>CM019718.1:32604029-33039029 GCA_009760885.1 Achatina immaculata
GTTGTGACCAGGACGGAGCTTTTGTCCAGGAGGAGGAATCTTCGCCACTAGTAAGTTTCACCCCTGGGTTAACCTGGGTTAGGCGTATTATCTCAGTATGGGGGTGTTTAGGATGTGATTGACCTCTAGAGCGGAAGTACCGTGACTTGAGTAGCCATCAGGTTTCACCCCTGGTTTAAGCCGGTTTAGGCATATTTCACCAGTATGGGTATATATCGGACGTGGCCGGCCTCTAGAGCAGAGGTGCCCTTTTAGTATACAAAAGGTCTTCTGTAACAGTTTAGTCTTCTTTCTTCATCCTCTCTTAGCTACCTTTGTTTCTATACCTGTATGTACCTGTATTTTCCAGGTGCTAATCACAGGTAATAAAGTAACAAGACGTTACAGGGACCTCTTCTTCTTCTTCTTCTTCTTCTTCTTCTTCTTCGTCTGTGTTCTGTTGTCCAGATTCAGATACCTATTGTCCGGGCAAAATCATGCAGTCTCTAGGAGGCCATGCTTTGGGTACCAACGGGACAGAGATGGGTTCAGGCTTCTAGGTAGATGGGACAGAGATGGGTTCAGGCTTCTAGGTAGATGGGACAGAGATGGGTTCAGGCTTCTAGGTAGATGGGACAGAGATGGGTTCAGGCTTCTAGGTAGATGGGACAGAGATGGGTTCAGGCTTCTAGGTAGATGGGACAGAGATGCAGGATGTGCCCAGGAGTCTGGATACCTGTTTTGCATGTGTGGTCAAGGGGGCGTGTCTGTTCTGTCTGCTCCTCTCCACAGATTCTTTATTTGTTTTACTTTCTGAAGAGCGATAGATGTTCTCCTTTTAATATCTTCTCATTATATCTCCACTATTAGTAGTGATCTAAAGTATTTCAAAACTCTCCACTTCTTCCAGTTTTTCCTCATTGATACATATTTCAGCTGCCTTGTTTGTTTTGTCAGTCGTCATCAATTTAGTTTTCTTCGCATTAAGATGGAGGTTTTGCTCATCACTGTTCTTACGGACTGACATAATTAGTCTTTCCACTCCTTTTTGTGTTGTGGACAGTAATACTGTGTCATCAGCAAATCTAATCTCTGGTATAACATAACCCCCAATTGTTATGGCATCGTAATATTCTTTGTCTACATCTTCTCTAACATTCCTCATTATATTTTCAGTATACAAGTTAAATAAGTAAGGTGACAATATGCACCCCTGACAGACCACTTGTTTTATGTCAAACCAAGTTGTTGTTTCACCATTTACTCTTACTGCTGCTTGTTGGTCTAGATACAGCAGTGATATTACTTGTATCAAATGTGTTGGAAATCCCATTTTTTTCCATTATTTCCCAAAGTTTCTGGTGTTGTACACAAACAAACGCCTTTGAGTAGTCTATAAAAGATAAAAATAGATTCACATTAAATTCTCTGCATTTCTCTGTTCTTAAACGTATATTGAATATATGATCTCTTGATCCTCTTCCTTGCCTAAAAGCTACAAATTCCTTTGTGTAAGTGTAAAAGGAAAACAAACAAACAAAAAAAAAAAAAAGGTAAAATTCCCGTCTCCACGCCATTAAGGCATATTGGGGAATACGGTGTTAAGCCCGTATTTTCCATGACCTTTGGCTGTATCACGCCTGGTCGCTTTTACCTTCCCAGATTTCTCTGGTACCCGTTTCTAGAGGCTGGGTGAACCCCGGGGCTTTTTTGGTGTGTACCAGAAAAAAAGCCGCTGCTGAGACGTGAACCCTGATTAGTAAACCCAGGGCCTAACCAGCTAACCAGGCCGCCTTGTGTAAATGTAGCTGGAAATAAAAATGGCTACCTGACGCCCCGATGTTGGGGTAGCTGTGAAGTACATCGGTTCATACTTTACAATCCAGCGGAAATGCATGATCTAAAAATAAAAAAACCAGTCTCAGCTACACAGATTTACACAGAGGATAGCCTGCACAACCAAGGACAGACAGAAGTTATGAGTGACTCAGATTTACACAGAGGATAGCCTGCACAACCAAGGACAGACAGAAGTTATGAGTGACTCAGATTTACACAGAGGATAGCCTGCACAACCAGGGACAGACAGAAGTTATGAGTGACTCAGATTTACACAGAGGATAGCCTGCACAACCAAGGACAGGCAGAAGTTATGAGTGACTCAGATTTACACAGAGGATAGCCTGCACAACCAAGGACAGACAGAAGTTATGAGTGACTCAGATTTACACAGAGGATAGCCTGCACAACCAAGGACAGACAGAAGTTATGAGTGACTCAGATTTACACAGAGGATAGCCTGCACAACCAAGGACAGACAGAAGTTATGGGTGACTCAGATTTACACAGAGGATAGCCTGCACAACCAAGGACAGACAGAAGTTATGAGTGACTCAGATTTACACAGAGGATAGCCTGCACAACCAAAGACAGACAGAAGTTATGAGTGACTCAGATTTACACAGAGGATAGCCTGCACAATCAAGGACAGACAGAAGTTATGGGTGACTCAGATTTACACAGAGGATAGCCTGCACAACCAAAGACAGACAGAAGTTATGGGTGACTCAGATTTACACAGAGGATAGCCTGCACAACCAAAGACAGACAGAAGTTATGGGTGACTCAGATTTACACAGAGGATAGCCTGCACAACCAAAGACAGACAGAAGTTATGGGTGACTCAGATTTACACAGAGGATAGCCTGCACAACCAAAGACAGACAGAAGTTATGGGTGACTCAGATTTACACAGAGGATAGCCTGCACAACCAAAGACAGACAGAAGTTATGGGTGACTCAGATTTACGGCTTACACAAGCTAAAGATGTAAGTTTAACGTACACTAGCGTTAGCAGCGACTAAAATCTATAGCAGACAAATTATAGCAGACAAAAGCTAGCAGTGACTAACATTTATAGCAGATTAAAAGTAAGCAGTAACAAATATCTATAGTAGACAAAAGCTTCCATCCATTCAAAAAAAAAAAAAAAGCTGTCACAAAAAAAGTTGTAAAATCCTATATAAAACAGACCATCTTCCACGCGTACTTGTATGACTGTATCAAGCTTACAGTGTGACATCAAATGTCTTCAAAACAACACCTGGAGATTCCCTGTCTATTTTTGTACATTGAGTAAGTAATATTTTTAACACTCAGGTCGCGGTGCTTACCTTTAAAAAAAAAAAAAACAAGTCACAATTCCCACTTTCTACAGAAAATTTGTGAGTCATCATCAGATCTAATTTTACCACGACCTTTTTCAAAGGTGACCTGTTTTTTTTTTCTTTTAGGGAATCCCTCGGTTCTTTGTGATCTCATTCTGAATATAAAAAAAAAAAAAAATAGGACGGGGGAAATTAGTCTAAATTTACACAAAGGAACTCAAATACGGCAGAGAATATACAGAAGTTACGGCTATAGTGTGACAAACTGAAGGTCTGATCTGACGCTACAGAGATGTCGCTAGACGACATTACGTGATTGAGGAAAGGTCTGAGATGTGTTCTGAGCTGGCCCCCGCCATAACCATCAAGGTGGGGAGGTGGGGGAGGGGGAGTGGAGGGAGGGAAGAGATCTTTCTATAGCATGTTGGCCAGATTAAAGTTAACACATGGCCCTGCAACTGATAGAACAGTAGGCAAAACTAGGGTCTTTGCCAGTTCCAGGTAGGCAAGTCCACATAAACTGAGTCAACAGTCTAGCACCAAGACCTTCGGTCCTCATCCCAAGACATTAGACAGACACAGACGAAAAGAGCCACGAATGTCTTACTTAAATAATTAGATGCGAGAAAGTGTCAGTCTTAGTTCCCTGCTTCCCCGTGTCGTGGAACTAATCCAAACGTGACTTTATTGTGTCACGTAAAGAGAACTGTTTTAAGACGCCCATATGGCGTGACCGAATGATTTCTGTTATCCGTGTTATCTTTGTTATCCTTGTTATCTTTGTTAAGCGTGGCCTCGATTTGCTTTAAAACATGCACCGTTTATGTCAAACTGTTTCCTTCACGAGGTTTTCTTCCGTAACTCCGCCAGAAGGTTCCAAATGTTACTCCTGCAGTTGTAAACTTTGCTGCTGCAAGGAGACGTGTTGCTCAAACATCAGATGCCACCGTCACGTATTGTCACGTCAGTTGTTGCTGTTGCCGTGGTGTAGATGTTGCTAATGAAAACTCTCTCTCTCTCTCTCTCTCTCCTCTCTTTCTCTCTCTTTATTACCTTTTCACTTTTCACTCTCTCTCTCTTTCTCTCTATTTCTCTTTCTCTCTCTCTCTTTTTTCACTCTCTTTCTCTCTCTGTTTCTCTTTGCATTTCTCTTTCTCCCTCATTTTTCACTCTTTTTCTCTCTCTCTATTTCTCTCTCTATTTCTCTTTCTCTCTCTCTCCTCTCTCTCGACTTTCTCTCTCTCTCTCTCTCTTCATCTTCTGATTGATTGTAGCGTTTCCTTGCCTACTTTCACTCCCCTGGAACTACTTCTGTTGTTCTCCGTATCCGACACTGTGATTATATTAAACTACATTTATTTCTACATATTCTATATGTTCTGTATACACTTCCTACTATATTCTTACATTAATCGTATTTACTTTTAAACCCCGAGCGAAATTTTGTGACCCCGACCCCCCCCCCCCCGTTTATTTGTTTTCATCTGCTACGGGTCCCAAAGCAATGCACGGGCGGGGCCCCTCTCTCATAGGGCCTGACTGTAGGTATTATGCGATTATAAGTTTCGTCAATTCATCCTACAAACCCGCACTCGCCACAGTAACTCACTCTCCATCCAGAACCATGCTTGTATTTTACTATAACCACAAAGATCTAAGAGCCCAAACTTGACCCCCTCCCTCCCCCCTCCAGGAAAGAGAGCAAGGATGGAAAACTGTGGGCCACACATGAAGAACTCCTGCTGATGGTAGGTTTCATGGAGGCAACCTATCTCCGTGTCTTGATGAAAGAAGAAGAAGAAGAAGAAGAAAGCTTCAAGAACTTATACGTTCTAACAAGAGCTACCCTCTTCCCCACCGCTGCCACCGCCTGCTTTTCAAATCGCACGGAGAATGATAAGAAGACGCTGCAGTTTATTCTCAACAGATTCCTTATCATTGTTGCCAACCTCATCATCACAGCATCAGGGAAGAAAAACTGTAGGAAGATCGTCAACAAAACTGACCATACCTGGAACTGACACGTGTGCAAAGCGCGGGAAAAAAATCAACTTTATAGAACAACAAAGAAATCAGCTGCAGGTGCCACTTGCAGGTAAGGCAACAAAGACGTCCCGTTCGAACCCGGACAAATATACACAACCCCTCTGACAAATCCCACAGCAGCGGAAAATGTGTATTTGTCAACTTGTGCCGGCTGACAGACGGACCTTGAAGACATGTCACCACGAATCCGTTCATAAACTTGTTTACGCCACAGAAACATTAACATCTCAAAGTGATTACGGGCGGACATTTTGTAGTTTTGATGACTGTTGTTAATTTGCTTGGAGCTGGATGCAGAGTAGCCTCGGCAGCCTGGCACACGACCTGAAGTAAAGGAAGAGCGACTCCCGGATCAGAAATAGCTGCCGGACTTGCCTGTCCCGGTCAACTTGTTGACAGGGTCGCTTGTCAGCTGACAGACACACGAGCAGACAGACCATGTAAGGAAACAGTGAAGGACAACTTCCAAGTGCTTTCTGAGAGATTCTATAGGGCACTATTGCGAGAAAGATGGCCGAGTTGCAGTGAAGGCATGGGCATTGTGGCCAAGAAGATAGAGGTCGACAACACTTTATCCTTTTCTTTCCGACAAAAAAAAAAAAAGGTTAATCCTTCTCAGTTTGCTTAACGGCGGTGTCTTGTCTTTTTCTCTCTTGTTTTTTTTTCTTGTCTTGTCTTTGTCTTGTCTTTGTCTTTGTCTTGTCTTTGTCTTTGTCTTGTCTTGTCTTGTCTTGTCCTTGTCTTTGTCTTTGTCTTGTCTTGTCTTTGACTTGTCTTTGTCTTGTCTTTGTCTTGTCTTTGTCTTGTCTTTGCCCTGTCTTGCCTTGTCTTGTCTGTGTCTTGTCTTTGCCTTTTCTTGTCTTTGTCTTGACTTTGTCTTTCTCTTGTCTTTGTCGTGACTTTGTCTTGTCTTTGACGTGTCTTGTCTTTGTCTTTGTCTTGTCTTTGCCTTGTCTTTGTCTTTGTCTTGTCTTTGTCTTGTCTTTGTCTTGTCTTTGTCTTGTTTTGTCTTGTTTTGTCTTGTCTTGTATTTGTCTTGTCTTTGTCTTGTCTTGTCTTTGTCTTTGTCTTGTCTTTGACTTGTCCTGTCTTTGTCTTGTCTTGTCTTTGACTTGTCTTGTCTTTGTCTTGACTTTGTCTTTGTCTTGTCTTTGTCTTGTCTTTGCCCTGCCTTGCCTTGTCTTGTCTGTGTCTTGTCTTTGCCTTTTCTTGACTTTGTCTTTCTCTTGTCTTTGTCTTTGTCTTGTCTTATCTTGTCTTGTATTTGTCTTGTCTTGTCTTTGTCTTGTCTTGTCTTTGTCTTGTCTTGTCTTGTCTTCTGTCTACCTGGAACTGCTCTCTGCAGCCGATGCATCATGTCGGCTTGGGAACGGGTTATAGCGAATGCACTTTTCAGTTCTTGAGTGGAATTAAAGAGCAGGGGGCGTGCAGCGCTTCTTTTGCAGACTCCACCACCATGGGGACTACGGCGATCCCTGCCCCGTTAGCCAGACCAGCTTTGTTACTGGGGATTCCAACAGTGAGGTGGTACAGGGCCTTGGTCAGCTAAAGTTCGCCAACCCTGCCGCTAGCATATCAGCTAAGATTCTCCAACCCTGACGCTAGCATGTCAGGTATGATTCACCAACCCTGACGCTAGCATGTCAGCTATGATTCACCAACCCTGACGCTAGCATATCAGCTATGATTCGCCAACCCTGACGCCAGCATGTCAGCTATGATTCGCCAACCCTAACGCCAGCATGTCAGCTATGATTCGCCAACCCTGATGCTAGCATGTCGGCTATGATTCGCCAAAACTGACGCAGGCATGTCAGCTATGATTCGCCAACCCTGATGCTAGCATGTCGGCTATGATTCGCCAAAACTGACGCAGGCATGTCAGCTATGATTCGCCAACCCTGATGCTAGCATGTCGGCTATGATTCGCCAAAACTGACGCAGGCATGTCAGCTATGATTCGCCAAACCTGATGCTAGCATGTCGGCTATGATTCGCCAACCCTCACGCTAGCATGTCAACTATGATTCGCCAAACCTGACACTAGCATGTCAACTATGATTCGCCAAACCTGACACTAGCATGTCAGCTATGATTCGCCAATCCTGACACTAGCATGTCAGCTATGATTCGCCAAACCTGACACTAGCATGTCAGCTATGATTCGCCAACCCTCACTCTGGCATGTCAGCTATGATTCGCCAACCCTCACTCTGGCATGTCAGCTATGATTCGCCAACCCTCACTCTGGCATGTCAGCTATGATTCGCCAACCCTGACGCTAGCATGTCAACCACGAGTCACTAATTGCCAAAACGGGTAGCGTCTTCACTTCCACTTAACGGGGATAAGGCAAGTAGTGTTCCCTGTGGTAGTGGAGCCTGCCAAGAAGTCAAGCCACTGTAATTCATAACCAGTTCACAGGACGCATCTGCTTCAAATCACAGTCGACGGTAGCAAACACACAAACAAACACCCAAACAAACACACAACCGACGGCCACAAAAGAAAACCATATCACTCCAGTTATGTTTCTCATGAAACAAAGAGTCATGCTCTTATTAAGCGTCAGCCATCAAAACTCAAGTTTCCATCAAGTGCCACTTTAACACGTGAGAATCACTGAAGTTGAACTTTACCTACACAAAAAAAAAAAAAAAAGGGCCAGCGCTTCTCAACTCTTTCACATACTTGGACCACTTCATCAACTGCGTCATATCACAGCACTATAAGCCCATCTAGCTGATGGCACGTAGTACCATGTCCTTCCCTTGGGGCACGTGATACTGTTACAATTATTTAAAAATAAAAGTAGGAACAGCTTTATTAATTAACGACATAACAGCTGTAACGTATAAATTTTCACCATAACCATACCACAACATACAGGACAGGGAAACAAGGAAAGAAGAGAGAATATAAATTTACATCAATGATGTACAACAAATGAGACTGGGGAAAAAAAAAGAAATAAAGCTGTGACTTGCGAGAAACTGCGTCTTATAGTGCGTGTGGTGAAGTGTTGTGAATGTACATTAAAGAATGAGGACTTGTGAGATGTAATGTCAGTCTAACTAGTTGCTAGTAAAGAGGAAGTGGAGAGAGGGGAAAGGAGCGAAATATATATATATATATATATATATATATATATATATATATATATATATATATATTGGTTATCAAGCCGAGAAAAGAGTTGGTGGAATAAATGAATGTTATCGAAACCCAGGGGGGTTCTGTCGTCAGTGTGACCTTGTTTAATGGCTGTAACTAGAAATTCAGAAAACGGCTACATACAGAAACATGGGATACTGAAACTACACGGTTTGAGCTCGAAATTAGCTATACTTAACCTTCTCCATCCCTACAACTGCGGTGGCTGTGTATATATTATTTTTTGTATAGTTATACCCCAAAAATATTCTTGTGTTACCTGATAATGCTCCTTGGTCCGGGGATCACAGGCTGGGAATCACTGGTCTAGACGATCCGTCTCAGTCTAGACAACTGTGAGGTAACGGTCGTGGTGACACATCCCCACTACTTGAGATGTATGAAGCACGATAATTTGGTTCTTCTAGATCTTAAGGTTCATATAGATATAGAAATTGGCCTAGAAGCCGAGGTTCAGCTAGATCTGGAGATTTTCCTGTATTTTGAGGCTCAGCTAGATCTAGAGGTTCACCTAGATTTTGAGGTTCAGCAAGATCTAGAGGTTCTCATATTCTAAGGTTCAGCTAGATCTACTACTACTTCTTCTTCATTCGCTTCTACCACCAAGACTGCCCCGCGATCCTCCTGAATTTACTCCCGTGGTCCTCGATAGGTCCCGTAGTCCCCCTGTGGTCCCCGAAAGGACCACACGAGATCCACGAGAGGACCACAAGAGGTTCAGAGTATCGCAGGACTTGGGCCTGTATTTTTGTTGGGTCTCAGAAGCGGCATTGCGTGACACCGTGGTTTTCGTTGCACCAGTTTAGTCTAGAGTTGGACTTTCTCACCGGAAAACCTCGACGTGTTTAGAATATCAGTATATCCCCGCTGGGTGATAGCTAGATCTAGAGGTTATCCTAGATTCTGAAGTTCAGCTAGATCTAGAGGTTCACATAGATTCTGAGGTCTAGCTAGATTTAAATGTTCAGCTAGATCTAGAGATTCACATAGATTTTGAGGTTCATTACCCTACAGTGCCTGCACATGTTTAATCGCAAACATATGAGAGAGAGAGGGAGGGAGGGAGGGAGAGAGAGGAGAGAGAAATGGGAATGTTTGAAGAAAACTCACTCTGTAGAGAATTACCACAAGTAGGTCAGGGTGCCAGTCACTGGCAACACTGCAACAACTGGAACACTTAATGACAACAGGAAAACTGGAGGGGGGAGAGAGGAAGACAAAGAAACAAGATACTTGACGGACTAAGAGAGTGGCGCGGAGCACGGACCAGTACACATCTTACAGAAAGAGCAAAGGACAGGTGGTTGTGGAAATCAGTGACGACCAACCCCTGACTGGCATGGACCAGAGAGAGAGAGAGAGAGAAGAGAGAAAAAGAAAGAGAAAAAGAGAGAGAGAAAGAGAGAGAAAGAGAAAAAGAAAGAGAGAGAAAAAGAGAGAGAGAAAGAGAGAGAAAAAAGAGAGAGAAAAAGAGAGAAAGAGAGAGAGAAGAGAGAGAGAAGGAGAGAGAAAGAAAGAGAGAGAAGAGAGAGAGAAAAAGAGAAAAGAGGGAGAGAGAAGAGAGAGAGAGAAAAAGAGAGAAAGAGAGAGAGAGAAAGAGAGTGAAAAAGAGATAGAAAGAGAGAGAGAAGGAGAGAGAAAAAAAGAAAAGAAGAGAGAAAGAAGAGAGAGAGAACAAGAGAGAGAAGAGAGAGAAAAACAGAGAAAGAGAGAGAAAGAAAGAGAGTGAAAAAGAGAGAGAGAAGAAAGAGAGAGAAAAGAGAGAGAGAGAGAAGAGAGAAAAAGAGAGAGAAAGAGAGAGAAAAAGAAAGAAAGAGAAAAAGAGAGAGAGAAAGAGAGAGAAAGAAAGAGAGAGAAAAAGAAAGAGAGAGAGAAAGAGAGAGAAAAAAAGAGAGAGAAAAAGAGAGAAAGAGAGAGAGAAGAGAGAGAGAAAGAGAGAGAAAAGAAGAGAGATAGAAGAGAGAGAGAAAAAGAGAAAAGAGGGAGAGAGAAGAGAGAGAGAAAAAAGAGAGAAAGAGAGAGAGAAAGAAAGAGAGTGAAAAAAGAGAGAGAAAGAGAGAGAGAAGGAGAGAGAAAGAAAGAGAGAGAAAAGAAGAGAGAAAGAAGAGAGAGAGAAAAAGAGAGAGAAGAGAGAGAAAAACAGAGAAAGAGAGAGAGAAAGAAAGAGAGTGAAAAAGAGAGTGAAAAAGAGAGAGAAAGAGAGAGAAGAAAGAGAGAGAAAAGAGAGAGAGAGAAAAAAAGAGAGAGAAAGAGAAATAAAGAAAGAGAGAGAGAAAAAGAGAGAGAGAAAGAGAGAGAAAAAGAGAGAAAGAAAGAGAGAGAAGGAGAGAGAAGGAGAGAGAAAAAGAGAGAAAGAGAGAGAAGAGAGAGAGGAGAAAAGAGAGAGAAAGGGAGAGAGAAGAGAGAAAAAAGAAGAGAGAAAAGAGAGAAAGAAAGAAAGAGAGAGAAGAGAGAGAGAGAGAGAGAGAAAGAGAGAGAAAGAAAAAGGAGAGAGAAAAATAAAGAAAGAGAGAGAAAAAAGAGAGAGAGAGAAAGAAAGACAGAGAAAAAGAGAGAGAAAAGAGAGAGAGAAAGAGAGAGAAGGATAGAGAAAAGAGAGAAAGAAAGAAAGAGAGAGAAGAGAGAGAGAGAAAGAGAAAGAAGGAGAGAGAAAAATAAAGAAAGAGAGAGAAAAAAGAGAGACAGAGAAAGAAAGACAGAGAAAAAGAGAGAGAAAAGAGAGAGAGAAAGAGAGAGAAGGAGAGAGAAAAAGAGAAAAAGAAAGAGAGAGAGAGAGAGAGAAGAGAGAGAGAGAGAAAAGAGAGAGAGAGAGAGAGAGGAGGGTCTGACTGGCACAGTTGTAAGAAAAGTTATAAATCAGGTTTACTGAGTACAATTTTGGGTTAAAATTTAAATTTAACATCTCTAAATCTCTAACCCACCCCCAAATCCCTGGTTTTGATTGAGTGTTCAGTGTTTGAAAAGATGTACATTTGTTCCCCCCCCCCCCCAAAAAAAAAAAGAAAAAAAATTGACACCAAATTATTATTATTAAGCTGGTACACACCAGCTATCCTCGCTGCTTACACACCCCAACATCCCACTTGGAACTAAGATAAAACTAATTAATAACATATTCCTACCAACGCTGTGCTACCACAGACATGGGCACTTATTAAGAGAGAGAAGAATAAAGTAACGACTTGTGAAGTGAGATGTCTTAGGAAAGCAGTGTAAAGGTGTGAACTGTCATATTACTGATGAAGACTGAAGATGATTAAGCTGTTCTTTGTTGAGTTTGCGGTCTTGTGTCCTCACGCACAGCCTGGTCACTGTTGTCTAGATTAGCTTTCACAAATACGTTACATCATTTACTAGAGCAACTCCCAGGAAGTGTTCACTGAATTCATTTACTCTGTCAAATAAGATCACGATGTATTGTTGACAACATCACTTGGATTGAATCGCTTAATCATTTGTTCACAATATCAAACTCTGTCATATTCCACATGCAGCATTTCGGAGATGTTCTCAACTTCATGATATTCTGCACAAGATACTAGGACAACTCTAAACTATGCAACACGTGGTCAACTAGTTTCTCGTCTGAAACACTTTTCTCGAAGTTTCCCCAAGTATCAATTCTTCTTAATCACTTGAACCACATCTTCAGTCTAATACAACTTTTGATTCTATAGCGTCTAGCTCTCTTTCCTGTTCTTCTCTGATTGTCTATCCTTCTGTTCTTCTTCTGATCTGTGTTCCCCTTCTGCTGTTCTTATCTGATTCTCCTCTTGTCTGATCGTCCGTTCTTCCGTCTGCTGTTCTTCTCTTGTCTGTCCTCCCCTGATCGCCTGTTCTTCGGGTTGCTTTTTTCTCGTCTCTGTCTACTTCTGACGACCCCCCTCACTTGTCCGCTAGCCCCTGGACTTCCTCTTCTTGGAAGCTCCTTCCTTCTCGTGTTCCTTCTTTTGACGTCTGGACCGGTCTCTGTTCACTGACCGTCCTTGTTCCTCCGTCTTCGGGCTCCGCCCTCTCCAACTGCCCCGTGACTTATATGTCGTAAGTCAATTGTCCAATAGACCACGGCTCTAAATATTTAATTGGTCAGCTGGTCGTGCTGGTCACTCCTTTATTTAAAAACCGTGTGCAATAGCGTCCTAAGATAAGCAAGCATACACATGTCAGTCCTTGTCAACTCCGTCTATACAATTATCATTTACCTAAGTCATTATCTTGCTCTCTCATGTCGAAGGTGTTATTGTGTCTGTCTCCTCTATTCGTCTTTTCTACTCTGTTTACTTGTGTCAGCGTCCAGTCATACAGTGTCAAGGAAGTTTGTTTTCTACCTTAATCTAATTTTCCTATCTACTTTTTCGGTTGCTATTAGATGTTACCATTATGCCTACAATATATCCATAATCATATTCATTAATAATAATAACAACTGTAATCATTACTTACAAGGCCATGCTAAAGTAGCAAACATCACCAGGTTTGACAAGCTAAGAAATGACACCATAAAACAGATAGTAGGAAAGACACCATGTCTACGACAGAGAGAGAGAGAGGCAAAGAATCAAGTGGTTTAGCCACTTAATAAGAATGACACACTCACAGCAAGTCACAAGAACCTTCAACCAAAGAACTACATGACAAATCAAGAGGAGGACCCAGAAAGAGATGGATGGATGGTACCAGAGAAATACTCGCTAATTATGGCATGACCATCACATTGCACCACCCCCTCTCCCCTCCCCCATGATACTTCACTGTACAAGATGAAGGATAAATTATTATTATTATTATTAGTCTATTCTCCCCATTTAGTTCACACACATACACGCACATCCTCACACACATACACGCACATCCTCACATACACACACATTATGAAGTGAAGCTATCATCCCTTGCTGTCCCGTACAGAACGTGACAAACCACTCATAACAGTACTACAACACCCACAGAACAAACCAGTCTCTGTCCTGAAACGTTTCCCCGAGAACCTTCGTGTACAGAACTAAAAATAAGGCTAACGTAATTGCTGTAGAATATGGGCTACGGTTCGCTGAATCTGGCCGGGCCAGAGACAGGCTACGCTGCCCTATACGTATCTTCACCAAGAGCTTGGGCTTTGAACAGGCATGGGCGTAGCAACCACATACGCAGTCATCACCGCAGACCAGGAAGTTCTCGTTTCTTGTACAAAAAGGGCAACCGAGGGAACAGGCCCCGGATGATTTTTTTTTTCTGTTTTAATGGTGGGCCCTTAACGGCTAGGAGAGGGCCGGGAGAGTATGAAAGGGGGAGGGTGGAGTCTTGTACTGGCTTGCAGAATTTCTCTTTTAATTCTTGTGTACAGGCCCTCGGGCCCGGCATGTTGGACCGGAAAAAGAAGCTAAGCTAACGTTAGAAGCATGGAGAACATCGGTCCTTCTTATTTACGTCTCTAAAACAGTTTCCGGGATGGAATTAGAATTTGTATGTGTGTGTGTGTTAATATCTGTATAAAAATGAAATTAAAATAAAAGACATCTTGCAACAGGTAGAGTAGACAGAAAGATTTGAATGTCTGTGATGTGTCTTGCTTTTATGATTTTCAGTATTTCTGTTTTACACTTCTAGTTGTTTAGCACTTCGTTCTTTGTTTTCTTTTCTGTCCATGGAATATGCCCTATTCTTCTATATATCCACATTTCAAAGGCCTTGATTTCCTTTTCTGTTGTCTTGTTCAAGGTCCAAGCTTTTAGGCCATAAATGAGTATTGAATATATATGTAGCATTTTATGATAAGTAATCTCAGCGGAATTCGGCTTGATTGTCACATAGCTTGTCCTGGGACCTATCTAGAGGCAAATCCAGATGGGAAAAAAAAGATATCGTTACGGAAACGCTCAGAGAAATCAACCGAGCATCAGGGATGCCAACTCCGAGGAGCTCATTCGTCGGCCCCAAACACGTGACAAAGATTGGATTCTGTAATGTAAGAACGATGGCAGCACCAACAAAAACTACTCAAGTCATCAAAGAAATGGAGAAATATCATCTAGACATACTGGGCATCAGCGAAATACGATGGCCAGAAGCAGGTAAAAGATCGGCCGAAAACGGTAAGTTAATACATTCAGGCAGAGAGGATGGGAAACACCAGGATGGGGTAGGTATAATTATGTCAAATGTAGCAGGAAAGAGCCTTGTAGAATGGGTATCAGTGAACAGTCGTATAATAAGAGCACGACACAACCTAAGACATGGAAGAATGACAATAATACAGTGTTATGCACCCATGAACGATGGAGATGATGAGGTGAAAGACGATTTCTACCACTAATTACAACAAATCATCAACAAAGTCCCTAAACACGACATCCTGATTGCTATGGGGGACTTCAACGCTAAGGTAGGGAAAGATAACACCCACGTTGAAAAAGTGATGGGGAAAGAAGGAATTGACACGGTAAATCAGAACGGAGAAAGATTAATTGAAATATGTCTAACAGAGGGCATGGTCATTGGAGGCACAATATTTCCACACAAAGAGATTACATAAAACAACATGGATATCTCCAGATGATAGAACTAGAAACCAGATAGATCATTTTTGTATTAGAAAGCAATATAGAACATCTCTGATAGATGTAAGGGCATATAGGGGTGCAGAAGTCAACAGTGATCGTAATCTGTGTATATGGAAAATAAAACTAAAACTGAAAAGCCAACACAAGAAATCAATACACAGAAAGATAAACAGCCACAACCTACAAGAAGAGAATACTAACAGTAATTTCAATCAGGAACTTGCCAATCATTCCACAACACTCAGTGAAGTAGAGGAGATAAGTATAGATGAATTATGGAATTCTTACAGCACAGCCATAATCACAGCAGCAAAAGCAAGCGCTGAACTGAAAAAAAAAACAAATAGAAAAGCATGGATATCAGAAAACACATGGAAGTACATACATGAAAGACGAGCAGCCAAATTAGACACGCTGAATGTAAAAACAGATCTTGGAAAAGATCTGGCGAAAGCAACATACAAAGAAATAGACAAGACAGTAGAAAGTTCAGCTAGAAATGATAAAAAAGAATACATAGACAATATGGCGAAATAGGCAGAGAGAGCAAAAACAGGAGACAGCAAAACTTTATAAAACATACAAAAGAGGCAAACAGGTACTATTACATCTAAAGAAAGACCAATCCTTAGCAAAACTGGAACACTAACGTCAAGTAAAGACCAGAGGCAAAGATGGGCTGAACACTTCCAAGAAATACTTAATCGACCACACCCAAAAGAAGTGATAAACCTTGAAACTGACTTACCAACCCTACAGCTAAATGTCATCCTAGATGAAATTACATTGCATGAAATTGAAACAGCAGTGAATTTAATGGCTAACAACAAAGCAGCAGGTGAAGATGAAATAACGCCGGAAATGTTAAAAGCTATCAATAGTGACAACATGACAAAACTACAGAGAATGTTTAACAAGATTTGGAAAGAAAAAAAATGTCCCTTTTAAATGGAAAAAAGGAATCAATGTTAAGATACCAACAAACAAACAAACAAAAAAGAGGGAGAACCTACCTTGACCAGATCTTTACTCTAAGAATAATACTTGAAGAACATATGGAAAAGCAGAAACCATTAATTCTGAACATCATAGACATTAAAAAGGCATTTGATAGCATACACAGAGATTCATTGTGGAGAATTTTAAGTCTATATGGAATACCATCTAAAATTGTCAACATCATTAAGGACTTCTATAATGGATATGTTTGTGTAGTCAAGACAGAAGAAGGAATGAGTGAATGGTTCCAGATTGAAACAGGTGTGAAACAAGGATGTATACTGTATCATTTACTTTTTGAGATTACAATAGACTTCATAATGAAAAAGTCCTGCACAGGCAACACAGGTATTGACTGGGTACATGGAACCCAACTAGAAGATCTTGATTTTGCTGATGAGATAACTCTTATCAGTAATAATGTGAATTCCATGCAAGAAAAAACAGATAGCCTGTCTTCATTGGCTAGCAAAATAGGACTTGAAATTAACAAGGACAAAACAAAAATAATGAAAATTCCCCTTAATCAAAATGGAAAAATACGCGCAGAAGGGACATATATTGAATAAGTCAATCAATTTGCATACCTTGGCAGCTACATAGACCAGGATGGTGACAGTAGAAAGGAAGTTAGAATTAGAATTGCAAAAGCAGTATCGATCTTCAAGAATCTTGGGAACATATGGCATTCAAAAGTTATAAACACAAAAATTAAGTTAAGACTGTTCAATTCAAATGTAATATCCACCCTCATTTATGCATGCGAAAGCTGGAAAACAACTAAAGAAATAGAAAAGAAATTAGATTCTTTTGAAAACAAATGCCTAAGGAAAATACTCGTCATCAAGTGGAACGAATTCAAGAACAATGCAGAGATAAGACAGATGACTGAACAACAACCAGTCTCATGGGTGATCAGGAAAAGGAGACGGACATATGTTGGTCACTTGATGAGAATAAATGATCAGAGATTATCAAAACAAGCTATCAAGTGGAACACAACAGGTCAAAGAAAAAGAGGCAGACCACGTGCAACTCTAAAGAAGACATTGTTAAGAGAGCCCAAATTAACAGGCATAAAATCCTTTGATGAGGTTGAAAGACTCTCCGAAGACAGGAAAAATTGGCGAACTACTTTGCGAGCCCTATGTAACGTTTAACAGCACGGGAAGGATATAAGAATCTCAGTCCCTGTGATATTTGTTTTGATGTAAGGATCTTTCTCATTCCGCTGAAGGTGCTTTTTTGTCAAACCTATTCTTTTGTTAATTTCTCTTGCACATTTCCCGCTCTCTGATGTCACGTGTCACTGCCGGGTATCAGGGTCGTTTCACAATGACTCAAACAAGAGTCTACGAATTTTAATTTTAATTTTTTTGTTTAATGTACGCCTGTCGCTTTGATATTTATTATGAACGATGCATCATCAACCTTGTTTATGAAGGAAGCTGAATGTGAATAAATAAAACAAGATTTATCTTCAAGAACAACTTCTCAGTTTACAAACTGGCAATAAATGAGAGGCCAGACAGGCACATACAAAGTAAATGTTTTTAAAGTTAAAATGTTACAGTTTCACCACCACCACCACCATCATCATCATCATTATCATCATCATCATCTTTTGGGTTCCTGCGGTATTTTGTCACAAAATGATTTTGATGAAGCGATATTACGACAAACCAGAGCTTGTGGAAACTCTTCTTCTTCTTCTTCTTCTGTCTCCCTGAAACTACCGTTACGATGTTCCTTGTTGCCGATGCGGTGAAGATGTTGCGACACAGCTTGTGTCGGATTGTGAGCGGCCTAGGGAGACTATTTATTTCAGTAACTGACTTGAGCTTAAAAAAAAGACGGAGTGTGTAGTACTTCTTTGTCAGAATCCACCACCGTGGAAGACTATGGCTAGGTTAGCCAGGCTAGGTCTGTTACTGAGAGTATCAACGGAGATGTGGGATATGGTCTTGATCAGTTATGGCTTGCCAACATGTCGGCTATAGTTCTCCAACTCTGACCCTAAGACGTCATCCATTGTTCGCCAACCCTGATTCTAACATGTCATCTATTGTTCGCCAGCCCTGACTCTAACATGTCATCTATTGTTCGCCAATCCTGACTCTGATATGTCAGTTATGGGTCACTAACTGCCAAATAGGACAGAATCTTGGCCGGGATGGTCTTCCTAACAACCATCTTTTGGAATGTTTCACTTGGCTGGCGTGGGCCAGGGAGTGAGGAGTACTGGGATACGGGGCCCAAACCTGGTTCATGTTCTTGTAGAGTCTGTCCTGAAGTCTGCTTGTTAGACTCCACCCCAGGTCTTCAAGATAGCCACAGTAGCCACTCCTTATCCGACTCGACGTCTGTGGTTCAAGATCACCATGAAATCGACCGCAAATAATACGTGCTTGACGTTCTAGGAAAGAAGAAGAAGAAGAAGAAGATAATCAGCCACAACATATGTTATTAATAGGTCCAATGTTATTGTGCAAGTTCTCTGTTCTCTTCCCCCACCCCTAGTCGCCCTCCCTACCACCACCTGTCACACAAAACAAAAACAGAACATGGACAACGCCAGTATATCTTCCCAGACATGGTATCTTCCCAGATTATAAGTTGGTTAAGAGCGGGGCAAAGTTACCAGAACATTTAATCTTTAAGATTTGGAGTGACCTACTTTCCTCTTTCTTATACGCGCGTGTCCTTGAACTCAGGGAGCGAAGATTACTGTGTTTTAAGGGACAGAACTGCTGTAGATACAACTAAACCTGAGCTGGTCAGAACCCCCGCCTCCCCCCCCCCCCAATCTTTTTTTCTAATAATGGAGATAAAATAAGGGAAAGTAAAAGGAGGACATCTATCGCTCTTCAGAAAGTAAAACAAATAAAGAATCTGTGGATAGGAACTGACAGAACTACAAAAATAAGATTTTTAAGGGCATGCATCTTTCCCATCGCAACATATGCCCGTGAGACCTGGACACTTAACAAAACAGCTGAGAAACACATAAATGCCTTTAAATGCTACAGAAGAGTTCTTCAAATATCATGGACACAAAAAAGAACAAATTTATCTATACTACAAGAACTTAATATTGAAGAAGGCTGGCTAGTAGGGAAGACAGACTTGGAAGGGTACATAATGGGGAAAAGAAAGAGAGGAAGACCAAGGCAAAAATGACTGCAAGACATCGTTGATAATCTGTGAATGGATGCATCAGCAGCAGGACAACCTTGTTTACAGCCGAGAGGCCTACAGGAGAGCTGTTAGGGAGACAAAGTTCCGCAATGGACATGCAACTGACTGACTGACTGACTGACTGACTGGGCGAGAAACAAACATGTACTAAATCAAATGAAACTGAAAAGAGAAATAACGAAAAACATTGCAACAATACAGTTCGAATATTTCATTCATATCAAGATACATAATACATTACATGGGATCAACCCAGCCTCTAAAACTGGGTACCAGCGAAGCCTGAGAAGGTATGAAACTAACCACATCACACTTTCATGTGCCGAAGATTTAGAAATACGGGACTAACACCGTATCCCCAATATACCTTAATGTCACGGAAAAGTTACCTTTTACCTATACCTATGCTAGAGGAGAAAAGTGAAGGAAGAAGAGCAAGAAGTCGGCACAGGTGGAAGTGGGTGGACAATGTAAAACAGGATGAACTGAATTAAGCGTAGCGCACAACGGAAACGAATGGCAGAACAAGGTGGAAGACTATTGAAGTCAATCTCCAAGGTCGATAATGGCACATGATGATGGTGATATGTAGGAAAAGATAAGCCTGCACCAGTACGAAGTTATCTTCTCTTGTTGTTCCCGTACAGAACATCCCCAAGTTGCCAGAAGCAAAGATGGCTGTGCTACCGCGACAGGTTGGCGAACCAGAGCTGACCAAGACCCTATCCTCCTCCAATATTGCTCCCTCCTCCCCAGTAACAGGCTCAGCTTGATTAAAGGGATGGAACTAGTAGAGATCACGGTGGTAGTGGAGTCAGCCGAGAAGCTGAATTCTCTTCGGGTCCAAAGCAAGCCACTTCCAATCCGACTGTAAAGAACTCGCAGTTGCAGGGAGGCAAACGGCAAAAACAATAACAACAGCAGCAATAACAACAATAACAGTAACAAAAACACTAACAACAAAAGCAGCAACAACAAAGAATAAACCCCCAGCAGCAATAACAACAGTAACAGTCGTAACAGTAACAACAGCAGCACTACCAGCGGCAATAACAATAGCAATAGCAAGGACAATGATAAGAATAATAATAATAACCACAGCAATTACAACAAGAAAAAAAATAATAACAGCGTTAATAACAACATCAGCAACAACAATAACAGCAGCAACAGAGCTAGTGACAACAACAGCAATAAAAGCGGTAACAATAACAACAGCCAAAACAAAACAAAAACAGCAACAATAGTTCCTTTCGCTTCCTTCTCTCTTCAAATAAAAGCCAAGTATCTCTTCCAAGTCTCATCCAACAAAAGGAAGACATACTCGTGCCTCCACTTCATGACCATACGAGGATGTAACGAGTCTCCAAACACTTTAGAGACCTCCAAAAAGAGTGCATTTTCTTAAACAATCATTCTAAACCAAACAGTGTCAGACAAGGTAATGTTTTAAAGAGACCGGCCTCTCTTAACTCTTCACAACATACACACACGCACACGAAAGCAGGGAGAGAGGGGGGGGGGGGAAGGTTTGACACGAGCCCTCGGGCGGGCCCGTGGAGGTGTCAGCAAATCCTGCGAGGACCCGTATGTCAACAGACCGTAGTAGCGGTTGTGAAAACGACCTTCGGGTCTCGAGGACACAAGAAAAGAAATAAATAAAAAGTTCCCAAGAAGAAAGAAAAGGCCAGGCCAGTTTTGTGGGTTATTTCGGGATCTGACGTATCTGTCCCGACAGGGCCGTCTCAGGTTATTTTTCCTGCACAAGCCGTCAGTTGATAATGGCTTGTTTGGCTGGAAGTTTTCATGGGCAGTCATGGATACATAGGATTCATTGGATACATGCGCACAGGGCCACGGAGAGCCATGTGGGGCCCCCGCGTCACTTACTATCTGGTCCTTTATCCAAATACATAAAATGACTGTCACATATCGTTCACGGGTTTTTTAAAATGTTTATTTCTAATAAAGAAAAGAGGGGAAAGATAGGGCCCTTAAACCCCCTCAACAGCTCTCGCTTCAGAGGGTACATCTCACCAGGCCCGGATCTGAAAGATAAACAGATTTACACGGAAACCTGCAGACGGATCTGTTTTGAGATGGGATGTGAAAAAGATGCCGTGTCCTTCCAAACTGTGACTTGAACATCAAATCTAAGTGGCTGCAGGCAGTACTTGTACAGCTGTCCGCGTACACAGGTCTATTAGCGCTTCATGTGCTGTCATAATGTACCTCTCCTGCCTCCGCCCTAAACAAAAAAAAGGCGTTTATTGCGATGTGTCACAATCTGCAGCCAGGCTGCGATATCTACGCATTTCAGTCGGACACAACCTTCTTCGGCATGGCTTATTTTTGAGATAGCGTTTGATTTCGATCTTCATTCACTTCGCCGGACTTTGTATCCAGGGGGTATGATCTCGGGCAGCTTTGGTTTGCTAACTCTGACAAAGGCAGTCAGCCATGGATAGCTGCCCCTGCCTCACCTTGGGTACCGCGTCTTCGAAGGTCTATCTTCGAACCCGGCTCATAACATGAAAGATGCAGTTGCACAAATGATGGAGTAAATATACTAAAACTGGAGAGGGAGAGAGAGAGACAGAGAGAGGTGGGGGGGGGGGGGAGAGAAAGAGAGAACAAGAATACGGCAGCGATCCAGAAGAAAGATCACCGCTGCCTCGCTAAATTCGTTAAGAAAGCAATGAGGCACATTATCGGCGTGGAACATGATGATGAACCTTGGGTTCTCCACTGCAGTAATGGCGAGACAGCTGCACACGCTCATACCAGAGTGGCGAACCACAACCTACCAAGATCTTTGTCCCACATCTCCTTTGGTACCCCTAGTCTGAGGGTTTTTTTTTGGGGGGGGGGGTCCAGCTGGTGCGTCACTCCACGGCCCAGGGGTTTCCCTAATTTTTTTTTTTTGGGGGGGGGGGGGGAGGGAGGGGGAGTGGAGTTTTGTCCCGACTTACAAACTTTCTCTCTGGGGCCTGGGCCCCTACCAACAACCTGGGCCCAACTAACGGGGCAGGCCTCGCCATAATCCTCATAGCGGTGGGGGTCTGTTAAAGAAGCATTGCATTCCTCTCTGCTTGTTTAGCTCCACCCGAGGTCTCTCTTACTCTGTCTGTCACTTTACTGTGCTCTGTCTGTCATTTTACTGTGCTCTGTCTGTCACTTTACTGTGCTCTGTCTGTCACTTTATTGTGCTCTGTCTGTCATTTTACTGTGCTCTGTCTGTCATTTTACTGTGCTCTGTTTGTCACTTTATTGTGCTCTGTCTGTCATTTTACTGTGCTCTGTCTGTCATTTTACTGTGCTCTGTCTGTCATTTTACTGTGCTCTGTCTGTCACTTTACTGTGCTCTGTCTGTCATTTTATTGTGCTCTGTCTGTCACTTTATTGTGCTCTGTCTATCACTTTATTGTGCTCTGTCTATCACTTTACTGTGCTCTGTCTGTCATTTTATTGTGCTCTGTCTATCACTTTATTGTGCTCTGTCTATCACTGTACTGTGCTCTGTCTATCACTTTATTGTGCTCTGTCTATCACTGTACTGTGCTCTGTCTATCACTTTATTGTGCTCTGTCTATCACTGTACTGTGCTCTGTCTATCATTTTATTGTGCTCTGTCTACCACTTTATTGTGCTCTGTCAATCACTGTACTGTGCTCTGTCTATCACTTTATTGTGCTCTGTCTATCACTTTATTGTGCTCTGTCTATCACTTTATTGTGCTCTGTCTATCACTGTACTGTGCTCTGTCTATCAATGTACTGCACAATATCTATCATTTTACTGTATCCTATCACTTTACGTTGTACTTATTCGCCGCAGGACAGTTGTATTTTATCCCATCATGTGCCACACTCTCAACTTCCAAACTTGAAAGTACTTTTGTTGTAAAACCTGCCACAGGTACTTTATTCCACGAGTACAGTTTCAGTCCAGATCTTGGTTAGGAAAAATAACTCTACCACCTGACCTGACGACCTGGGTCCCCCACTCAGGTAGCAGGCAGGTAAGCGAGTCAGGTTTACCTCTCCCCTTTCTCTTCCCTGTCAGTCCTCGTCGAGGGTGCACACATTGGTGTCAGATAGTGCACTTCCTTCACAGCCGTTTTATCTCTTACTTTTAAAAACCTGTTTCCTCCCCCCCCCCCCCCCCCCCGCTAGACTGTCCCGGCTTTCTGACTTACAGGTCGTCTTGTTTGTATTCATCATGATCATGTGCCGTTTAAGTAGGAGAGATTTTGTCTGCTAGTGATCTCCAGTTCATGTATCTCTTGCTTTCACAGTGCACCTGGCCATGCAGATTTCTGTCCATTTCTTGATGACGTCTGTCTTGAAGTGGCAGTGCGCAGTTTGTATGACAAACCTGGAAGGAGACAAAGTACTTTAGACGCGAGAGAAAGAAAACAGCAAGAGAAATACTGGGACTCGAACCAGGGACTACAGTAGGGCGAGCAACCACCTAGCCAGGAGAGGACAACGCACTATCAACTCGGCCAACTTGTACTCCATGCCCCAGGCTTGTCTTGCAGTAATGTATCACATTACTGTCCTCTATCACTTTACTGTCAGTGATTTTTTTCTTTACTGCTCTCTTTCAGTTTATACTGGCCTCTGTCACTTTATTGCGTTCTATCACTTTACTGTCCTCTATCATTTTATTGTGTTCTGTTACTCTTCTGTGCTCTATCACTTTTCTGTGCTCTATCACTTTATTGTGCTCTATCACTTTATTCTGTTCTATCACTTTACTGTCCTCTATCATTTTATTGTGTTCTGTTACTCTTCTGTGCTCTGTCACTTGTCTGTCCTCTAATATTTTATTGTATTCTGTCACTCTTCTGTGCTCTATCAATTTATTGTGCTCTATCACTTTATTGTGTTCTATCACTTTACTGTCCTCTATCATTTTATTGTGTTCTGTCACTCTTCTGTGCTCTGTCACTTTTCTGTGCTCTATCACTTTTCTGTGCTCTCACTTTTTTGTGTTCTGTCACTTTTCTGTGCTCTATCATTTCATTGTGTTCTGTCACTTTTCTGTGCTCTATCATTTCATCTCCTTTTCTTTGCTTTTTTGTGTGTAATTGGTTATAAAAGGGAGGGGGGAATGTAATTTTTCTAGCGAGGTAGGCACTGACAGAAAACTGAAATAGATAAACAGAAAATCATCATCATCATCATGAGTGCTGGATGTAAACTTTCTTGGTCGCGACTGCTCCATCCATGCCAAAAGTTGCTGTGTATCGCAGATGCACTTTTATACGAGATATTTCGAGATGTTGCGAGATTTTGTAACAAGACTTCAAAAATAGAGCGATTAAAGGAAGCAAAAATAAATTTAAACAGGGGAGAAAAAAATTGGCGCCTTCATAGAGGACACATCGTCATCATCATGTGCCATCTCCTGGTGAAATGTTAGTTCAGTCAACCACAAGTGCACTTGGCGGTAGTGACCACCAAACCGCCTCAAACATCGCCCCCCCCCCCTCCGAACCACCACACACCTTACTCCCTACATAAAACACACCTTACTCCCTACATAAAACACACCTTACTCTCTACATAAAACACACCTTACTCTCTACATAAAACACACCTTACTCCCTACATAAAACACACCTTACTCCCTACATAAAACACACCTTACTCCTTACATAAAAAATTGCTAGTGAAGTCCTCCAATGTCCTGAAGACAGGAGTCAATGTCAGTAATGACATGGTCGATCCTTGAGAAGATTGTTCCCACCCCAAAGATCTAACCTCCGGATCCTTTTCTCAGTAGACAAACACATCAGCCGCTCAGCCACCAAGACCTACCAACCAGGAAGTTAATTTTTAAGTTATGAAAAAAAAAATGTAAAGACCGTTCAACAGTCGCAGACTGCGTTACTCGACGCAGGATATTTACCTCAGCTATACGGATGCTCCTCGACTTACGATATTTCGACTTATGATATTTTGACTTTACGATGGTGCGATAGCGCTGCACATTCAGTAGTCTTCGTTTATTGATAGGGCAAACTTGTATTATTTACTTTTCAGTTAGTGGTAGTTACTTAGGTATAGTAACTATGTTTTTATGTATTTATTCATTGACAGTATCTATTTATCATATCATATTCGAATTACGATATTTTCAGCTCACGGAATGTAATCTCAAGGTAATTCGAGGAGCATCTGTAGTAAGATTATATAAAATGACAGGAATAGAACAATTTCTAATTCAGTATTAGATTTTAAAGGTTTAACTGAAAAGTTGACATCTCTTAGAGCCGTGGTTTCTCAAAGATCCAGGTCTCCGTCCAATATTTTTAGCCCCGGCTGGTCCTGAATCATTCCTTAGTTATTAAATTATTTTCCAGAAATTATTTTTATAATTATACCTCTTTTTCATCATTATACGTTATTTTACACTGGTAGTTGCATTTATTGAAACGTATACATTTGCCTTGGAAAAATTCTTCCTTTAGATTTGAAGTTTCTACCTTTAGACTAGGGGTTTCTCTCTTTAGATTTGAAGTTTCTCGGTTTAGATTTGAAGTTTCTCTCTTTAGATTTGAAGTTTCTCTCTTTAGATTTGAAGTTTCTCGGTTTAGATTTGAAGTTTCTCTCTTTAGATTTGAAGTTTCTCTCTTTAGATTTGAAGTTTCTCTCTGTAGATTTGAAGTTTCTCTTTAGATTTGAAGTTTCTCTCTTTAGATTTGAAGTTTCTCTCTTTAGATTTGAAGTTTCTCTTTAGATTTGAAGTTTCTCTCTTTAGATTTGAAGTTTCTCCCTTTAGATTTGAAGTTTCTCTCTTTAGATTTGAAGTTTTTCTTTAGATTTGAAGTTTCTCTCTTTAGATTTGAAGTTTCTCCCTTTAGATTTGAAGTTTCTCTCTTTAGATTTGAAGTTTCTCTCTTTAGATTTGAAGTTTCTCTTTAGATTTGAAGTTTCTCTCTTTAGATTTGAAGTTTCTCCCTTTAGATTTGAAGTTTCTCTCTTTAGATTTGAAGTTTCTCTCTTTAGATTTGAAGTTTCTCTCTTTAGATTTGAAGTTTCTCTCTTTAGATTTGAAGTTTCTCTCTTTAGATTTGAAGTTTCTCTCTTTAGATTTGAAGTTTCTCTCTTTAGATTTGAAGTTTCTCTCTTTAGATTTGAAGTTTCTCTCTTTAGATTTGAAGTTTCTCTCTTTAGATTTGAAGTTTCTCTCTTCAGACTTGAAATTCCCTTCCCCACCCCGGGGAGCCATCTTCCTCTATGCCGAGAAACGAAGAATACGTCCCACATAGAAAATAAGAAATCAGCTCACAATGTCCCACACAGAAAATAAGAAATCAGCCCACACTGTCCCACACAGAAAATAAGAAAACAGCTCACAATGTCCCACATAGAAAATAAGAAATCAGCTCACAATGTCCCACATAGAAAATAAGAAATCAGCTCATAATGTCCCACATAGAAAATAAGAAAACAGCTCACAATGTCCCACATAGAAAAAAAGAAATCAGCTCACAATGTCCCACATAGAAAATAAGAAATCAGCTCACAATGTCCCACATAGAAAATAAGAAATCAGCTCACAATGTCCCACACAGAAAATAAGAAATCAGCCCACACTGTCCCACACAGAAAATAAGAAATCAGCTCACAATGTCCCACATAGAAAATAAGAAAACAGCTCACAATGTCCCACACAGAAAATAAGAAATCAGCTCACAATGTCCCACATAGAAAATAAGAAAACAGCTCACAACGTCCCACATAGAAAATAAGAAATCAGCTCACAATGTCCCACATAGAAAATAAGAAAACAGCTCACAATGTCCCACATAGAAAAAAAAAAACAGCGCTCAATGAAAAAAGTACCGACTAGCACGCAAAAATGGGGGGAGGGGGGAGGGGGTGAGTACTCGTTAATGAAAACGGATATTTCACCCAGAAAATGACAAAACGCCACATAAAGTATACGATACCGTCACCTTTTAGCCCAGCCTATCCAAAATCTTTTCAATTAGCAGGGAAAAACACAAGTCGGAAAAGCTAACGCACCAAAGAGAATGTTTACAAAGACGAAACTTGCTTCCTTTTTAAAATTATTTATATAAAGTGCACCGAACCTGACACTGTACCCTGAGCACCCAACACATTTTGACACTGTTTCTGTTGGGTGGTATCGATTTCGCGAATCCAGTGTAATCCTCAGCATAGATTATCTGCACGTATCCGGTTGTTTGTCTGTCCTCAGGCTATTACTACCAGGTGAACTGCAGGCTGACCTCGGTGACCTTTATCAACTTTTTTTTTTTCTCTTAAGAGTTTCAGGACTACTTTGTCCTTTCTTTTACTTATCAGCTCTACACAGATACACGGTCTACTCCAGAGTCAACACCAGCCAAGACCCCGCCAGCCATTCGTGGCAGCTCTTTCACAGAAACAAGCAGTCAAAACAACCTGTCGAGAGACTAGACAAGGTCTGCCTAACTCGCCGACAAGTCTGATATAGCTTTGTCTGGTTGGGTTCGCCTGTTACCGTAAGCGGTACGCCCAGTCGTCTCAGTCAAACCCACTGTCTTGTGGGTGCCTCGGAGAGTCAAGATAACAGGAGTAAAACCCGAAAAAAAATTTATAGGATTAGACCTCGAAAAAATCGTAGACAAAACGCTTTAGTGAGATGTGAGAGACAGAAAAATCACAAGAGAATTACCTGAGATTCGAACCACGGACTTGGGTAGGATGAGCAACCGTCTAGTCACGAGAGAACAGTGTACTAACGAACTGTGCTAACTAGCACCTCCAAAAAAAGTTGTTTTGCAAGCATAGTATTTTTAGTAACTGTTCGGTAGACACGAAGGATCGTGATACTCTGAAAGAAACGAGGCCATGACACAGACATTCCGTAGTTTAGATTCAGTCTCTCTAGCAAGTACTAACTTTTCAGACAAACACACATATATGGTGCATGCTTGAACAACAACAACAACAGCAACAACAACAACACTAGAGTCCGTTGTTCGAATACCAGATAATTCTCTTGTGATTTTTCTTTTAATCGCTTTTTTTTCGAGGTCTAATCCTACAAAACTGTGTTCTCTTACTTTACTTGTTACTTCTTTTGAGCTGAGAAAGGGAAACTACAACCTGGACAATGTACTTTTTGCCAAAACCGTTTCCCAGGCAACGTACACAGCTAACATCTGCTTACTCCAATAGCGTCTCTTTCTTCTCTCTGGCCAATGCCGTTCAAGCGTTTATCGTTACTGATTTTCACAACCATGTATCCTTTGCTATTTCCATAAATGGACAGTGCTTTGTGGCACTCTTTTAGCCCGTCAAGTATCTTGTTTCTTTGTCTTCCTCTGTCCCTTTGCCCCTCCAGTTTTCCTGCTGTCGCTAGATGTTCCAGTTTGCCTCTTCTTAAAACATGTCCTACAAATCTGGACTGTCCTGCTCTGAATTTTGCCATTTCTCTTTTTGCCCAGCCTCATTTAGAACCTCTTCATTTGTTTTCTTGGCTGTCCGTGGTATTCTGAAGGGCAGAATGTAAGACGGGCCTGCGTGCCCAATTCTTTACCCTTTAAAAATAAAGATCATTCGGTCATTCATTTTCATTATTCTTCTTAGGAACCACAACTCCGCAGCTCCTAGCAGATTCTGACTGCTCTTGGTTACTGTTCATGTTTCGCATCCATTTAACAGTACGCGGTCAGCGCAGCTCTGAATACCTCTCTTTTTGGTAATCATCGGCAGATCTTTCCTCCATAGCATGGTTTTCATAAATGCTGACTTAGCCTGGGCTATTCTGTTCCTTATTTCGGTTTCGCATCTTCTGTCTTGTGTTGTTCATTCATGGATTCACTTGCATGTCCCTTGCGAAACTTTGCCTCCCTAACAGCACTCCTGTAGGCCTCTCGTTTGTGAGCAATTTGGCCTGCTGCTGATGCATCCAATAGCAGATCATCAACGATGTCTTGCAGCCATCTTCGCCTTGATCTTCCTCTCTTTCTTGTTCCCATTATGTACCCCTCCAAGACGGTCTTCTCTAGACTATCATGACGTTTAATGTGTCCAAAATATTTAAGTTTTCTCTCCCTAATCCTCTTCATTAGCCAGCTTTCTTCAGTATAAAGTTATTGTGTTGTTACTGTTTCTAAATACTTGAATTTGTCCACTTGCTTTTAATCTGTGTGTACGTCTCGTCTTTTTGTGTACACACACTCAAGGCCATGAAGAAAGCCAGGACAGTAATTGTCATCGTCGTTGTCATCTGTCGTTGCTCTTATCATGGCAGAATCAGACGGACAGAATACTGATAACATTAAAAACAGGAAGAAACGAGAAAGCAACAAGTGTTTATAAAAAGTATCCCACCCAGTCTGCCTTTAGATACATAAGAATAGATGACGTCATCAGATTGTGTGTGTGTGTGTGTGGTGTGGTGTGGGGGAACAGTTCCATCGTACTGTATACGTTCGTGCGTTCAACATTAAGCAGCCCGCGTACGTATGATCAATGCGGGCGCGCGCACACACAAATGAATCCTTGAACAGAGATCTTTAAATTGTTGTTAAAAAAAATTACAGTGCTTACTTCACAAGCGCAACTTTTCAAGTGTTTGTATCCACTGTAAGGATAAAGTGATAATCAACAAGGGCCCGTTGCCATGGACAACAAGTGAGGTGGGTGGGGGGGGGGGGAATGTGGACCTACGGCTTGGCAAGCGAGAAACACAAGACAGGAAGTTTGTGAGAAACATGGCGGGCCATCCCGAGAAGCCAGGGAAAAGCATGGCAGAAAAAAAAAGTGATTAAAACATTAGAAATATGGCAGCTCTACACACACAGGACGGCCAGTACAAACAGCGACTACAGATCAAGGGACGCGATCATTGAAAAATCTACGAAAAGACTTGACTCGCTCTCGAGTTTTTTCCCATACATAGTTACGTCTCTTGATTTGCAGTTACATTTTTTGTTGTTTAGCTCATTCTCGTAGAGCGCTCTACTTCCATCACAAGAACAACTAAGTAGGCGGTGCCAGAACAGCAGCTTGAGGGACGATGATACCCTTTGTGGTGGAGCTTACAAAGAAGATCCGAAGGCTCAGCTACCGCATATCAACGCTTACGTTCTGTAGACAGGCTTAAACAGCGGTTCCCAGCTTTTCTTGAGTGCGACACTAGAAATGACACGTGACTCGCCAGCTTATGTTGGGAACTGCTGGGCTGACACAAAGTCAAGACGGGATTTCCTCTTCTTCGTCGTTGGCTAAGACATGGACACCGGTCTCTCTCACAGATACTGCAGCTCGTCTCAGGTTTTTAGCATTAGCGTGGAGCTTCTGTTGAAAAAAGGGGGGGGGGGGTGCGGGGGGGGGGGTGTCTGGCCAGGTCCTTTTCCTGAGTGGGTGGTGTCGCTGGCAAGTCTGGAGGATGTGAAGTGGGCTGTGTCGCTGGCAAGTCTGGAGGATGTGGAGTGGGCTGTGTCGCTGGCAAGTCTGGAGGATGTGGAGTGGGCTGTGTCGCTGGCAAGTCTGGAGGATGTGGAGTGGGCTGTGTCGCTGGCAAGTCTGGAGGATGTGGAGTGGGCTGTGTCGCTGGCAAGTCTGCAGGATGTGGTGTCTGCTGCTCATTGCCGCAGGCGCATAGGTCTGTTGTGCCTCTTCTCAGCTTCTGGTATAAAGGGTGTCTCAGCCTTTAGTGTCCTGTTCTCAGTTGGAAGATTATCACTTGGTCATTTCTTGAGAGTTTATAGTACTAGTCATCTGTTTCTCCTGCCAGGTGGTGTTTCGTCCATTTATGTTTTTTTTTTCTCCTTTGTTCATAAGCTGAACTTCTACTGATCTGTAGCATTCTTCCTCTCACCTTTGCCAGCCTGTCTGCTTCTTCATTCCTGTGGATGTTATTGTGGGCAGGTGTCCGTTGCATGACCTCTTCATTGTTTTGACCAGTGCTGGTCTCTTGCCCTGTTAGCTCTTTCCGCGCCTATTGGCAAAATTTTACCACTTCCGGTTTGTCCGTCGAGTGCCGGTTGGTAAAATTTTACCTCTTGTTTCGTGTCTAAAAAGACGGTGTAATTTTTTAAAATTGCACACGTTGTATTTGCGCATGCCCGGTGAACTTTCATAGTTCCGTCCGAAGCGTGCCTAACAACTGAGTGAAAATGGGTCTTTCTTTGGAGAAATTTCAATATTTTGTGTGATTTCTGAGGCATGCAGACAAGCCCTACAACCAGACCTGTATTCGTGAATGTGCTAAAAGTAGATTCTGACCTATAAAACAGACCGAAGAAGTAGTTAGAAGGTTATTTCAGACATTACTGTGCTAAGTTTGCTACATACTATCACATGGCAAGATCAGATGAAGCTACATTTCGATCTAGACATCGCCGATGGTAGATCTAGATCTATCCGATGGTATACATGACACAATTATCAGCTTAAATCATCACACTACTACTTTTTCCTTAAAAAAAACAAACTCTTCATTCTTACATTTACAGCTATTTTGATGCATAATACATACACTTTTATCGTGGAAATACTGTGGTATTTCAATTTTACAACTATACCCCACATACAGATCAAGACCCGCGATTTTAATTTGGCACAAATGGAAGGTCCGTGTTTTTTTCTGCGGCACGGAAAGATATCCCGACGCCGCCATCTTGCTAGAATCTGCTAGAAAAACCAGACACTTATGCAAGGGAAGTAATCGATGAATACTTACTTGGACAAAGAATGACATTTTCCTCCCTTGGTTCTACTCTATCCAGAACGCCTGCTGTGAGCGTTTACACCAGAACTCAATTATCATAGATAATTCACCATCGGGGTACAATGTACTTATTTGTTTATAGAAATTAAACAAGTATATTTTAACTTCCCTATACAAATAACTGACAGCAGCATTACTGGCTGTGCCAGAATGTTCACTGATGGTCAAGACCCTGTCATACCTTTCTGTTAGTGATACAACAACCTGGTCAAACATGACCCCCTTGGTGGTGAAACTGCAGAAAAGCAATGTACCTTTCCCTGTTTCTTAATCTAGACTCGTAAGCCAGGTCTGTAACCATTCTTTACTTCACATGACACTGGTCCAGATAGCTCCCACCTTTTTCTGAGGTGAAGTGGGGGTCGCCCGGGGGAACAGTTTTGCACCTCCTTATAAAACTCCTTTCTGAGGCTCTTCTACAGATCTTCACAGGATCATCCTCTAACAATATTCCACAAGGTGACAGCACAAGGACAACATACAGATAACTGACAGATGTAAGAACAGGAAGTAAGAAATGTGAACATGAGAAACATTTTAAAACTTTTTTCAATCGGAATTTTAAAACAAAAAACCAAATCGTACGTACTCAGCTAAAAAAAATATATATTTATATCCTCGTATATTTCCTGCAGCCACAAACATTTCAGCCAACAATGATCACATATCACATTTGAATATTCTTGTAAAACAAACTTATTACACTTATGACACCAAGATTCACATTTTTTGCTCTGTTGTATCTGTACATCTCCTTGGCATCTGAGACCTGCACAACAGAGCATGTAGATTAGAAAGTGATCATTCTTTCTCTAGTTCCTATATTTGGGACTGGCCCAAAACTGAAATGCTGGCACGAGGGTTGGCGAATCACAGATGTCTCATTTTTCCATTTTTAGCCTGGCTAATAAGGTAGGGATTGCTATCCTCCCCATGGCAGTGGAGCCTGCTAGAGAAGCATTCCACCCCCCCTACTTGCTTTAGTCCCACTCAAAGACTGAATAAATACCTGCACAACCCGCCCCCAAAAGCTGACAAGCTGCCATGTCTCAACAGCTCTGCCGCACCAGCTACAAAGAACACTAGCTTGCAGTTCTTGTTGGACAGAAGAAGAAGAAGAAGAAAGAGGAGTCTCCATATTTATTCCTACAAGTGACTGTCTTTCTGTTTACAGTCTTACAAGTGAAGATGTTCTCATGCTGTGAAAGCATTCACCACAGACATCACCCATGCTATAGAACATCACCACAGTCCAGGCTCTGATTATGTTTATCAAGATTCTCGCCCTCTCCTTCAGGTTTTGAATAACGGCTGGTTAAGACCCTATCCCACCCAGTTGCTCCAAGTATAAGCTAATACACTTTTTCTTATTGGATTGTTGTGTGGTGTACTGTGCCAAGAAATATGAGTCTTAGGTCTATTCTGGGTCTTACAGCAAGCCACCATTCCTTCCCCTGTGCTTCAACATCATCATCATCACATCAGCTGCAAAGAACAAAATCTCAGTTACATGTGGATTGGTACAACTTCAAAGTCCTTCTCCATGTGGCTCTGTGAAAACTAAAGACTGTTCATATGAGATCTGTCTTGTCTTTTATTCTCCTCTGGAGGTCAGCTCACTCATTGCTTTGGTCATCTATTCTCTCATCAGTCATCAACATGTATAAAATGGCAATGTTTTCACTTCACATGTTCTCTGGTGCTGTGGTTGTCAAAGCTTCTCCGGTGGAATTCCAGATCTTGTAGTCCACAGAGGAATACTCACGGGCTGAAAAGTGAGAAAATAAAAACAGATTCTCATCAGTTTCTTGCTGACAAGCTGACCAGTAGTCACATGTAAAACCACACAAGCTGACCAGTAGTTACATGTAAAACCACACAAGCTGACCAGTATTTACATGTAAAACCACACAAGCTGACCAGTATTTACATGTAAAACCACACAAGCTGACCAGTATTTACATGTAAAACCACACAAGCTGACCAGTAGTTACATGTAAAACCACACAAGCTGACCAGTATTTACATGTAAAACTACACAAGCTGACCAGTAGTTACATGTTAAACTACACAAGCTGACTAGTAGTTACATGTTAAACCACACAATCTGACCAGTAGTTACATGTCAAACTACACAAGCTGATCAGAATTTACATGTAACAATTATGAAAGCAAACTACTCCAGAGATGACATGCAGAGATAGAATGACAAACCAAAACTGGCCACAATCTTGTACTATTTAGTGCTGTCTGGGAAATGGTGAATGGACGACAGTGTTCTCAAGGGGATAGCAAACCCCATGTCCCAGATCTGCTTTATGAAGTACAGCATAAGTCATTCTATGATTTCATGCCATTTTAGAAAAGAAATGATCTCCATCTTAGCTTCAGCTGCCATGAATAATGTAACAGAGAAATCTTACAATAATAATCATATAATCACAAACACATTTAATGATTATACTGATGAGCAAGAAGTGGCCAAAAAAAAAAAAATAAATTTAAAGAATGACACCAAGAACATAACTAATAAAAGACAATACATGTAACAGTTGAAACAATAAGTAAGAATATACAAATATAAGAAATTAAACAATAAATAAGAATATATGATTAACAGAAATGAAACAATAAATAAAAATATATGATTAACAGAAATGAAACAATAAATAAAAATATATGAGTATAAGAAATGAAACAATAAATAAGAATATATAAGTATAAGAAATGAAACAATAAATAAAAATATATAAGTATAAGAAATGAAACAATAAATAAGAATATATGATTATAAGAAATGAAACAATAAATAAAAATATATAAGCATAAGAAATGAAACAATAAATAAGAATATATGAGCATAAGAAATGAAACAATAAATAAAAATATATGAGTATAAGAAATGAAACAATAAATAAGAATATATGAGTATAAGAAATGAAACAATAAATAAGAATATATGAGTATAAGAAATGAAACAATAAATAAGAATATATGAGTATAAGAAATGAAACAATAAATAAGAATATATGAGTATAAGAAATGAAATAATAAATAAGAATATATGAGTATAAGAAATGAAATAATAAATAAGAATATATGAGTATAAGAAATGAAATAATAAATAAGAATATATGAGTATAAGAAATGAAATAATAAATAAGAATATATGAGTATAAGAAATGAAATAATAAATAAGAATAAATGAGTATAAGAAATGAAATAATAAATAAGAATATATGAGTATAAGAAATGAAATAATAAATAAAATAATAAATAAGAATATATGAGTATAAGAAATGAAATAATAAACACTTACTGAGAATCGGCTTAAACTTTGTGGATGGGGACACTTGGATAGATTTGGGATCTATACAGTATCCAGAATGTGTGAAGTCTTGGATTTTGAAATACAGCTGTAAATGTGAATGAATATTCAAGTCAGATATGTAGACTGAACATTCAGGTCAGATTGTAGACTGAACATTTAGAGAAGATATGTAGAATGAATATTCAGGGCATATATGTAGACTGAACATTTAGGGCATATATACTGACTAAACATTCAGGGTAGATATGTAGGCTGAACATTCAGAGTAGATATGCAGGCTGAACATTCAGAGTAGATATGTAGGCTGAACATTCAGAGTAGATATGCAGGCTGAACATTCAGAGTAGATATGCAGGCTGAACATTCAGAGTAGATATGCAGGCTGAACATTTAGAGTAGATATGCAGGCTGAACATTCAGAGTAGATATGCAGGCTGAACATTCAGAGTAGATAAGTAGGTTGAACATTCAGAGCAGATATGCAGGCTGAACATTCAGAGTAGATATGCAGGCTGAACATTCAGGGTAGATATGCAGGCTGAACATTTAGAGTAGATATCCAGACTGAACATTCAAGGTAGATAAGCAGGCTGAACATTCAGGGTAGATAAGCAGGCTGAACATTCAGGGTAGATAAGCAGGCTGAACATTCAGGGTAGATAAGCAGGCTGAACATTCAGGGTAGATAAGCAGGCTGACGTGCAAGATGGCGGTCGTTTTTAAAACGCTCTCGCCGGCATACAGAAATCAGCGGAATTCCGCTTGATCTGTTACATATCATGTACTGGGAGTTGGGCATAAGGCTAACAACCTTATCCTGGGACCTATCTAGAGGCAACTCCAGATGGGAAAAAAAGATATCATTATGGAAACTCGCAGAGAAACCAACCGAGCATCAGGGATGCCAACTCCGAAGAGCTCATTCGTCGGCCCCAAACATGTGACAAAGGTTGGATTCTGGAATGTGAGAACGATGGCAGCACCAACAAAAACTACTCAGGTCATCAGAGAAATGGAGAGATACCATCTAGACATACTGGGCATCAGCGAAATGTGATGGCCAGAAGCAGGTAAAAGATCGGCGGAAAACGGTAAGTTAATTATACATTCAGGCAGAAATGACGGTAAATTCCGAGAAGGAGTGGGCATTATTATGTCAAATGTAGCTGCAAAGAGCCTTGTAGAATGGGAACCGGTGAACAGTCGTATAATAAGAGCACGATACAACCTACGACACGGAAGAATGACAATAATACAGTGTTATGCACCCACGAATGATGCAGATGATGATGTGAAAGACGACTTCTATCACCAACTACAACAAATCATCGACAAAGTCCCTAAACACGACATCTTAATTGCTATGGGGGACTTCAACGCTAAGGTAGGGAAGGATAATACCGACGTTGAAAAAGTGATGGGGAAAGAAGGAATTGACATGGTTAATCAGAATGGAGAAAGATTAATTGAAGTATGTCTAACAGAGGGCATGGTCATTGGAGGCACAATATTCCCACACAAAGAGATACATAAAACAACATGGATATCTCCAGATGATAGAACTAGAAACCAGATAGACCATTTTTGTATTAGAAAACAATACAGAACATCTCTCATGGATGTAAGGGCTTATAGGGGTGCAGATGTCAACAGTGATCACAACCTGTGCATAGGGAAAATAAAACTAAAATTGAAAAGTCAACACAAGAAATCAGTACACAGAAAGATAAACAGCCACAGCCTACAAGAAGAAAATACTAACATTAATTTCAATCAGGAACTTGCCAATCATTCAAAAACACCCAGTGAAGTTGAGGAGATAGGTATAGATGAGTTATGGAATTCTTACAGCACAGCCATAATCACAGCAGCAAAAGTAAGCGCTGGATTGGAAAAACCAAATAGAAAAGCATGGATATCAGATAAAACATGGAAGTATATACATGAAAGACGAGCAGTCAAATTAGACATGCTGAATGCAAAAACAGATCCCGGAAAAGATCTGGCAAAAGCAACATACAAAGAAATAGACAAGAAAGTAAAAAGTTCAGCTAGAAGGGATAAAAGAGAATACATAGACAATATGGCAAAAGAGGCAGAAAAAGCAGCAAAAACAGGAGACAGCAAAACTTTATATAACATACAAAAGAGGCTAACAGGTACTATTACATCTAAAGAAAGACCAATTCTTAGCAAAACTGGAACACTATTAACATCAAATAAAGACCAGAGGCAAAGATGGGCTGAACACTTCCAAGAAATACTCAATCGACCACACCCAAAAGAATTGTTAAACCTTGAAACTAACTTACCAGCCCCACAACTAAATGTCAACCTAGATGAAATTAAATTGCATGAAACTGAAACAGCAGTGAATTTAATGGCTAACAACAAAGCTGCAGGTGAAGATGAAATAACAGCCGAGATGCTAAAAGCTATCAATAGTGACAACATGAGACAACTACAGAGAATGTTTAACAAGATTTGGAAAGAAGAAAAGGTCCCTTCTAATTGGAAGAAAGGAATCATTGTTAAAATACCAAAAAAGGGCAACCTTAGTGACTGTAACAACTGGAGAGGAGTAACCTTAATATCAGTTGTGTCAAAAGTATTTTGCAAGGTCATTTTGAATAGACTCAAAGATATAGTGGATACTGCAATGAGAGAAGAACAAGCAGGATTTCGAAAAGGGAGAAGCTGTCTCAACCAGATCTTTACTCTCAGAATAATACTTGAAGAACATATTGAAAAGCAGAAACCATTAATACTGAACTTCATAGATTTTAAAAAGGCATTTGATAGCATACACAGAGATTCATTATGGAGAATTTTATGTCTATATGGAATACCATCTAAAATTGTCAACATCATTAAGGACTTATACAATGGATATGGTTGTGCAGTCAAGACAGAAGAAGGGATGAGTGAATGGTTCCAGATTGAAACAGGCGTGAAACAAGGATGTATACTGTCTCCTTTACTTTTTGGGATTACAACAGACTTCATAATGAAAAAATGCTGCACAGGTAACACAGGTATTGACTGGGTACATGGGACCCAACTAGAAGATCTTGATTTTGCTGATGACATAACTCTTATCAGTAATAATGTGAATTCCATGCAAGAAAAAACACATAGCCTGTCTTCACTGGCTAGCAAAATAGGACTTGAAATTAACAAGGACAAAACAAAAATAATGAAAATTCCCATCAATCAAAATGGAAAAATACACACAGAAGGGACAGATATTGAAGAAGTCAATCAATTTGCATACCTTGGCAGCTACATAGACCAGGATGGTGACACTAGAAAGGAAGTTAGGATCAGAATTGCAAAAGCAGCATCAATCTTCAAGAATCTTGAGAACATATGGAATTCAAAAGTTATAAGCACAAAAACCAAGTTAAGACTATTCAATTCAAATGTAATATCCACCCTCATTTATGCATGTGAAAGCTGGAAAACAACTAAAGAAATAGAAAAGAAATTAGACTCTTTTGAAAACAAATGCCTAAGGAAAATACTCGGCATCAAGTGGAATGAATTCAAGAACAATGCAGAGATAAGACAGATGACTGAACAACAACCAGTCTCATGGGTGATCAGGAAAAGGAGATGGACATATGTTGGTCACTTGATGAGAAGAAATGATCAGAGAATCCCAAAACAAGCTATCAAGTGGAACACAACAGGCCGAAGAAAAAGGGGCAGACCACATGAAACTCTGAAGAGGACATTATTAAGAGAGGCCAAGTTAACAGGCATAAAATCCTTTGATGAGGTTGAAAGACTTGCTGAAGACAGGAAAAATTGGCGAACTACTTTACGAGCCCTATGTGACGTTTAACAGCACGGGAAGGATATAAGATATAAGAAGTAGGCTGAACATTCAGAGTAGATATGTAGGCTGAACATTCAGAGTAGATATGTAGGCTGAACATTCAGAGTAGATATGCAGGCTGAACATTCAGAGTAGATATGCAGGCTCAACATTCAGAGTAGATATGCAGGCTGAACATTCAGAGTAGATAAGTAGGTTGAACATTCAGAGCAGATATGCAGGCTGAACATTCAGAGTAGATATGCAGGCTGAACATTCAGGGTAGATATGCAGGCTGAACATTTAGAGTAGATATCCAGACTGAACATTCAGGGTAGATAAGCAGGCTGAACATTCAGGGTAGATAAGCAGGCTGAACATTCAGGGTAGATAAGCAGGCTGAACATTCAGGGTAGATAAGCAGGCTGAACATTCAGGGTAGATAAGCAGGCTGAACATTCAGAGTAGATATGTAAGCTGAACATTCATAGTAGATATGCAGGCTGAACATTCAGGGTAGATAAGCAGGCTGAACATTCAGAGTAGATAAGCAGGCTGAACATTCAGAGTAGATATGTAAGCTGAACATTCATAGTAGATATGTAGGCTGAACATTCAGAGTAGATAAGTAGGCTGAACATTCAGAGTAGATATGTAAGCTGAACATTCAGAGTAGATAAGCAGGCTGAACATTCAGAGTAGATATGTAAGCTGAACATTCAGAGTAGATATGTAGGCTGAACATTCAGAGTAGATATGTAGGCTGAACATTCAGAGTAGATAAATAGGCTGAACATTCAGAGTAGATATGTAGGCTGAACATTCAGGGTAGATATGTAGGCTGAACATTCAGAGTAGATATGTAGGCTGAACATTCAGGGTAGATATGCAGACTGTCCAATAACCACTCATCTGCGCTTCACAAGCTACATAATCATAGATATTTTAGTCTGGGGTCCAGTTACCATCTACCCAACCAACCAAACAATCAACCATTCACCCACCCAAGCAAATAACCAACCATCCACTCACTCATCCAAACAACCAGTCACACACCCAACCAAACAATCAACCATCCACCCACCCAAGCAAATAACCAACCATCCACTCACCCACCCAATCAAGCAACACAGACAATCAATCAACCATCCACCCACCCACCCAATCAAGCAACACAGACAATCAATCAAACAAGTACAGAACCTGAGCATATGAATTGTTTCCCCTGCAGAAGGCATCTTCTACGGATGGTGCAGGCAATCCTTGCTCAGAGCTGCTAAATGTGATAGTGGCTGCCAGCGAGGCTTGCTGGTCCTTGCTAGTGAACTTCTGTCCTAAATACAAAGGGACACAACAAAGATGTGACTGTTTTCCTACTCTCAGTGTGTTGGGGGGGAGGGGGTGTTGTGTATGTAGTTACAGTCCACTGTGTACTCAATGTCAAGGCTAACTCCTACAACCCCTACTCTCCAGCTGGTTCAGCTGCAGAAATGGGTACATGATACTCTATGTTGGGGAAAAACAGACTCTGAAAATGAGGAATTTCTGGATTATGCTGCACAAACTGCTGTCAGCACATGAAGTAAAAATCCCTATGGAATCAAAGCGGCACTGTATGCAGATGATCTGGTCATGTGGTGTACAGATGAATATGCGACAGTTGCTACACAGAGACTCCAAAGAGCATCAGACATCTTGACATCATGGACAAACAAATGGTGTGTAAGTATCAACACAGAGAAATCAAGTACCAATCTGTTCACCCTCTCATCTAAACAGAAAGCAGGTAAGATCTTTGTAAATGAAATACCCTTAAGGATGGACAACCAACCCACTTACTTAGGAGTGACTCTTGACTCAAAACTGACGTGGAAGCAACACATCAACAGTGCAGAAGCAAAAGCCAGAAGAAAACTAGTCATATTAAGAAAATTGAGTGAAACCACATGGGGAGCTAGTGAAAGAATCCTCAAGAATGTATATCAGCAAAGTATTCTACCACATTTAAGATATGGCTCAACATCTTGGAGCACAGCATCAAACACTATGCTGTATAATCTAGACAAGGTTCAAAATCAGTCACTACGGATTATCACAGGTGCCATGAGGTCCACACCAATAGTAGAAATGCAGAAAATAGTTGGTGTTCAACCGCTAAAGGAACGTAGAGACACAAAGATCATGACCATGGGAGAAAAATTCCTTAGCTCTGTAAGGCATCCCCTGAAGAAGAAATTCAATAACTTGGCATTAGGACGGCTTAAAAGAAGCAGCTTCATTCATCAGGCAAAGCATATGCGTAAGCTGATACCTGACCTTCCAACTGTAGTCGCTCCATTATCATCTGTACCAGAGCATACACCATGGAAAGATGCAGATTATACACAAATAACTATTCAGACTGAAGTGAAAGGTGTGCAGAATGGTGAGATGCAGAGCAGTCTTGTAAGATCAACAGCCATACTTAGTGTTCTAGATGACAAATATCCACATGACACCTGGATCTGCACATAATGCCATAAAGAATGGAGGGGCAGGAGCACATATTGAATATCCAAACAACACCATTGACAAGATTTCCATACCCACTGGTAAATACTGCAACAACTTTGATGCAGAAGTTAGGGCAATTATTGCTGCAGTTGAAAAACTATCAGACTCCAGAATTGATACATGTCCTGTAGTAATTCTCACAGATGCAAGATCAGTACTGGAAGCTCTTCAGTGCAACAAACTACCAGACCTTAGGGATGCCTTGTCAAAAATTGGCTTACAACATGGAGTCACTTTGCAATGGATTCCCTCCCACTGTGGGATACCAGGCAATGAGAAAACTGACCATCTGGCCAAAGAGGGCTCTGAAATGGAGCAACCAGACATACCAATCACCTATAATCAGAAGAAAAGCATGATAAAAACCTACAGGAAGCCACAAACACCACCACATGATGACTATCACATGCTAAACAGAAAGGAACAAGTCACCATCTTCCGTCTCCGAACAGGACACAGCCGACTCCGAAGTCATATGTATACAAAGTTTAAGGTTGGTACTACTAATCTATGTACATGTGCCCAGGTGCCCCAAACTGTGGAACATATCCTCCAGAACTGCATCAACTACGAGACACTGAGAAATAATTACTGGCCCAGTGAAACCACTAAAGAAGATAAGCTCTACGGTTCCATACATGAGTTACAAAAAACAGTGAAATTTATCCAAGAGACAGGACTGCAGATATAGACAGACAATGCGAACGAAGAAGAAGAAGAAGATGAAGTAAAAATACACCATGATGTAAAAGTTAGCTACATGAACACAGACAGCTCAGTGTGACAACTTGCAGCTCTCACATTCTACTCTTTCTTTCTACACACATTTCTATACTTTTTGGGGGGGGGGGTGTGGGGAGGTGTCAAGATGCTGTCCATTTTGGAAACTGACAGCTGACTTGCTGGTGTCAGCTTGGTAAACCATAGCTGACCAAGACCCTGTCCCATCTCTCCACTGGCTATCCCCAGTAACAGGCTTGGGCCAGAAATTGCTGTAGTCCCCAGGGTGGTGGAGCCTGCTGAGGTAATGCACACCCCTCTGGTTTTCAGCTGTACTCAGGGACTGAAAAAAAAAAACAGCTGCCATAACCTGCTCCCAAACTGACATGATGTTGTTCCTCAACACCTTCACAGCACCGGCTGCAAAGAACATCAGCTCACAGAGAAGCTGAAGAAGATATCTCTAGCCCCACCAAACAACACAGTCACATGCATATTTGTAATCAAACAGCCAGTTTTACAACAAATTGAAGCACTGAAGCAATGGCTACTCTAGCATTTATGGCAGTTTAAAATTCCAAATTCTCAATTACAAAGACCGCATTTATTTTATTTGTTAATCTTTTTAATGTTATTATAAAAGTTAAGAGTGCCCTTTCAATGTTAATGGTAGTATCAGAAAGTTCCCAGACTGTTTTTAACCATGACTTTAGCATCTGACAAATACAAGCGGGACACTTAAAGTTGTTGCCCCCGAGGCTGCTGAATGGGTTTGCCACTTGCTGTCACACTGTCTACATGGGTTCAACTTATACATGCAGTTCTGTGACCTTGTGTTAGGACTGCTCTGCAATCCTTTCGATGCCTGACAAAATTTAACAGTTTATATACATGGATTCTAAAATAAAAGATTTGGCCTGAGTCAAGCCACATGACGCAGATACAAGATTTGTGCTGACTTACCTATAACCCAGACTACTTCTTTCTTGTTACTAGACACACTCACTGATCCTTGCGTGGGCGTTCCTTCTAGGCTGGATATGTGAGCTCTGAAACAAGACATTCCATGTATAAGACACAGACAACGTGTCAATAAAATTGTAAGCCATCATGAACATGACACATCAGATAATGCAGTCAAGAAAGAAAACATTAGGCAGTGCAAAATAGGATGATGAAATATGACGCAGCGATGGAAAAAGGAGGAAAAAACAGAACACACACAGGTAGAAAGTGTTGAGAGAGCTTGGATAAATGAAGTCCCTGCAGCAAGTTGTGTCATGGGTTTGTAACTAGTATAATATTTATAGTTTGTCTAGGCTGGGACTAAAGCTACTTCTTTGATGGTCAGTGAGCATATTAGAGCTGGCCAGGATATGGTCCTACTTCTTCTTTGGTGATCAGTGAGCATACTAGAGCTGGCCAGGACATGGTCATACTTCTTCTTTGATGGTCAGTGAGCATACTAGAGCTGGCCAGGACATGGTCCTACTTCTTCTTTGATGGTCAGTGAGCATACTAGAGCTGGCCAGGACATGGTCCTACTTCTTCTTTGATGGTCAGTGAGTATACTAGAGCTGGCCAGGACATGGTCATACTTCTTCTTTGGTGGTCAGTGAGTATACTAGAGCTGGCCAGGACATGGTCCTACTTCTTCTTTGATGGTCAATGAGTATACTAGAGCTGGCCAGGACATGGTTCTACTTCTTCTTTGATGGTCAATGAGTATACTAGAGCTGGCCAGGACATGGTCCTACTTCTTCTTTGATGGTCAGTGAGTATACTAGAGCTGGCCAGGACATGGTCCTATACTGAAGCTTTCGTATCCTCTGACTATACAGGAATGAACAGAGATGAGCTTAAGCAACAATTATATAGATTGGTATGATGAAACTGAAACATCTTGTTCTGACTTCTTATATGAAAAGTACTTTGTCTATTTGGATAGTTTACTGTCTTGGGGTCTTTCTTTATCCTATTTCCCCTCCTTTTCAATTTCGCCAGCTAAAACAGTGAAAATAGACTGTTACATGAACACTCACAAATATGTATGCAGAGTCACAGCCATAAAGCTGCTGAAAGAAGCTGAAAACACAGGAACAAGCTGTACCTTCAGTTATTGAGACATCCATGTGATATTTTGGCATGAAGCCTTCATCAGACAATGACAATAACAACAAGAAAGGAGAATGTGGTCAGTTAAGACAATGAGAAATTGTTACTAAATGGAAACTTTGTCTGGATCTCACTTAGTTGTAGTATACTGCAGTAGAAACAACAAGAGAACAAATACAGGAAATCTTGTCCCTACCATTTGTTACTGATGTTACCTAAACATGTGAGAAGAGGACTACTGAATGACTGAATGATGATGGCTCTAGATATATATAATGTAAATAAAGACGAATGCCTGCAACAATCCATAGTATGACTGCCTTCTTCAATTTCCTTGGAACTGTGGCAAAAATGCTGAGACACAACATCGTGTCAGCTTGGAAGCGGGTTATGGCAGCCATTTTTTAAGTCCCCAAGAGCAACTAAATAGCATGGGGCATGTAACACTTGTATAGCACAGACCATCATGGGAACTATGGTGGTCCCTGCCATGTTAGCTAGTCCAAGTCTGTTACTGGGGGTACCAACAGAGAGGAGAGACGGGATCTTGGTCAGCTATACTTGGCCAACCCCAACCCTACCATGTCACAGGGCAGGATCTTGGTCAGCTATACTTGGCCAACCCTGACCCTACCATGTCACAGGACAGGATCTTGGTCAGCTATACTTGGCCAACCCTGACCCTATCATGTCATAGGACAGGATCTTGGTCAGCTATACCTGGCTAACCCTAACCCTACCATGTCATAGGACAGGATCTTGGTCAGCTATACTTGGCCAACCCTGACCCTATCATGTCATAGGACAGGATCTTGGTCAGCTATACTTGGCCAACCCCAACCCTACCATGTCACAGGGCAGGATCTTGGTCAGCTATACTTGGCCAACCCTGACCCTACCATGTCACAGGACAGGATCTTGGTCAGCTATACTTGGCCAACCCTGACCCTATCATGTCATAGGACAGGATCTTGGTCAGCTATACCTGGCTAACCCTAACCCTACCATGTCATAGGACAGGATCTTGGTCAGCTATACTTGGCCAACCCTGACCCTATCATGTCATAGGACAGGATCTTGGTCAGCTATACCTGGCTAACCCTAACCCTACCATGTCATAGGACAGGATCTTGGTCAGCTATACTTGGCCAACCCTAACCCTACCATGTCATGGGACAGGCTCTTGGTCAGCTATACTTGGCCAACCCTGACCTTACCATGTCATAGGACAGGATCTTGGTCAGCTATACATGGCCAACCCTGACCTTACCATGTCATAGGACAGGATTTTGGTCAGCTATACTTTACCAACCCTGGCCTTACCATGTCACAGGGCAGGATCTTGGTCAGCTATACTTGGCCAACTCTGACCCTATCATGTCATAGGAAAGGATCTTGGTCAGCTATACTTGGCCAACCCTAACCCTACCATGTCATGGGACAGGATCTTGGTCAGCTATACTTGGCCAACCCTGACCCTACCATGTCATAGGACAGGATCTTGGTCAGTTATACATGGCCAACCCTGACCCTACCATGTCATAGGACATGATTTTGGTCAGCTATACTTTACCAACCCTGACCCTAGCATGTCATGGGATGGGGTCTTGGTCAGCTATACTTGGCCAGCCCTAACCCTATCATGTCATGGGACGGGGTCTTAGTCAGCTATACTTGGCTAGCCCTGACCCTATAATGGGATGGGGTCTTGGTCAGCTATACTTGGCCAGCCCTAACCCTAGCATGTCATGGGATGGGGTCTTGGTCAGATATATTTGGCCAACCCTAACCCTAGCATGTCATGGGATGGAGTCTTGGTCAGATATATTTGGCCAACCCTAACCCTAGCATGTCATGGGATGGGGTCTTGGTCAGATATACTTGGCCAACCCTAACCCTAGCATGTCATGGGATGGGGTCTTGGTCAGATATACTTGGCCAACCCTAACCCTAGCATGTCATGGGATGGGGTCTTGGTCAGATATACTTGGCCAGCCCTAACCCTACCATGTCAAGGGAGGGGGTCTTGGTCAGATATACTTGGCCAACCCTAACCCTACCATGTCATGGGATGGGGTCTTGGTCAGATATACTTGGCCAGCCCTAACCCTACCATGTCATGGGATGGGGTCTTGGTCAGATATACTTGGCCAACCCTAACCCTACCATGTCATGGGATGGGGTCTTGGTCAGATATACTTGGCCAACCCTAACCCTAGCATGTCATGGGATGGGGTCTTGGTCAGATATACTTGGCCAACCCTAACCCTACCATGTCATGGGATGGGGTCTTGGTCAGATATACTTGGCCAACCCTAACCCTAGCATGTCATGGGATGGGGTCTTGGTCAGATATACTTGGCCAGCCCTAACCCTACCATGTCAAGGGAGGGGGTCTTGGTCAGATATACTTGGCCAACCCTAACCCTACCATGTCATGGGATGGGGTCTTGGTCAGATATACTTGGCCAGCCCTAACCCTACCATGTCATGGGATGGGGTCTTGGTCAGATATACTTGGCCAGCCAAGTCACTGTAAATCTTGGAATAGGACACAATGCAGTACAGGAAATGACTGAAACCCTAGGCTATAGAAAAGTTTGTGCATGGTGGGAGAGAACATCCAGAAAGCAGTACGTCTGTGCCTTCGGTCAGCTGGAATGGAATTCTACAGGGAGGGTATTTTCAAACTTGCAGAGCGACGGAAAAAATGTGTGCAGAGAAATGGAGATTATGTTGAAAAGTGAAGAAAAGGATACAGATTAAGGCGATACATTGATATTTTCTCTATCTATTCATTTAAACAAAAATTTTGCTAATGACTTTCGGTATGACCCTCATAAGTATTATAAAGAAATGAGATCTTACTATACAAATGTGTTTTGCTGTTACCATGGCCAATTTATGGCAGTTAGAATCTGACATGTGAGGAAGCATTTAACAAAATGATGCCCAGAACTCCCACACAATGCTAACATCCATCACTACCTATCTAATCTTTCAGTTTCTTGCTCAATCCTGGAAACCATAAAGGAGATAACTAGACTATACCCCCCATGTGCTACAACTAACAATGGCTAGATTATACCTTCATATGGTACACTCCAAAAACAGGCAGCTCCAAAAGACGTTTCACTGTGTACTGACAGAGAGTGAAACTTTCCAAAGGTGGGGAAAACCGTATTCTTCGAGAGCCACTTCGAGCTGATCTTTCACTTTCCTCTGTAGGAAACAGGTAGCAGAATCCTTCAATTTTCTACTCACTGTTACAATCTGACATAAGCTCTTTGATATTCTACCATAATGTTGCTGATCTTTCTATATTACACTATATATATATTCTATGTATTCTATACTATATTCTGTTCTGATCACAACAATTTCTAGTGATCTCAAGGACTGAAAACAAACTTTAGGTATGTGCACTTTTCCTTGTGAAAAAAAACATATTTTTGTTGCTTGTTTTGGCTCTTGGAACTGTAATAGCCATCTGTAATTACATACTGTGCTCCTTTCTTCAATACTTGCTTATTCTGTGATGGAATTAATTAGATGAAAACTCTGACAACTTCAAAATGGACCCAGTCTGAACAATAAAATGTGGCACTATCAACAGGATGGACAAGTATTCACTTGATTTTATAACCACATAACTTGATTTTATAACCACATAACTTGATTTTATAAACACATAACTTGATTTTATAAACACATAAATGATTTTATAACCACATAACTTGATTTTATAACCACATAACTGATTTTATAACCACATAACTTGATTTTATAACCACATAACTGATTTTATAACCACATAACTTGATTTTATAACCACATAACTTGATTTTATAACTACATAACTTGATTTTATAACCTCATAACTGATTTTAAATTACAGATATCATCACGTAACTTGATTTTATAACCACATAACTTATTTTAAATTACAGATCTCACCACATAACTTGATTTTATAACCACATAAATGATTTTAAATTACAGATCTCATCACATAACTTGATTTTATAACCACATAAATGATTTTAAATTATCTCATCACATAACTTGATTTCAATCATAAAAGAAACATTTACCAAAAAATGCAATAAACTGTTCATAACTAGCTGTCATCCTTATAAATTCCAATCATGGAAAATGGCAGATCAATGAAATGGACTGCTATGGTCAGATTCTGTTCCATTAGATTTAGACAAGATTAGGGAAATTAAGGGGTTTTATGCTTTTTTTCTCAAGAAGGGAGAAACTTTATCAATCAGATCTTTACTCTAAGAATAATACTTGAAGAACATATTGAAAAGCAAAAACCATTAATCCTGAACTTCACAGACTTACGGCATTTTATAGTATACACAGAGATTCATTGTGGAGAATTTTAAGACTATACGGAATATCATCTAAAATTGTCAACATCATTAAGGATCTCTACAATGTACAAGTAAAATGGGCATTGATTGGGTATATGGAACTCAACTAGAAGATCTTAAGTAACTCTTACCAGTAACAATGTGAATTCCATGCAAGAAAAAAACAGATATTCTGTCTTCACTGGCTAGCAAAATAGGACTTGAAATTAACAAGGAAAAAACAAAAATAATGAAATTTTCCATTGATCATGAAGGAAAAATATACCTAGAAGGAACAGCTGTTGAAGAAGTAAACCAATTTGCATATCTCGGCAGCTACATAGACCAGGATGGTGACACCAGAAAGGAAGTTAGAATTAGAATTGCAAAAGCAGCATTGACCTTCAGAAATCTTGAGAACATATGGCATTCAAAAGTTATAAGCACAAAAATCAAGATTACTCAATTAAAATGTAATATCCACCCTCATTTATGCATGTGAAAGCTGGAAAACAACTAAAGAAATAGACAACAAATTAGACTCTTTTGAAAACAAATGCCTAAGGAAAGTACTTGGGTATAAAGTGCAAAAAATTCAAGAACGATGCAGAGATAGAACAGATGAGTGACCAACAACCTGTCTCATGGGTGATCAGAAAAAGGAAATGGACACATATCGGTCATGTGATGAGAAGAAGCAGAGAATCCCAAAACAAGCTATCAAGTGGAACACAATAGGTCAAAGAAAAAGGGGTCGACCATGTGAAACTCTAAAGAGGACGCTGTAAAAGAGGCCAAATTAGTGGGCATAAAATCCCTTGATGAGGTTGAAAAACTCGCAGAAAGCAGGAAAACTTTGTGAACTACAATGCGAGCCCTACGTGACATTTAACAGCACGGAAAGGCTGTAAGATGCTAATATGGGAAATGAGCCCTTAATATGTACTGTCAAGTGTAAATAAATAATATGCTCTGACTGTTGTTTCTAACTGCAGAATGGATTCACCATGAGATATAAAGGTTGTATCTGTGGATGGCTGCCCAAAGTTTTATGTTAGATTCAGGTAATTTAATCATGTGTAACTTAAAAAATCAGTTTCTCTTGTAGAAGAAGAAAACCCACACTTCTGACCTCAATGTCAGGCTGTCACAGCACTCACCATATTCCTGCTAGTCTGCTCTCTGCACACAAGGCTGTCACAGCACTCACCATATTCCTGCCACTCTGCTCTCTGCACACAAGGCTGTCACAGCACTCACCATATTCCTGCCACTCTGCTCTCTGCACACAAGGATGTCACAGTACTCACCATATTCCTGCCACTCTGCTCACAAGGATGTCACAGTACTCACCATATTCCTGCCACTCTGCTCTCTGCACACAAGGATGTCACAGTACTCACCATATTCCTGCCAGTCTGCTCTCTGCACACAAGGATGCACTATAAGCATGTCCAGTGGTACATTCAAACCATCTCCTTGATGAGCCATATTCAGAGTCACATCCACTCCTGAACCTTCAAACTCAGCCCTGCAGATCACAGCTCCATACACCTGGGAACTATCTTGCCAGGTTTCTTGAGCACACTGGTTTAAAAAAAAATAAAATAAAATGCTTGATCTTAACTGGCCAGGACTTCACATACTTAGAGATGAACAAACACATAACTATCAGAACATACAGATGACATCTGAAGTCATAAATTTGCTGTGTTTTATATGCTTTGCTTGTTTTAAAAATGTAAGTCTTCTTTCAGGAAGTCTGTAATGTGACTGCATGAAAGTGTAATATCACCCTGATATATTATGTCACACAAGAGTGAAGACAGAAGAATGGAACCATTTTTGGGATCTGCAAACCAGAGCTGGCTAAAACCCACAAACTCTTCCATGGTATATTTTATAGAACAGGTTGCTGAACTACCACAGCCCAGCCAGCAGAAGTGGAACATACCAAAGCAGATATCATGAGAAAAGCTTGCTTCACAGGTGCAGTTCTGGAATTAAAGAATGCCTCATGGTCTAACTCCATGTGACCCAAAACCCTCATTTGAAGATCTCGCTCACAGTCCTGCTACAGAGAATTTACAGGCATAGAACGGGCACTGACAGTAGTCTGACAGGACTGGTGAGCTGGTACACCAAGCCCTAGTGTCAGGATCTGTAAGACATGATGGAGACAGAAATAAACTTTGCTCTCAAGTTTTCTACACCCAAGCTTCTGAGGGCCCCCCCCCCCCCATGTGCCAGGTGGTGGAAGGTGAAAAGCTCTGATACTTTTCATGTGTTTTCAGCTTGTCAGAGATGCAAGGTTTTAGTTATTTCTGGAGACCTTCCAGTGCTAAGCAGTCCTGCAACAGATAGTATGGTTTATTATTCTTCTCTAATGCAATTTATGCAGTATGTACATGGTCCATGATCACTCTTGTGTCTATGTTAATGAGAGCAATGAGAATACCTATAGTCATTTAGTTTTCTTTCATGGTTGGGCATTCATAATTTTAAACTGTTACAAATGCTAAAAATATGCACTGCATCACTTCCCAATGCAGCATGGCAACAAAAAAGTTCATATGGCTTTGGATGTTGTCTGGTACCAGCCATGTTAAATCAGCATAAATCAAACACATGTAAATAAGAACTTGCTGTATGCATAGAACACTAACACTGCCTTCTGTCGCTGTAAGAGACAAGAACTACTCTGAAACTCCTAGACTATTTACAAGTGAGTGTCTGAGTGGGCTAATAAGCAAGTCAGATCTTTAAGAATAACAACACAAGATCACCTGAGAAGCATTTATGTGCTCTATCACAGAAAGTTGCAGAGTAGCTTTCCCTTTATAACTTGCAGATCTCCAGGCTGGAACCTAAGATAGATCACAGATTCTTTGTGCTTGTATCCTGAAGCAGTGTAATATGAGGAAGTACTATACTATACTATACTCAATGGTTAAGTAAGGTACCATTAAGTTAGTGATTATGTAATATATATTTAACTTACTGGTTATGTTAACCCTTTGTATCCTAACGGCACTCACAAGTACCACTTTCTTTAAAATGTAATATTTCATAAATGCAAACATCATTCTTGATGAAAAGCTGTTTCTAATGCCTCCTCCACAAACATTAGCGTGTCAGGTACAAATTTCTTCAGTCTGGACAAACAGAAGGTGCAAGCAACAGGTCACCAGCTCACAAAAACTTTTCAGGCTAGACTTGTGCTATCTCCCTGTAACTGTAAGCTGGTGTTCTTTGCAGCTGATGCTGTGAAGGTGTTGATGCACAGCATCGTACCGGGATAGGGAGCAGGTTATGGCAGCTATTTTTTCAGTCCTGGAGTGCAGCTAAAAAGCACAGGGCGTGCAATGCTTTTTTAGCAGGCTCCACCACCATTGGGACTACGGTAATCTCTGCTATGTTAGCCAGGCTAGGCCTGTCACAGGGGATACCACGGAGAGGTGGGACAGGGTCTTGGTCAGCTATGGTGCGCTAACCCTGACGCTAGCATATCACCTATGGCTCGCTGAATGCCTCGTCGGACAGTGTCTTCACTTTCTTTCACGCTAGATGAAAGGTTACTATTACCTCGCCCACCTTCGCTAAATCAAGAGATTTGGGAGCAGGAAACTGTTCAAAAATATCACTTATACTAGAACATTTTACCAAGGAAGTGACAGCAAATGTCCATAACTCACAACAACAGGGTGATCAACAACAAATAACCATAACTCACAACAACAGGGTGATCAACAACAAATAACCATAACTCACAACAACAGGGTGATCAAAAACAAATAACCATAACTCACAACAACAGGGTGATCAACAACAAATAACCATAACTCACAACAACAGGGTGATCAACAACAAATAACCATAACTCACAACAACAGGGTGATCAACAACAAATAACCATAACCATAGCAATCAACAACAAATAACCATAACTCACAACAACAGGGTGATCAACAACAAATAACCATAACTCACAACAACAGGGTGATCAACAACAAATAACCATAACTCACAACAACAGGGTGATCAACAACAAATAACCATAACTCACAACAACAGGGTGATCAAAAACAAATAACCATAACTCACAACAACAGGGTGATCAAAAACAAATAACCATAACTCACAACAACAGGGTGATCAACAACAAATAACCATAACTCACAACAACAGGGTGATCAACAACAAATAACCATAACTCACACAACAGGGTGATCAACAACAAATAACCATAACTCACAACAACAGGGTGATCAACAACAAATAACCATAACCACAGCAATCAACAACAAATAACCATAACTTACAACAACAGGGTGATCAACAACAAATAACCATAGCTCACAACAACAGGGTGATCAACAACAAATAACCATAGCTCACAACAACAGGGTGATCAACAACAAATAACAATAGCTCACAGCAACAGGGTGATCAACAACAAATAACCATAGCTCATAGCAACAGGGTGATCAACAACAAATAACCACAGCTCACAGCAACAGGGTGATCAACAACAAATAACCATAGCTCACAGCAACAGGGTGATCAACAACAAATAACCATAGCTCACAGCAACAGGGTGACCAACAACAAATAACCATAGCTTACAACAACAGAGTGATCAACAACAAATAACCATAACTCACAACAACAGAGTGATCAACAACAAATAACCATAACTCACAGCAACAGGGTGATCAACAACAAATAGAACTCATAGCAACAGGGTGATCAACAACAAATAACCATAGCTCACAGCAACAGGGTGATCAACAACAAATAACCATAGCTCACAGCAACAGGGTGATCAACAACAAATAACCATAGCTCACAGCAACAGGGTGATCAACAACAAATAACCGTAACTCATAACAACAGAGTGATCACCAACAAATGAACTCACTTGACTTATCCAGGCATAAAGAAAAATAAAGCATCTGTTTTATCTCCTTTACTCATCATCATCATCATGTGCCGTGCCGACTGGCGTTGGCTATTATGCTTCTCCAGAGTATCTGATCCTTCATGCAGCCCATCAGCTCAGTTGGTGATCTCCTCTCACACCATCCCATCAGACTGTCCAGTATCATTTCTCTTGGTCTTCCTCTTGATCTTCTTCCTTCTATTTTTCCTGTTATAATATTTTCAATGCCCCCTCTTCTCATTGCATGTCCTATGAACATACATTGTCTCTCTCTTATCTTTTTGACAAGGTTTTTTTGTCTCTCCAGCTCTTCTCATATATTCTTCATTAGTTATTTTTGCTGTCCAGGGGATTTGCAACATTCTTCTAATAAACCACATTTCTCCTTTACTGTCCTTGATAAAAAGCACTTTTGCTGAAATGCTGGGCTACTGTTTTTCATAACCAGTTAAATGTTTTCACCTCCTATTGCTAATCCCCCCCCCACCCCCTTTCCTTCTTCTTTTAATCTTTTTTGTACACTGCATCGCACACTTCCAACTAAACGCAGCAGAACCAGTTTCACCACGGCCACCTTCACATTTATCCAGTGAATAAAGAGGCAAACAGGAATGTCCTGTGACAAACATAACGTGAAGCACCTGACTCAGATAAAAGTACATACCTTGTGCGACCTGGACACAGCAGCACACAGTTTGTTAGACAGCCTAGCAATGCAGTTTTCCACAGACCCGTCTCGCACTATCCCAAATGGGGCGGCTTCATTCATGAAGGCAGGCAGTTCTAAAAGTCTGTTTGGCAACTGCAGCATGTCACATGTCAACAAAATACTAGAATTAAATACAAGTCTGTCTTTTCTTCAATGTATCTGAAAATATTCATTACAAATATTTATTGTGTGGTTGTTTCGCTCTACACTGTAGAGCAGGGATTCTCAGCTGGTGTGGAATTTCAAGTCAATGAGAAGGAGTCTTACCATGGTAAATGAAAATAGTTAAAATCCTTTCTAGGTGACGGTTTAATATAAGGAGGAGGATTGGAGCAGATGGGTGGAAAGGTAGGAATGGGACCTGAGATGTTGAGAACCACTGCTTTAATGAGTTCCCTGTTCACAAAAAAAGTTTAACAAACAGAAGTAAGTCAGTGACTCACAAGAAACAGTTATGTACACATGTATCAAATAATGAAGCTGTGATGTTTCACATAATGTAAATACTTATCAAGAAAAAAACATTAGGAACTCATTTAGGTTTGTGGATGTTGGATTCAGTCCCATAATCCTGAATGTAGGAGTTCTCAAGTGCTAGGTGGTTTGTGTCACATGTGTGACATTGTTTGATGGCTGTTACCAGAAAATCAGATTTGCCTCTGTGGTTGGGGCCATTAAAATGATTTGGGACTGGTTTTGAAGCATGCTGGGCAATGTCGTAGAGGTGTTTCTGCATGCGGTCCCCTAATCTGAGGCCAGTCTCACCAATATATGTTACCCAGCATCTTTTGCATATGATGACACATATCACATTACAGGACTCGCATGTGAATCCCTCATGAAGAGTGAGGATAGCCTTGGGAAAGGTGATTGTTTTCATTTCCCAGACTACAGGGCAGGTAACACAGTGGGGGCGGTTACATTTTCTGGCGCCAACATATGTAAGGCTCCATTTCAAGCGGCTGTAGACAAGGATGTCCTTAAGGTCTGGCTCACGTTTGTATGCTAATAGGGGTGGATCAGAGAAACTCGTGACATTTTCAGCCATCAAACAATGTCACACAAATGACACAAGCCACCTAGCACTTGAGAACTGCTACATTCAGGATTATGGGACACTGGAACCACACAGGTTAAACTCGCTATTCAGCTACATCTAACATTCTCCTCTTCAACAATTACAATCCCTCCCCACTAAGTTCCACTCCCTTCTCACTTGTTACACATAGTTCAGAACCTCCTCACAGCATCACATTACAACCCCTCTACCCTAACTATTATCATCTATTTCACCTTCTCCTGGGTAGGTTAACATATCACTCTCTCTCTCCCCTCCACGGTTTCCCCACCCACCACCCCCAGTTACAATCCACTGACCACATATCACGGGTCTCCATTTAAACAGTCTCGACACTCCACTGTGCCCATTTCTGACACAGAGCATTGGACAAGCCACATCTTCACAAGTTACAGCTAAGTTCTCTTTTCATCATTTTTAAAAAAAAATATAGCATTCATGTGAATCTATACTTTATCTCCTCTCTCTATTTCTTCGTCCTGTATGTTTTTGTATGATTAAGGCTCATGCTGAAACATCGCAACTGTGTATTTGTTAGGTAATAAAGCTGCTCCTACTTTTTTTCCTAGTTTATACATTCTGGTATCACAGCTTTACTGCAGTGCTTCAAGTATGGTTGTATACTTATACGCTAATTATTGTGTGTTACTGAGTGAATTTTGGAGCTGGAAAAGGGGGTGATGACACCATCTGTTCTGGCAATCAGTGACACATATCTGACATGTCAGTGTCAAGGCTGGCCAACCACTGCTGATCAAGACCCTGTCCCACATCTCTGCTGGTATTCCCAATAACAGGCCTAGCCTGGCTATTGGAGCAAGGGATCGCCACAGTCCCCATGGTAGTGGAGTCTGCTAAAGAAGTATTGCACACCCTCTGTTTTTTTTAACTGTACTCATGGACTGGGATAACAGCTGCCATGACCTGCTCCCAAGGTGACACTATGTTGCGCCTCATCATCTTCCCCACATCAGCTGCAAAGAACACCAGCTCACAGTTCCAGGGAGGTTGAAAAAAGGAGAAGAAAAGAAAAGCTGAGAGAAAAAAAAGGAAATCAGCCGATAGGCCAACCTGTGTGATAGGGCACGTATCACCTACAACCTATATGTGACAGGAACAATCCGTAAACACACACTTCGATGGATGCTGGAACACAGGGTGGAGAACTTAATGGGAGTGTCCCCAAGTGCAGTGATGCCAGCCTGTGATTACATATTGTATTTCTGGAGTCTATCCCACAATCCACCTATATTTTCTAGCTTCAAAAATAGTTTTATATCACGCAAATAAGGAAAAAAAACCCCCACAAGTTAGAGGCAGTTTCATTCAGTAAACAGACACAGAAATTGCAGCTTGTGTAACCAACTTAATATATGTTTACTTTAGTACTTTATCTGTGTTCATAGTAGCAGAAGTACATGTGAAAGTGTGTTCACTGTAGTAATTCACACATGTATTTTAACTGTAGTAATTCATGTTTGCTGCAATAATTCACATGGGTATATGTTCACTGCAGTAATTCATATAAGTATATATTCACTGAAGTAATTCATATAAGTGTATGCTCACTGCAGTAATTCATATAAGTATATATTCAATGAAGTAATTTATATAAGTGTATGTTCACTACAGTAATTTATATAAGTGTATGTTCACTACAGTAATTTATATAAGTGTATGTTCACTACAGTAATTTATATAAGTGTATGTTCACTACAGTAATTTATATAAGTGTATGTTCACTACAGTAATTTATATAAGTGTATGTTCACTACAGTAATTTATATAAGTGTATGTTCACTACAGTAATTTATAAGTGTATGTTCACTACAGTAATTTATATAAGTGTACGTTCACTACAGTAATTTATATAAGTGTATGTTCACTACAGTAATTTATATAAGTGTATGTTCACTACAGTAATTTATATAAGTGTATGTTCACTACAGTAATTTATATAAGTGTATGTTCACTACAGTAATTCATGCCAAAAGTAAAGCTTAATTTACATTGTTATAGACATATGACAGGAGTGAAGCTAAAAATAAAAACACAATAATTATAAAATGATAAAATCAGGACACAAAACAAGAGAGATAACAAAGAATAATTTGGCAAACATGAAAACCAACTGGGTATGACATAGTCTTCCTGAATGTCAGTACATAAATCTTCAACACAAATCCTACAAGAAGATAGGCAGATTAAGATGTCTCTGCCAGCGTCTGACACAGAAGAACATACAGTAACTAAAAAGAGTGGAAGGAATTGCCAAGGAAAATAAAATACAACTTAGGAAAGTGAAACAACAAAGGTATCTGAAGTTGATGACTCTGAGCCAATCTGAAGTTGATGACTCCAAGCCAACCTGAAATCAGTGACTCCAAGCAACCTGAAGTCAGTGGCAAATGCTAAAACACTGGCTTTTTGGGGGTTGCTGCCCCATGCTCCCCAAGTCACATGTCTAGTACCCCAAAAACTGTTTTTTCTCTCAGTTGGTTCTGACTGCTCCCTATCACTCCCTTTTTCCTTATCACACCCCCCCCCCCCAGGATATTCATAAGGGTGACACCACCCCCTGCAAGAGCTGCTGGCTAAAAGATGGTTTTAAAAAATATGATAATGGGGAAAAAAGAACAGCTTACCTCAGACTTGGTTACTTTCAAATACTCAGCCAATGTCTCGAGCAGCGTCAAACCGAGAGACACAGAGGGGCTGCGGACAGTAAATATTCATCCACTGTAGAAAATATCTGGACATTTGGGAAGTAAAGTGGTCAGTGTACTCAACTGTTTGGTCATTTAGTTGAGCTTCAGCTCTGCTCTGGGTGATCCAGCTGTAAGAGTCTGCACATGGTTTCAGTCAGAGTTGGGAAAGGTAGCTCAGCATGGCTGTCACCTCATCACCCTTGGCTGTGCCTTACCACCCTTAGCTGCCACCTCATCACCCTTGGCTGCCACCTCATTACCCTTGGCTGCCACCTCATCACCCTTGGCTGTACCTTATCACCTTTGGCTGTCACCTCATCACCCTTGGCTGTCACCTCATCACCCTTGGCTGTCACCTCATCACCCATGGCTGTCACCTCATCACCCTTGGCTGTCACCTCATCACCCTTGGCTGTCACCTCATCACCCTTGGTTCTCACCTCATCACCCATGGCTGTCACCTCATCACCCATGGCTGTCACCTCATCACCCTTGGTTCTCACCTCATCACCCTTGGCTGTCACCTCATCACCCTTGGCTGTCACCTCATCACCCTTGGCTGTGCCTTACCACCCTTGGCTGTCACCTCATCACCCTTGGCTGTTACTTCATCACCTTTGGCTGTGGTGACAGGTGAAGAAAAACATGGACTCAAATGCCAGATCCTCTACATTTATCAACAATACAGTCAGTGTATATTAACTAACTCTTGTGATACTGCTGTCATCAGATATCAACAATACAGCCAGTGTATATTAACTAACTCTTATGATACTGCTGTAATCAGGTAGGTTTTACAGGAAGGGCACATCACTCCATGCTCAGACATGATCAACTTGGTTACAAATTTCAATACTTTCAAAATACAACATTTGTTGGGGAGAGGAAGTAGACACTGAAATAACAAGTAACTAGATTTATCTTTCACCAACATTCGCCAATGCCACTCAAGAGTGATCAAACAGAGAAAATGCAATAAAAGTTTTATCAGATTAAAAATATGTTGTTTTTTTATGTTATTAAAAAAACATTTAAAAAATGACCAACACGTGTTGACCAAAATAAGGTGTTTCAACCGACTGAAAAAAATGGCAGTGAAATTAAACTCACTTGGACACTCTGAGTGTAGTCTCATAAACATTGATCTGATTTTAACATGAATATTGTACTGTTTTCCTTCATACACATACAGCTATTCTACATTTTCTGAAGCAAGTTTCCCTAATCCAAGGTTTTCATGTGCTTATTTTTAGCTATTCTCCAATCACTTTGAGAAGGCAGTTTGCTATTGGCTGCACAGCCCCTGAGCTCTTCATTTTCAACAGCTCTCTACGGTTAATGCTGTGATCATGATGTGGTAAAGGCATGATGTTAGATGATGATGGTAACAATGGCTTCCTTATAGACCCAGAATGAATTAAAGAAGCAGAACTCTTGGCTAGCTCCACCACTATGTGCACCATGTAGAGCCTTACCCAGTCAGGATAAAAACAAAAAGCATACTGGCTTGCTAAAAGATGTGCCATGAAAAAGTCTTAGCTAGTTCTGGTAGCTACTCTTCTGCTCTTCAAACGCAACCATCTTTCTATCCAGCTCCACAACTCAAAGGCTATTATGTGGTATGCTATCGTAAACAAGGATAATATAATATCAGTATTTATATTAGGCTGGGGGTGAAGACAACTGTCCGATGAGGCAATCGGCGACCCATAGCTGATTTACCAGCGTCAGGGTTAGTGAACCATAGATGACCAAGACCCTGTCCCAGCTCTCTGTGGTACCCCCAGTAACTGGCCTAGCCTGGCTAATGGGGCAGGGATCGCCACAGTCCCCATGGTGGTGGAGTCTACTAAGAAGCATTCCACACCCCCTGCTTTTTAGCTGTACTCCTGGACTGAAAAAGTAGCTGCCATAACCCGCTCCCACACCGATATGATGCTGTGCCTCAACACTTCCACAGCACTGGCTGCAAAGAGCAACAGCTCCCAGTTACAGGGAGTTCATACAAGTTAATTCAGGCTGGCACAAAGCTGTGACAAATATATTCTTCACTTACAAGTTTATAACCGGAACTGTTCCTGGGTCATTGCCTTCAACGTTTTCTTCGACAAGTGGTAAGCAGCACAGAAGCAAACCATTCTGAAACAATGAATGTTGTTATAGCAACTCCCTGCAGCTAGCTACTGCCAACTGAACAAATGCTGAACATATTATAATAAAAGCATCAAATGGAACAAGAATTGGCCTCAATAAATCTTCTACTTCGCTTTTCAGCACAGCTAACAACAATGGAGTATGCATTATCATACAGTTCTCAGAAAAGAGAAGAAACCATACAGTTTTTCAGGAAAGTGAAGACACCATACACTTTTTTTAGGAAAGTGAAGACATCATACAGTTCTCAGAAAAGTTCAGTCCTTAACAACCTGACCCTTGTGCCAGAGCTGGTGAACCACAGCTGACCAAGACCCTGTTCTACCTCCATGTGGTCCTCATAATAACAGACAAGTCTACCAAGTGACTAGGAGTTGAAATGGGAAGGCAAACCAGGTCCTAGAAATAAGCCAGGCTGAAGTTCAATGTGTTAGGTCCAAAAGACACAAACTTTTTTTTTTCCAGTATCACAGGCTAGTTGTAAACACCATGCAACTAGCAGCCTTCTGAGGTAATGCAGAAGAAGAAGTAGTTCCCACAGAAGTCCATTCCTTTTGTCTCTGTTAATATCCTGCACTTCAGTGTATGTCTAACTTCAGACACAGACTTTCTTTGGCAACTTCATATGGAAAATATTCCACCACATCATAGAACAAATGGATTCCTGCCTCATTACTGTAGAACTTCAATGTTCCTCACTGAGAAATGTCAAAACATTTTGACTTTGGATCTACCGAGTCAGTACACCTAACCTTCAACTCTGACCCTAACTCATTCATAACTGTTACTTTTCCACTAATCCCAGCCCTGATCAAAATTATTTATGATTCCAGGTCATTCATTTTTCTGCTGTCCAACTCTCTCTCTCTCTCTCTGAACCTTAAGTGTCCAGGGCACATGGGGCCTCCGCAAGGGTTCTCCACAAATGCCTGTCCTTTGCCTTTTTTTCTGCTCTTGCCCAGGTGAGCCCTCTATTACTCAACATCCTCTCTGTTGTTCTTCTCCATGTCTCTTTTGGTCTACCCAACTGTCTGTCCAACTCTAAATCCCTCATAAATGATGCATTTCTAATGACACTTGACTCCACCTAAACTGCATCTGGCTCTATTATGTTACTTGTTTTTTAATTTCACTGGATTAATGACATCATACTTAAGTTCCTGCTACCAGTTCAGCAGAGAATAACAAATCAAGGTCTTTAGACTAAGAAGTGGGTGCAACAGATCGAGGCATCACATGTTTAACTGGCTTAAGACAGGCACAGCTGATGAATGCACCTGTGGTACTGACAAAATGACAGCCCAGCACCTGTTACAGGACTGCCTGTCACTTAACTCTTTCCGTATGTATGGTCGAATTTTCGACATTTCCGGTGGTCCCAAGCGTGCGTATGGTTGAAAATTCGACATTGTTTGTTTCATTAAAACAAGCGGTGTAACATTTAGATTGTACATATTTCGTCCGCGATTCTGGTGACACTTTCAAAATGGAGAATGCGTGCCTAGTTACGAGCGATGCCGAGCGAGAACAAGGAGACGAAGCATGAAAATTTTTCAATTTCTGACGATGTAGATAGGGGTATGGACATAGCCTATGGCCACCCCGCTGCTCTTGAATGTTTTCTAAGTAGATTTAGACATATTTAGACGACTGGAGAAGTAGTTAGGAGGTTATTTCAGACATTCATTCAGCTGAAATGCAATACGGAGTCACAATACGAGATCGACAAGTAGATCTACACATCTCAGATGGTAAGTAGGGGTAAGTAGCGCGAATCTAGACCTAGCCGATGGTGAGCTGGCCACAGTCAGTGTCTAAAAACATCACATTACTTCTTTTTTCCTAAAAAACTCTGCATTTATGAAATTTTCATTCATTTAGCTATACTTTGACACATATTACGTATACGGAAGTACATGGAAATACTGTTTTCCATTCCATTTTACAACTAGACCCCCTTACAGTCAAGACCTGCATTTTTACTCCCGCACGCCATGACACATCCGTGTTTTTCCTCCAGCATGGAAAGAGTTAAGAACCAAAACAGCACTTCTGGCTATCATCTATACCAATCCATGACAAACTGTATGGTGATCTTAACAGCTTAAGAGAAATGGCAGCATTCTTCAAAGATATCTAAGCTGATGTATGAAAATGTCTGGTGAAAAAGTATTATGAAGTTAAAAAAAGATAAAAATTCTCTCAATAAATGTTTATCTGTAAGCTTTGTATACCCCCACATTTACCTTCTCAATGGCAACAAGAGGCCATAAGACACCATCCTCTGTTCTTATTTTGTGGACCGGTTTCTGAATGGTTACATCACAGCTGTCTCTGCTGGGTATAAACTGTAAATAATTTATGTGAATATTTATTCACAAAAGATCAACCATCTGAATAAATGATCTCAATTCTTGTTGTACGGTAAAGATTTTAATAACAAGTACAAAACACATGAAGATCTAGCAGATAAATAATTCAAAACATATTCTGGTTATTTTGCTGTTAGAGCTGGAAAAATGTAAAGGGTGTTCTGGTGCAGGCAGTCTATGCTATGGAACATCCCATTTTACACTGATTCATTTTTCTCACCATCAGTTCAGCTTATTCTAAATTTACAAATATTTGTGACAATATACAATACTTATTTAATGTAAGACTACTTATTTTAAAATATGTGTACAAATTATAAGACAGCTCTATTTTATGTTTATGCTTTAAAACACCTGTCTTTACTTTACTTTTACTTTATAATCCCTCTTCTTGTTTTTCAACAAATCCTACAAAATGTGTTCTCTTACTCTACCGTACCAAAGCCTCGTAGTTTCCTATTTATAAAAAATTTTTCCTTAAAACTATACCTGAAACTAACTTCATGTAATAAGTATTTGTTCGTTTCTTACTGTTGTTCAGGTTTGCACCAGACATGGCAGGAGACCGTGTTTATCTTTGTCTAGTTGGTACCTGCTAGAGAGACTGAATCTAAGCTATGGAATTTGTGTCATGACCTCGTTTCTTTCCGGGTGTCACGATCCCTCATGTCTGCTGAGCAGTTACTAAAGACTATATCAACGAAACACCTTTTTTTGGGGGTGCTAGTTGGCTAAGTCGATAGTACGCTGTTCTCTCGTGGCTAGATGGCTGCTCATCCTACCGGAGTTCGTGTTTGAATCCCAGGTAATTCTCTTGTGATTTTTCTTTCTCTCACGTCTCACTAAAGTGCTTTGTCTACGATTTTTTCGAGGTCTAATCCTACAAAATTTGTTCTCTTACTCTGTCAATCAATCAATATTCTTCACTTAATGCCAGTTTGTCCATCATGTATTCTTCATTTATCTCTGTGCTGCAGGATTGCTGCAGAACATATAAAGCCAGTTAAAACAAGGGGGGGGGGTCCAAATTCTCTGGACATATCATGAGAAGGCAAGTTAGAGAACTGTACAATCACTGAAAAAAAAATTGGAGATCAACAGAAAAAAATATGGACAGATTGACCATGTAGGATAGGAAAGGAAAGAACCGTTTTGGTCAGAATACCAAGTCCAACTTCAAATGAAGAAATGTAATCATCAAAACTTACTGATGTGGCACCAAACTTAATGTCAGGTGTTTTCCCTATTAAAAAAATGACAACACACCTGTGATGCTCCATATGTCTGGGAGATCTCCTGAACAAACAGTTGATGCAGGTATGATGCTACCGGCACTGGTGTGTAGTTCTTACCATTTAACAGCTTTGCCCTTTTTTCAACAGTTGGAAATTTTCTGTTCAGAAAATATATAAATCAGAATTTAAGCAAAAACACTTAAACTCTGTACTGACTTCATGGCCCTGAATAACTTTTGTTACAAATAATACCTAATTTATCCTCCTTTATCACTTTTGTGTGTGTGTGTGTGTGTGTGTGCAGTTTCTTTAAAAAATTATGAATCTGGGCTCTTTTGCTGATGATGCAGTGATGAATACAGTTTACTACAAACCCATCAAATAACACCTTTACTGACAAACAAACACATCGTAAGTGAAATAAAAAGAGCACTATACAAGACAATCTTTCTCCCAATTCTGTGCTGTGTCAAACATGGACACTTACAGATAAAAATAAAAGGAAACCATTATGACATCATCATCATCATCATCAGGTGCCGTGCCGACTAGCGTTGGCTATTATGCTTCTCCAGAGTACCCGATCCTTCATGCAGGCCATCAGTTCAGCTGGTGATCTCCTCTCACATCATCCCATCAGACTGTCCAGTATCATTTTTTTGGTCTTCCTCTTGATCTTCTTCCTTCTATTTTTCCTGTTGTTATAATATTTTCAGTGCCCCCTCTTCTCATTGCATGTCCTATGAAAGTACATTGTCTCTCTCTTATCTTTCTGACAAGGTTTTTTGTCTCTCCAGCTCTTCTCATACATTCTTCATTAGTTATTTTTGCTGTCCAGGGGATTCGCAACATTCTTCTAATAAACCACATTTCTGCTGCTTCCAATGATTTCTGTGCAGACTTGCCTATTGTCCATGATTCACTTCCATATAACAAGATAGGTTCAATATAGCATTTTAGGACTCGTTTTCTAACATTCATTGATAAGGACGTGTTAGCTAATATGTTTCTCATTCTCTGAAATGCAGTCTTTGTTTGGCTTATTCTGTTCCTAATTTCTGTTCTGCATTTCCCATCTGAAGTTATTACTACTCCAAGGTATTTGAATTCTGCACCTGCTTTAGAATAGTTCCGTTTAATTTAATACTGCATGCTGGTGGATTCTGTTTCTTAGATATAACCATATTCTCTGTCTTTTTGATGTTCAAAGTAAGGCCTTTCTGTTTACTTTCTTTGGCGACTTTATCCAAGAGATTTTGCAGGTCTTGTTGGTTCTCAGCTATCAGTACTGTGTCGTCAGCATACCGAAGGTTGTTAATATCACGACAGAAACGATATATTTGAGAAAAAACACTAAATGCAACACAACAGATCAAATCAGAAACGGCATATCAAGTAAAGGTTGGAGTATTATTACACTACATCCAGAAACAACATGTCAAATGGTTTGGCCGCGTGACACCAGACAGTACGCCACAGAAAACATTCATGCTAAAAACTGCAGGAAACAGAAAAAAAACAAAAGCAAACCGCTGATCGTCACAGTCGGTAAACATACTTTACTTTTGAAGGCGTAGCAGTTTGGTTTTGGTGTACCGACTTCACGGCCCTGAATAACTGAACAACAGAGCAGAGGGAAATCACCTGCGGATAAACATAAACCAAAAGCTCACAGACAGCTGGGCCATTAAAACAACAGCGATAATCCGTGATTTTCTCCAGTGATCATAACTTGCCTGCTAAATAAGATGGTCGCGGGCTTTCTAGTGCCTGTTGTCGGAAGTTTGATTATCCAGATGTGCCTTATAGCTGTACTCATGTTCAAATTCTCCCTGAATTCTCCAATATACCGAATGTACAACAAGCTTAAAGTTCTGTCAAAGAAAAAGATTCTGTTTATGCTTCTTTATTAGAAATGATCATAATTGTGCTGCTCATCTGGTTAAACTTGAGTCAGGTGACACCCACTTTCGTTTAGTGACCGCTTGGTGTAGTTCTGCAACTAAAAATTAATTGAGTTACTGCCCCTACAATATTTGTGCCAGTTTGCACTTGTGAAGCGTTTGACATTGTGTGTTTGCGTGTACGTGCGTATGTGTGCGCGCGAGCTTGGAAGAAAAGGGGGAAGTATCTTTCCTGATGGTACTCAATGGGGGGAGGGGGAATAAAGGCCGAATAAAGCCATGGAGACATCTAGGGGATATGGTGTTAGTGACCATATTTTCGTTGACCAGTCGGCAACTAGAAGTAAAGTCACCAACAGTGCTGTCGTATTGACTCATTGACGCCTATATGTTCCTAATTTAAAACGCTGGTCACATACTGCCTCGTATTCTCATCTTTGAGAATGGATGTCAAGCATGGTCTATGAATAAGAGAGTACAGCGAGACACGGAGGCCATGGGAATGTGGTTTATAAGAAGGATGTTGAAGGTACCATGGACACCCAAGAAAACCAATGAAGAAGTCCTAAGAGAGGCTGGGGTTAAAGGGAAAATTATAGCAAAGATCAGAACCAGACAAACGAGATTTATAGGACATTTCCTGAGAATAGGAAAACTGGAACACATTGTGGCAAGTGGAAAAATTGAGGGAAGACGAGACAGAGGAAGACAGAGAGAGAAGTTACTGGATGGGCTGTCAGTGTGGCTAAGAAGAAAGTCACCGGCGGATCTCATAATCACCGCGAAGGACAGGGAATTGTGGAGAGAAATGATCGCCTACGCCACTCGGCACGGCACTTAGATTAGATTAATTAGATTCTCATCTTTGATCACCGCATGTTCGGAAATACCCATAATTTTTTGTTAGTCGATGGATCATCCTCATCGCATGTCGAACGATTAGTCCATAAGCGCTCCGATCCCATCTTCAATATTTCCACAAGTGGCGGCTGACGATACCAGAATTTTAAAAATTATTTTAGTGGAAATGTTGCTGTTTTGAAGTAAATTTACTTTTTAGAGAAGTGCAATAAGAAGGTCTGACTAGGGCATTTGTAAGTAAAGTTCTAAACCTAGCATACTGATTAAAATTTTGGGTTAAAATTTAAATGTAACTTTACTTCTGTCGACCGGTTTACTTAACTGTCTCGTGTTTGAACGGTCAGGTTAGCTAGCAGGTGATATGATCAAGCCGTTAATCTCATGGAAGTAGACCATGTTAAAGTCAGAAGAATTTTATATCAGCTTCAGTACTCATGTGGGTACAGCGTGGGATGCCCCATTGGAGATAGGAATATTTATGGACTTGTTCTAAACTCGAGAATTTCTGGAGAGTAAAGTTTATGCTCTCTGTAGCTGATGCCATGACGATTTTAAAACACCAGCTTCGAATCGGAGTAGGAGTGAGCTGTTGTGGCTTGTTTTAGGTCCTAGAATGGACTTAGGATAGAAGCGGTAGAATGGACTTAGGATAGAAGCGGTAGAGTGGACTTAGGATAGAAGCGGTAGAATGGACTTAGGATAGAAGCGGTAGAATGGACTTAGGATAGAAGCGGTAGAGTGGACTTAGGATAGAAGCGGTAGAATGGACTTAGGATAGAAGCGGTAGAGTGGACTTAGGATAGAAGCGGTAGAATGGACTTAGGATAGAAGCGGTAGAATGGACTTAGGATAGAAGCGGTAGAGTGGACTTAGGATAGAAGCGGTAGAGTGGACTTAAGATATAAGCGGTTGAGTGGACTTATGATAGAAGCTTCTTGGTTTATTCCAGCACAGTGAAAACGGTGTCGAGCCTTACTGCGTTAGTCAAGCCGAACCAAAGCTTACACTTTTTATGCAGTGTGTTTCATAACGGATGGACATATTTTGCTTCTTGTTTACAAGAGCACAGTAGTCGACTGTTTTTTTTTAATTGATTGTATTTCAAACGTCTGACTTCTGGAGTTAATGTTAGTCTAGTTCCAGTCGAATGATCTTCACAGGAAAAGCACGAGCACAGTATTAAAGTAACAGCGCGGTGTGAGGTCACTCATGCGTGAGCTATTGATCCTTATTTTTCTGAGAACGAACATGGTGCAGCCGTAACATTTACCGCCGAGTGTTACGACCATATGCTGATCAACTTCTCCATTCCCGGGTTGCAACGGCTTAGTTTTACCTAAATGTGGTTGCAACAAGATGGTGCCGCTTGTCTTACGGCACGACTGCCAGTGGCAACCCTTCAACACCACTTCCCCAGATGCCTCATTTTCAGATTTGCTGACGTCCATTAGCTGCCAACATAATCGGATCTGACCCCGCCGTACTATTTCCTGTGGGGTTATCTAAAGGAAAAGGTTGCGCTGATAAGCCCCATATAAGCTCTGGAACTCGGGCAAAGCACTCGGAGAGAGACAGCGGCCATTCCAGTTGATGTGCTGCACCACGTTATGACGGGGATAATAAACAAAACCAAAGAATGATCAGGTGGTGAACATCTAAGGGATGTGATGCACAACCTTGAAACCGATATGAACTCCTGTATCTTGGGTATGTGTTACACACACTCTATATTAAATGTGTTTATTTCAGTCCTAGATAACTGCACTGAGAGCAGCGGTGGTTTGAGTAGGATGGTGGATAGTGAGTTTAAGACTTGCTGTTGACGCCCTCTGAAAAAATGGGTACCCGACATACTAGTGTTTGGGGATAACACTCTCTGAAGATAAATAATGTTTTCTGCAGGGTGAGGCACACCTGACTGCTCTGCACACACCGCTCACAGTGAATGAAGAAAAAAAAAGAGGATATATCACACGAACTTCATCTGCACAGACTGAGGGACTCTGTACAGAGCTTCTGAAACTAAACACAAACACATACCCCCAAAACACATAACCCCTAAACACATATCCCCAAACCACATATCCCCCAAACACATATCCTCCAAACTACATATCCCCCAAACACATATCCCCGCCAATCACATACCCACAAACACATACCCCAAACACATATCCCAAACACATACCCATCCAAACACATACAAACACCACGCAGAAAATGAGATGGTAGAAAGGTGGTCACAGCGAAGATATGTGTGGGACTGACAGCTTAGAGGCCTTCAGTTCCCGTTCGCGTTTGTTTGCGCTAGTTCAAAGCAACAGCGAAAGATTTTCATTAAGTTGGTTTTTGTGCTTATAACTTTTGAATGCCATATATTCTGAAGATTCTTGAAGATCGATGCTGCTTTTACAAGTCTAATTCAAAACAAGTCTAATTCAAACTTTTAGTCATCTTAAGACTTTCACCCTCATAGCTTGGCAGTTAAAAACATACTGTTTCGCCATCTCCATCTCCCCCAGACCGAGCCTGATACACGTGAACTTTTTGGGGAACCCCCATTGGTGGCCTACAGACAGGACAAGAACCTTAGGGACCTTTTAATTCGTAGTCATCTTAAGACAGATGACACTTTTTATGGTACCAGACGTTGCGGACGCCGCAGATGCAACACTTGTCCATTTGTTGTCGAGGCTAGCCAGATCTCCTTCCCTAAGTCCACGTTATCAGTTCAGGAGGGTTTCACATGTACTTCACGCAATGTTATTTATGCTATTATGTGCAAACGTTGCGGTTTGAAGTACATAGGGGAGACTGGCTTACGCTTAGGAGATCGATTTCGCCAGCATCTCAGTGATATTTCTAAGAGGGCCTGGGCACCTGTGGCTAAACATTTTTGCCTTAGCAACCACAGGGGAAAACAGGACATTTCTGTTAGTGCGATCCGCTCTTGTTCTGCTGATGTACGATCTCGGAGGGTCCTAGAACAGCACTTTATTTTCCAGACTGGCTGTCTCCACCCAGCTGGAATTAACAATGTCTTCAGCTTTCTGTAACTTCTTTAGTTTTCCACCTCCCCCCTTTTTTAACTCTCTTTCTCTATGCTACCTCTCCCTACCACCACCCTCTTTTCTTCTCTGGCAATATTTTGGTGTCTATAGGGTCTTGTCCTATTCACCAGTTTCACATTTTCTCCCTGCAGGTGTTTATGTTCTTCATTCATTATTTCTCCGCGTCCCCATTTCCCTCCTCTCTCCCCACGACACCTCCTCTAGTGGCTATCATGTTTCTATTGCCTTTCCCCCCACCCCTTTCATCCACTTGTTTTCCTCCTCTCTCTCCACCTCTTCTTTACGATTGGCTCTATCTGGTATCCTTTGTTGTGGTCAGCGAGGTCGTTCCTTCCACTACACACATTTCTGTTTTCTACTTCTGGAGGAGGCCATATTCAGATAAGTTCTTCGTTTTTTATTTATTTTTTGTTTTTGTCTCATGTGTGCATGTAATCCTCGAAAAAGGCTCACGCCGAAATATCGGATGTTGTATGTTTTTCATTTATACATTCTCACACTTTCTATTCGTTTTTTCTCACCTTACTCACTCACTCCCTCACTTTGTAAAACTGCACCATACACCTCTATCTACCTTTTTTATTTAAACCAGTTTTACTGCAGTCGCCATCACCTTTTATCTGTCTAATTCTAACTTCCTTTCTCTGTCATTACGTGCCCAAAAAAATTTGAAGTTCAGGCATCACCTCTCAGAAAACACCTGGCAGTTGGGAAGCAGGCGACAGGGGAGATATTTACGTTGTCAAATCATGATGAACTATTTGAGAAGGTCGTTACAAGCATTTCTAACAGGAAGACAAACAAGTCTGATCTCTAAGGTTCTCAGATCTAACGGTCTTGGATATTAGATAAAAGTTGCAAGGTAATCTTTGAATTTAGTTTAAGATGTATGGGTATTAGGAATGACGTGACGGATTCAGTAACAATCATCGCGTGTATTCTTATATTGCTGGCATTTTCAAGAAGTAAGGAACTGAATATATGATTTCATGGAATTTTGTAAAGAAGAGCTGCATAATTTATAAAATTAGAACTAGAAAAAGAATAAATAAAGGGAAATGCGAGAAGTATTCATTTAAAATATATTAGCCATGTCACACATGCTGAGAAATATCTTCACTGAAAGGTGGTGGTTCCATTCTGTTACAGTTATGCACCTATTAGCCCAACATGTCTGACCCCAGCTTGAAGCGTTTTTAAGAATTGATTAATCTTCCAACTCCTATCCCTATTCACTTGGCCAAATTGCTATCTGTATCTAGGGGCACCAGAGCGATGTAGAACAGGGTCTTGGCCAGCAATGGTTCACCAACCCTGATCCAGCTATGGGTCATGGATGGTAGTCTCATTCAGCTTGAGCTGTGCATCATCACCTCCAGAAATATATCCCAACAGAAAAATTTTAAAAAAGATTGAGAGGAAGATAGTTCTACAGATCATCAGTTCTAGAAGTTGGCAGTAGAAGGATCTATGGGAAGCATTGAGGAGAAGGGGACCTACTGGAAACATAGAACCAACTGAGCAAAAAAAAAAAAAAAAAGTTCTGGAGACATTTGGGATGTGTCCTGGCAGGAAAAGGGGCTGCAGCTTCAAAAGTTTGGGAACCATTGGTGTAGGTGGGTGGACAAACATGAAGAGATGGATGTGAAGCAGTTTGACCAGGTATATTGTGAATGCAACAGGCAGAGCAAGCTGAAGATTCATGGTGGCTAACCTTCCAACAGGAGAGGAAACAGAACAGTAATATTGTAACTGACAGATATTTTTATTTGTGTTATAATCAGTTTCATTGATCAAGCTGTATCATTGAAGAGAGGGGAGAGGAGGAAGTTTTTTTGTACAGAAATCTGCAGTCAACCTGTCCTGAGGAAATGGCCCTAATTAATAACAATTTTCCCCCTGGGAACAACTGTGTTAAGAGCACACTTATCTTAACATAGTGTTTGTGAGACAGGGAACATAGATCTGTTTGCTTAAAAACTCTGACCTACTTCTATAGCCCAGAAACTTGTAGCAATCAACACTAATTGCAATTATTATTTTTGTAAAATGTAATGTCAGGTTGGTGGACGAATGGGGACTTGGAGATCTCTGGCAGGGATGAGGGAAGCCTGGTGTGAAACCAATGAATCCAGGACGTGACAAGCCTATAGGTCTTTACAACAATGGCTATCAGAATGATGTAAACAAAACAGAGCCAGCAGACTATAGATGGCGGGGAATGGATATTGTTGAAGCACTCATCAGATTCCTCATCTCAGAGTCAGAGTGTCTTTGTGGAACTGTCTCCAAACCATCTGACATGGAGAAGGGACTTACATACAGCCACCAGAGGCTGGAAAACAAAGTTTTGGCCAGGCCAGCCACACTGTCTTCAGGCCAGTTCGAGCAAGACCATATTCTGCCCTAGCAAGGAAAGGTGCTGAAGTCGGAGTTACCCAGCCAAAAGGCGCATAGCAAAAATCAGGGTAACACGCATTATCGCTAATGAATGTCTCTATCTGCAGTATTCAAACATGGTGCTCGCCCTGTGAAGACTAACCAGGCAGGTGCAGTGCCGGGCCCCCTGCCTCGAAAGGGTCCACCCAATGCTACTGGAGGTCCTCTCAGTTCGTCTTGTGGAGTCAGTAGACATGAGAGTAGAGCTACTGGCCAAAAAATACAACAGAAGAAAACAGCCAAAAAGCAAGAACTTAATGCAGTGGAATGCTGAGGGTGTCAGCAGTGTTAGAGATGGCTATAGCAAAAAGGTGGAACTAGAGAACATACTTTTTGCAGAGCAGGTAAGTATATGCTGCATACAGGAGACGCACCTAACCAAAGATGCCGCCTTTAAAATCAGAGGCTACCAGTGTTTTAGGTCAGACCGACAGGACAGAAGAAAAGGAGGAGTACTCACACTTGTTAAGAATAACATCAGCGCATGTCAGGTGGGAGTGTACATGGAAGGAGCCGAATATCAGATGATCCATCTAAAAAATAGTAATACAGATTTCCACCTCCTTAACTATTATTGTCCTAATGACCGCCCACTTGCTTTAGAAACAATCCCACACAAAGAGAGACTGATGGTCTGTGGTGATTTTAACAGCCATTCCCAGAGCTGGGGCTATGACCACATAGACAAGAGAGGAGAGGAAGTTGAGAACTTGCAGGATGATTATAGACTTCTCCTGATCAACCAGCCAGTGGATCCCCCAACATTTTACTCAAGGGCTTGGCGTACAACCTCAGCACCAGATCTGGCATTCCACTCTCCAGATCTGAAGTGGAACATTACATGTGAAGTTGGAAAACAACTTGGAGGTAGTGACCATCGGCCAGTCTTCCTGACAATAGAAAATGAACTCCTTAACACCAGTAGCCCTCTCCCCAGATGGAACTATAAAAAAGCAAACTGGACAATGTACAGACATCATACAGGTATCCTGGTGGGACAGCTGTCCATAGAAGGTAAGGATATTAACAGCATAGTGAAGGAATTCAATGCTTGTATCCTTCAGGCCGCTCGTGAAACCATTCCCAGAGGAGCTCGCAGGGACTATAAACCATACTGGTCTAGTGAGCTGGGAAAACTCCATGATGATGTGGAAACAGCTCGAAAGCAAGCAGAAAATAGACCATGCCAAGAACACCACAATAATTACCAACATTCTAAGGCCAAATTTCAGAGAGCAAAGCTGCAAGCCAGAAAGTTGGAGAGAGAAAACAGAGTCCCTAAACTTTGAAAAGGATGGAAGGAAACTGTGGAAACTAATCAAACAGCTAAATGATGAGAGTACTGGAAGAAGTACAAAGGTTACACTAATAGAGGATGGGAAAACTCTTACAGGTAAGCAGGTAACAGATCACTTTGCTCGCATGTTTGCACAAGACTGCAACATTGATATCCATCCAGAGAAGGAGTGTACAGTGCGCATCGAGCCACAGAAAGAGGAGGAACAAGTCAGAAAAGTGGAGGTCATGGATGCACCAATCACACGCAGTGAGTTAGACCTAGCAGTTAGTAAACTGAAACCAAGGAAATCACCAGGACCAGATGGAGTGTCCAATGAAATGATCAAGAACCTGGGAATGGCAGCAATGGGAAAGCTGTTGGATATTTTCAATATGTGCTGGAGCACAGGTAAGTTACCTCAAATCTGGAAGGAAGCAAGCATGGTACCACTGCTAAAGCCAGGGAAAAACAGTGATACTGCCTCCAGCTACAGGCCAATCAGTCTCACTAGCTGCCTATGCAAAACAATGGAACGCATCATTGACCTGAGGCTAAAATGGTACCTAGAAAGTGAAAACTTTCTTGTTCCACAACAAGCAGGATTTAGGCAGTACTACAGTACAGAAGATCAAGTGACCTATCTCTCTCACGAGATTGAGGATGCATTCCAAGAGAAAAACCTTGTACTAGCAGCGTGGATAGACCTAAAGAAAGCCTTTGATAAAGTATGGAAAAAAGATCTGCTGTGGAAACTAAGAAACTGCAATGTGAATGGAAGACTGTACAACTGGACAAAGTCCTATTTACACAATAGAAGAGCTAGAGTAGTAATGGATGGACACAAAAGCCAGAAAGTACTTCTGCGACATGGTGTACCACAAGGAGGAGTCCTTTTGCCTATACTATTCCTTGTATTCATTAATGACCTGGTCAGGGAACTTCCCTATGGAATCAAAGCGGTAATGTATGCAGATGATCTGGTCATGTGGTGTACAGATGAATATGCGACAGTTGCTACACAGAGACTCCAAAGAGCAACAGACATCTTGACATCATGGACAAACAAATGGTGTGTAAGTATCAACACAGAGAAATCAAGTACCACTCTGTTCACTCTCTCATCTAAACAAAAAGCAGGTAAGATCTTTGTAAATGAAATATCCTTAAGGATGGACAACCAACCCACTTACTTAGGAGTGACTCTTGACTCAAAACTGACTTGGAAGCAACACATCAACATTGCTGAAGCAAAAGCCAGAAGAAAACTAGCCATATTAAGAAAATTAAGTGGAACCACATGGGGAGCTAGTGAAAGAATCCTCAAGAATGTATATCAGCAAAGTATTCTAACACATTTAGAATATGGCTCAACATCTTGTTGCGCAGCATCAAATACTACGCTGCATAATCTAGACAAGGTTCAAAATCAGTCACTACGGATTATCACAGGTGCCATGAGGTCCACACCAATAGTAGAAATGCAGAAAATAGTTGGTGTTCAAGCGCTAAAGGAACGTAGAGACACAAAGGTCATGACCATGGGAGAGAAATTCCTTAGCTCTGTAAGCCATCCCCTGAAGGAGAGATTCAATAACTTGGCATTAACACAGCTTAAAAGAAGCAGCTTCGTTCACCAGGCCAAGCGTACGCGTAAGCTGATACCTGACCTTCCAACTGTAGTCGCTCCATTATCATCTGTACCAGAGCATACACCATGGAAAGAAGCAGATTATACACAAATAACTATTCAGACTGAAGTGAAAGGTGTGCAGAATGGTGAGATGCAAAGCAGCCTTGTAAGATCAACAGCCACACTTAGTGTGCTAGATGACAAATATCCATGTGACACCTGGATACGTGTGTATATAGACGGATCTGCACACAATGCCATAAAGAATGGAGGGGCAGGAGCACATATTGAATATCCAAACAACACCACTGACAAGATTTCCATACCCACTGGAAAATACTGCAACGACTTTGATGCAGAAGTTAGGGCAATTATTGCTGCAGTTGAAAAACTGTCAGACTTCAGAATTGATACATGTCCTGTAGTAATTCTCACAGATGCAAGATCAGTACTGGAAGCTCTTCAGAGCAACAAACTACCAGACCTTAAGGATGCCTTGTCAAAAATTGGCTTACAACATGGAGTCACTTTGCAATGGATTCCCTCCCACTTTGCAATGGATTCCCTCCCACTGTGGGATACCAGGCAATGAGAAAGCTGACCATCTGGCCAAAGAGGGCGCTGAAATGGAGCAACCAGACCTACCAATCACCTATAATCAGAAGAAAAGCATGATAAAAACCTACAGGAAGCCACAAACACCACCACATGATGACTCTCTCTCTCTCTGAACCTTAAGTGCCCAGGGCACATGGGGCTTCCGCAAGGGTTTTCCACAAATGCCTGTCTTTCGCCTTTTTTTCTGCTCTTGCCCAGGTGAGCCCTCTATTGCTCAACATCCTTTCTGTTGTTCTTCTCCATGTCTCTTTTGGTCTACCCTTACTTCTGCTCCCCTGTGGTGTCCATCTTAGTGCTATTTTTGGTAGTGAGTTGTCAGTCATTCGGAGCACATGTCCCAACCATCGCCAGCGTCTTTCCACAATAATTGTTGTCAGTGGTTTCATCTGCATTTCTGCCAATAAGATGTTATTTCTTATGGTGTTTGGCCAAAATATTTTTTTAATTCTACGTAAACATTTAGTCTGGAAAGAATTCAACTTGTTTTCTATGGTTTTGGTGATTTTCCAGCATTCACTTCCATAGAGTATCATGATGACTATCACATGCTAAACAGAAAGGAACAAGTCACCATCTTCCGTCTCCGAACAGGACACACCCAACTCCGAAGTCATATGTATACAAAGTTTAAGGTTGGTACTACTAATCTATGTACATGTGCCCAGGTGCTCCAAACTGTGGAACATATCCTCCAGAACCGCACCAACTATGAAACACTGAGAAATAATTACTGGCCCAGTGAAACCACTAAAGAAGATAAACTCTACGGTTCCATACATGAATTACAAAAAAACTGTGAAATTTATCCAAGAGACAGGACTGCAGGTATAGACAGACAATGCGAACGCAACAATATCCAATCCCCGCCACCTATAGTCTGCTGTCTCTGTTTTGTTTACATCATTCTGATAGCCATTGTTGTAAAGACCCATAGGCTTGTCACGTCCTGGATTCATTGGTTTCACACCAGATTTTCCTCATCTCTGGCGGCGATCTCCATGTCCCCATCCGTCCACCAACCTGACATTACATTTTACAAAAATAACAGTTACAGTTAGTGTCGATTGCTACAGGTTTCTGGGCTACAGAACTAGGTCAGAGTTTTTAAGCAAACAGATCTATGTTCCCTGTCTCACAAAGACTATGTTAAGATAAGTGTGCTTAAGGGAGTTATCTTGCAGGCCTATATCTCTACAGAGTCTAGAGCTAAAACCTGGCCCCAGGAAAAGATCATGTGAGCCCTGCGTGAGGAACACTTGCTGAAGATGAGGTTCATGCAGGTGACCCATCTCTTTGTTGAGGTGGCTGAATATATGAAATTTATGAAGAAGAAGAAGAAGAAATCACCAGGATAAAGGGAACATATTAGTCCCTACATCAGTTACATCTTTTTAAGCAAACAGATCTATGTTCCCTGTCTCACAGAGACTATGTTAAGATAAGTGTACTCTTAACACAGTTGTTCCCAGGGTAATGGATACTTATCAAATACCATGACAGAAAGATGACAGCATGCAAGAGGAAATGCTTAAGAAAAAAAAAGATCAAGTGTGAAATGAAATAATCCAACATATGGTGAGAACAACACCTGTCAAGGACTGCATCAAAAGAGTTAAGTTGTTCATGCACTTGATATACATGAATCCAGAGCATCCAGCTGCACATGCATGAAACACGGAAACATCTGGATATGGGGCGCGAGGACGACCGAGAAAAAAGCGGATAGATGGAGTGAAAGACTGAGGAAACATAACATCTACCCAGGTCACTCACCTTGCCCTGGACCAATGTCAGGAACTCTGTAGACAGATTAGAAGAAGAAGAAATCTTGGCACACCAGAGGATGATGATGCTAGGATCATTTCTAGCTGTCTTTCTTTAACTTCTGTAGGAACCAAGTACTCACTTCTACATCTCTGATGACTGGAGCACCTTTGGGCATAATTGAATCACCAAACTTCATCATGAGAGACACATGCACTGATCATTTCACTGTTCATATGCTCCATTTGATTTGCAGGTTTATAACTGCCTTTTCATAACAAAAAGTAGTAAATGAATTCCATTCTGCAAAATTTTAGGTAGACTGTACACCACATCAGCTTTCGCGACATGCTCAAGTATGTACGTTATACTGTCAGGACGGCCTTCTTTATCATTAGTAATATATATGCCCTGCCATGTTATATGATCTGGATGACTCTCTTAACACCTCTGAGGTACATAATGCCAAATTTGTATTGGAAGATGGAAGCCTTCATGTTCCAGATGTTACAGTGTATGGTTGTTACATGGCTTGATTCAGGAGGTTACAAAGGTACGTTAAAAGTTCACTAAATGTAATTTTATATAATTTGATGCATAACTTGGATATAGTGTTAGTGTGTGTATACTTTTCTGGACCTTTTGATGCATAGCAGTTAGTGTGCATTTTTTTTTTCTTTAAATGTTTTAAGAATTTGTTTCTTAGTGGCTGCATTGGTTGGTCGATTGTTTTCTCTGTTACAGCTTAATTAATATCAGTGTTTAATATTATAATTAATATGAAGAAGACCTTGAAATACATGCATCAAGCTGTGTAAGGAGTTGTCCACTGTGGCTTTCTTTAACTTTCAGAGCACTTTAAAAGCAGGCTTCTCAGGGAGTTATCTTGCAGGCCTACATCTCTAGCTTCTCAGGGAGTTATCTTGCAGGCCTACATCTCTAGCTTCTTAGGGAGTTATCTTGCAGGCCTACATCTCTAGCTTCTCAGGGAGTTATCTTGCAGGCCTACATCTCTAGCTTCTCAGGGAGTTATCTTGCAGGCCTACATCTCTAGCTTCTCAGGGAGTTATCTTGCAGGCCTACATCTCTAGCTTCTCAGGGAGTTATCTTGCAGGCCTACATCTCTAGCTTCCCAGGGAGTTATCTTGCAGGCCTACATATCTAGCTTCTCAGGGAGTTATCTTGCAGGCCTACATCTCTAGCTTCTCAGGGAGTTATCTTGCAGGCCTACATCTCTAGCTTCTCAGGGAGTTATCTTGCAGGCCTACATCTCTAGCTTCTCAGGGAGTTATCTTGCAGGCCTACATCTCTGGCTTCTCAGGGAGTTATCTTGCAGGCCTACATCTCTGGCTTCTCAGGGAGTTACCTTGCAGGCCTACATCTCTAGCTTCCCAAGGAGTTATCTTGCAGGCCTACATCTCTAGCTTCTCAGGGAGTTATCTTGCAGGCCTACATCTCTAGCTTCTCAGGGAGTTATCTTGCAGGCCTACATCTCTAGCTTCTCAGGGAGTTATCTTGCAGGCCTACATCTCTAGCTTCTCAGGGAGTTATCTTGCAGGCCTACATCTCTGGCTTCTCAGGGAGTTATCTTGCAGGCCTACATCTCTGGCTTCTCAGGGAGTTATCTTACAGGCCTACATCTCTAGCTTCTCAGGGAGTTATCTTGCAGGCCTACATCTCTAGCTTCTCAGGGAGTTATCTTGCAGGCCTACATCTCTAGCTTCTCAGGGAGTTATCTTGCAGGCCTACATCTCTGGCTTCTCAGGGAGTTATCTTGCAGGCCTACATCTCTAGCTTCTCAGGGAGTTATCTTGCAGGCCTACATCTCTAGCTTCCCAAGGAGTTATCTTGCAGGCCTACATCTCTAGCTTCTCAGGGAGTTATCTTGCAGGCCTACATCTCTAGCTTCTCAGGGAGTTATCTTGCAGGCCTACATCTCTGGCTTCTCAGGGAGTTATCTTGCAGGCCTACATCTCTGGCTTCTCAGGGAGTTATCTTGCAGGCCTACATCTCTAGCTTCTCAGGGAGTTATCTTGCAGGCCTACATCTCTAGCTTCTCAGGGAGTTATCTTGCAGGCCTACATCTCTAGCTTCTCAGGGAGTTATCTTGCAGGCCTACATCTCTAGCTTCCCAGGGAGTTATCTTGCAGGCCTACATCTCTAGCTTCCCAGGGAGTTATCTTGCAGGCCTACATCTCTAGCTTCTCAGGGAGTTATCTTGCAGGCCTACATCTCTAGCTTCTCAGGGAGTTATCTTGCAGGCCTACATCTCTGGCTTCTCAGGGAGTTATCTTGCAGGCCTACATCTCTGGCTTCTCAGGGAGTTATCTTGCAGGCCTACATCTCTGCTGAGTCTAGAGCTGAAACCTGGCCCCAGGAAAAGATCATGTGAGCCCTGCATGAGGAACACCTGCTGAAGATGAGGTTCATGCAGGTGACCCATCTCTTTGTTGAGGTGGCTGAATATATGAAATTTATGAAGAAGAAGAAGAAGAAATCATCACCAGGATAAAGGGAACATATTAGTCCCTACCATTGTGATCATGCTAGAATTTTAAAAAAACCAGTACAGTTGTACCTGTCTTTCACCTTACATGAAGTACTTTTTGAAATACCAGTTTTTTCAATACAACATTTGATACCTTATACCTGTATTTTGTTTTTTTTAATTAAATTAAACACACTTTACGAACATCACCAGGAATGAAAATATCAGTGTGAAATTCTTTTCTTATCTATTTTGCAATGAGATTTACTCTTTACAAGCAGCTCACATGTTGAACTAAAGTCAGCACTGGCTGATACTCCACCATATAGATTGAACATCATCAGCCTACTGACCTAGTTATCCTCCAACCAACTTCACTGGGTGCCTTTTACAAGATTATTGTCAGTATAAACCAGTTGCAGTAACTGTTGACCTCCAACAGTTTCAGTTTTAATCCTTTTTTTTTTCTTATTTGTTATTTATCACTGCTACCCTACATCCAGGCCAAAGTAATGAAGCAGCCTATTTTCTATGAGCACCAAGGAGATGATGGATAGAATGTTCTGTATCTGCTTCCCTAGATTGATAACTACATCATCCTGTAGTGCAGTCATCTGTTATTATTTGATGATATTTTAAAGGTGATATTTAAGATTTATATTCAGTCAGTTACTGATTTGTCCTTTGTTCCCTGATTATTGGTGAACTAGGCAGCTGTGTCACAATAGCCTGTTTTCTGTTCCCTAACTGTGTGTCATAGTCCCATCATATTCATGAGACTGACCTGTATGTAAGATCCTGTTTTCCTCTTCATCAGTCACAGCAATATGTACAGTGTAATCCAGTGTTCCTCATCATTTTCAGAAGCAATGTTCCCTAACAAAACTGTGTCAGGTCCAGTTTTTATTGAAGGGCACTTGTAGGTCTTCTACCTAAAAGCTTCGTGTGAGATAACTGGTCACTAATGATTGTATAAGTTATGTCCCTACTAGCAGGTTGAATATGGTCTGAAGTTGAATGACTGACTGTTTGCATCAAGATTAGGGAGTTATAATTGACCAAGACCCTATTCTACCTTCCCCAAATCTCCCCCCCCCCTCGCCCTGAAGCAGAGAGTAGTCTGGCCGAGTGAGTGGGGATCACAGTGGGGTGACAAACCTGGTCCTAAAAATATGCCAAGGCCAGTGGTGGATGTGTCATGCTGCAAGACCTGTAACACAGGCACAGTGCAGCCAGCGTTCTCTTGAGGGGGGGGGGGAGAGTGAAGAAGTTTAGGTTCTTGACAAGCTTTGGTTCTGTTGGCCGTGTTGACAACATTTTCTTTTCTGGGCTGAGCTCAGCGGTCGAAAATATATGAGACGCTTGTTATCTGTTTCAGTTTTAGAGTGTGGGGATGACATCAGTTTGCTGCATGATAGTGCCGCCATTATCCTCTGTAATCATCAGTCTACTGCAGACACTCCAATTGTTATGCTAGCAAGTCGTAACAAAAGAATGGCAGCTGGCAACACAATGTGGATCATGTACATCCTTTTCAAGTACACAAATTTTGGCTTGATTTCCTGGCATAGAGAAGATTTCTTCATTGACCAGGTAGGCTGTCAGTGTTGGAAAATAGGTAATTTTTTGTGTGTTTTGTATTGCATGGGAACAATAATAATTCTATCATGATAGATTAAGCTGGTGCAATGAAAACCACAGTGTCACGCGATCCCGGTTCTGCAACCCACCAAGAATTCAGGCCCAAGCCTCGCGGTACTCTGAACCTCTTGTAAACCTCTCGGGGATCTCTTGTGGGCCTCTCGGGGACCACGGGACACATCGAGGACCACAGGAGTAAATTCAGCAGGATCATGGGGCGATCTTGATGGTAGAAGCAAACGAAGAAGAAAAAGATCATGATGATGTGGTAATATGAGTTAACAGAACTAGCCAGGAACATATCATACCTGAAAGCAGGGTCAGGCTGCCTATTAGGCTAGGAATAAATGTGTTTCTTCATGATGGTGGAGCTTCTTTAGAGGTTTGCATTTGAGATCCACTCCAGGGATTAAATAAAGTCATCATACAACTTTATACCTGTGCTTAAAGATCTGTACAGATCATTGGTTGTGAGAAACTATGGTTGCAGGGAGACAACCAGCCAACAACTGTTTGTCGCACCAATCATAAGATTATTTGGAGCAATTCACTTAAAACCTTTACTTTTGATGCGGAAGATGTAGGGAAAGCTCTGGTAAGACACAGATGAAAAGACACAGGTAATGAACTGGTCATGTCTGGGGACTCTAGCATCTGTTAAAAACAGCCATGCAGTGGACACTCAAAAGAAGAGAAGAAGATTCTGACCAGAAGTTAGCCTGGTGAAGCAGAGCTTGCAGTACAGCTGGAGTAACACACAAAGGCTGGATGCAGACTAAAAAGTGGAGAGAATTTGTTGCTGCTGTGCTAATGTCACAAAGCATGCTGGTAGTGATTGCTTAGCCAGTCATTAAGGACATCGATGAATGGAGGCAGGGTTGATACATATCTTCTGACATCCTTTAAAATCATACTAGATTTTCAGATGTATGTATCTCTTCCTTCTTTTGCAAGCAAACTTGGTGCAACAAAAGCAGGCCATCTCCTCCAAATAAAATAACAAAAGGGAGAAATAAATTGACACTTGACATCTTCCACAGACTGCCATTGTTTGCCTGCTTTAAATTATTTCCTAAAAGAAGTCACTGTAATATATTGTTTTTATATTATATATTTTTTTCTATACAACTTTTTTTGTGTGTTTCCTTTGTTGATATTTAATTTAGGGCAAAGATGTACGTCATTCACAGTTAGCCAGACTGAGGAATCACTTGATCAGGTCATACCTGCCCCACAAGCGCAAGTGGATTATTGTTTTCCCTGAGGGCGGCTTTCTTCATAAACGACTGGAGTCCAGTCAGAAGTAGGTTCCGTCTGATGCTGGGACATAATCAGGCACGGGCCGCTACATGTTAAACTAGATCTGTCCGTGTTGAGTTAGGACAGTTAAAATCAATTTTTCCGCGCAGTTTTTCTTAAACTTTCTGATGTCTGGTTTTTCTTCCCTTAACCTTTTCAAAGCTGCCTGTTTTTTTTTTTTTACCTGAACTTTCAGTGCTTCTAGTTTTTGTTTTTTTTTCCCTTAAAGTTTCTATGCTACCTGTCTTGTTCTTAAACTTCCTGTGGTATGTATTTTATTTTTTTTCCTAAAATATTCTGTTTTACCTGGGGGTTTTTTCCCTTACTTTTCTGTGCTGTTTTTTTGTTTGTTTTTTTGTTTTAATAGTTTAATATTTAAAAAATCTTTTTTTATTTTTCATTATTTTATTTTATTTTGTTTATTTATTGTTTGTGTGTGTGTGTGAATGTTTAGGAGAGTAATCTGGACATAAAATCTGGAGAGAGGGACCATTGATCACTTGATAGTGATGGTCATTTCTGCCCATCTTCTGGTAATCCTTAGAACTCTGCCAGGGAGAGGATTATTGGTTTACGAGCAAGGAATTTTTCTACAAAACAAATTTCCCATGTAGAGCAGGAAACCCATTTGTGGCCAACTGGCAGGTGAAGCAGGGAATGCTAACTTAGCCTGAAACTCAAAGAGACTGATTTTTTTTTTTTTACAACATAGATGATTTTATGCCAGGTTTTGGTAGAATAGGCTATAAACTGGCCAGTAAAATAATGCTCAGAAAGTTCCATTAAGCTCAGACTTTATACCTGCTTCAAAACCATTGTTTAAAAAGAAAAAAAAAGCCATGATAAATTTGTAGTGGCAGTCATGAATGTTCAGGTTTTAAAATTAGAAATGATTGACTGAGGACATCTTTCAGCAGTAAAGTCTGTTGTTTTTTTCTTGTAAGCTTTCAAATGAAAGATAAGCAGTGATGATTTTCTTGTAGGCTTTCAAATGAAAGATAAGCAGTGATGATTTTCTTGTAAGCTTTCAAATGAAAGATAAGCAGTGATGATTTTCTTGTAAGCTTTCAAATGAAAGATAAGCAGTGATGATTTTCTTGTAAGCTTTCAAATGAAAGATAAGCAGTGATGATTTTCTTGTAAGCTTTCAAATGAAAGATAAGCAGTGATGATTTTCTTGTAAGCTTTCAAATGAAAGATAAGCAGTGATGATTTTCTTGTAAGCTTTCAAATGTAAGATAAGCAGTGATGATTTTCTTGTAAGCTTTCAAATGAAAGATAAGCAGTGATGATTTTCTTGTAAGCTTTCAAATGAAAGATAAGCAGTGATGATTTTCTTGTAAGCTTTCAAATGTAAGATAAGCAGTGATGATTTTCTTGTAAGCTTTCAAATGAAAGATAAGCAGTGATGATTTTCATTTTAAGGACAGGGTTGGTTCTTTTACGCCAAAGTTTGCTTTGGTTTATTTTATGTTTTGCTTACATGATAGTTATGTTTCCTGGATTATGGATTAGAGTATTTAGATGCTGTTAGTCATATTTCTTGAATTAAAGTATTTGGATGCTATTTATAGCAAAGATTACAAAGAAGGACTGTAGAGTCAGAAGAAATGTTTGGTAGAGTGAAGTCAGAGTCAAAGATTTAGGATTCCTGCTCCACTACCCTGCTGGCATTGTGGCCAGCTGGAAGGGTATCAGCCCACTTTCTAATGTATCACTCAGGACATGAGAAAATACACAGCAGCTCACACTGTCAAGATCACTAAGAGTGCCATCATACACACTGGCCATATAGAGTCAAGCTGTCAGTCACAGAGCATTCAGAGAAAAAAAAAAAACTATGCCAGGGTTTATTAACCTTATTATGCTCATTCTGCCTTGTTATACATTAAAATTTTTCAATGGGTAACACCTCTCCCATTGTGTTAGTTTTCACCTGTGCTCCCTGCCAGAAACTCAGTGTCTCTCTACTAGGTGGGCTGTACAACTAATGTTGGGAAACCTTGAACTGTGGTCTTTCTGGTGAAATTATTTATCTGATAGGCTGTACAGCTGATGTAGGGGAAACTTTGAACTGTGGTAATTCTAGTGAAATTATTTATCTGATTCTTTTCAGTTTTGCCAGGAAAAATGGTTTTCCAGTTCTGCAGCATGTAACATTGCCAAGAATTGGAGCTATTAAGACTATACTAGATACAATTGGGGAACCTTATGAATCTACAGATACTGTAGTAGATGGTTCAGTCTCAACTGATGTAACCTCAAAACAGCACGATCCAGATCATGAGACTGAAGGTTTGTTTTTTATTGTTTTATTGATGATTTTTACTAGCAGCTTGATTAGAAGCGTACTTGTTTGTCATATCGTTGGTTAGGAGAAAGTTATAGTTGTTAGCGTACTTGTTTGTTGTATTGTTGGTTAGGAGAAAGTTATAGTTGTTAGCGTACTTGTTTGTTGTATTGTTGGTTAGGAGAAAGTTATAGTTGTTAGCATACTTGTTTGTCGTATCGTTGGTTAGGAGAAAGTTATAGTTGTTAGCGTACTTGTTTGTCGTATCGTTGGTTAGGAGAAAGTTATAGTTGTTAGCGTACTTGTTTGTCGTATTGTTGGTTGGTAGAAAGTTATAGTTGTTAGCATACTTGTTTGTTGTATTGTTGGTTAGGAGAAAGTTATAGTTGTTAGCATACTTGTTTATCGTATTGTTGGTTAGGAGAAAGTTATAGTTGTTAGCGTACTTGTTTGTCGTATTGTTGGTTAGGAGAAAGTTATAGTTGTTAGTGTGCTTGTTTGTTGTATTGTTGGTTGGGAGAAAGTTATAGTTGTTAGCGTGCTTGTTTGTTGTATTGTTGGTTGGGAGAAAGTTATAGTTGTTAGCATGCTTGTTTGTTGTATTGTTGGTTGGGAGAAAGTTATAGTTGTTAGCGTGCTTGTTTGTTGTATTGTTGGTTGGGAGAAAGTTATAGTTGTTAGCGTGCTTGTTTGTTGTATTGTTGGTTAGGAGAAAGTTATAGTTGTTAGCGTGCTTGTTTGTTGTATTGTTGGTTGGGAGAAAGTTATAGTTGTTAGCGTGCTTGTTTGTTGTATTGTTGGTTGGGAGAAAGTTATCATTCCATCCTGAGGCACTGTTCAGTCCAGCTGTAAAAGTGGGCTTGTTAAATGGAAGGTAAATCTGGTGATGTGAAGGCCACAGTGGTATATGGAACAGGTCAAGGAAGATATTGACGGTAACATCAAGTCTTCTTCATGCGTCTTTGTCTCCCCCCACCATTGCTTCATCACCACTAGAACACAGTTATCCCCACCCCATTGCCCCATCACCACTACAACACAGTTATCCCCACCCCATTGCTCCATCACCACTACAACACAGTTATCCCCACCCCATTGCCCCATCACCACTAGAACACAGTTATCCCCACCCCATTGCTCCATCACCACTAGAACACAGTTATCCCCACCCCATTGCTCCATCACCACTAGAACACAGTTATCACTATCACATTGCCCCATCACCACTAGAACACAGTTTTCACTACCCCGTTGCTCCATCACCACTAGAACACAGTTATCCCCACCCCATTGCCCCATCACCACTACAACACAGTTATCCCCACCCCATTTCCCCATCACCACTAGAACACAGTTATCACTATCACATTGCCCCATCACCACTAGAACACAGTTTTCACTACCCTGTTGCTCCATCACCACTAGAACACAGTTATCCCCACCCCATTTCCCCATCACCACTAGAACTCAGTTATCCCCACCCCATTGCCCCATCACCACTAGAACACAGTTATCCCCACCCTATTGCCCCATCACCACTAGAACACAGTTATCCCCCCACCATTGCCCCATCACCACTAGAACACACCTTGTTATACATTAAAATTTTTCAATGGGTAACACCTCTCCCATTGTGTTAGTTTTCACCTGTGCTCCCTGCCAGAAACTCAGTGTCTCTCTACTAGGTGGGCTGTACAACTAATGTTGGGAAACCTTGAACTGTGGTCTTTCTGGTGAAATTATTTATCTGATAGGCTGTACAGCTGATGTAGGGGAAACTTTGAACTGTGGTAATTCTAGTGAAATTATTTATCTGATTCTTTTCAGTTTTGCCAGGAAAAATGGTTTTCCAGTTCTGCAGCATGTAACATTGCCAAGAATTGGAGCTATTAAGACTATACTAGATACAATTGGGGAACCTTATGAATCTACAGATACTGTAGTAGATGGTTCAGTCTCAACTGATGTAACCTCAAAACAGCACGATCCAGATCATGAGACTGAAGGTTTGTTTTTTATTGTTTTATTGATGATTTTTACTAGCAGCTTGATTAGAAGCGTACTTGTTTGTCATATCGTTGGTTAGGAGAAAGTTATAGTTGTTAGCGTACTTGTTTGTTGTATTGTTGGTTAGGAGAAAGTTATAGTTGTTAGCGTACTTGTTTGTTGTATTGTTGGTTAGGAGAAAGTTATAGTTGTTAGCATACTTGTTTGTCGTATCGTTGGTTAGGAGAAAGTTATAGTTGTTAGCGTACTTGTTTGTCGTATCGTTGGTTAGGAGAAAGTTATAGTTGTTAGCGTACTTGTTTGTCGTATTGTTGGTTGGTAGAAAGTTATAGTTGTTAGCATACTTGTTTGTTGTATTGTTGGTTAGGAGAAAGTTATAGTTGTTAGCATACTTGTTTATCGTATTGTTGGTTAGGAGAAAGTTATAGTTGTTAGCGTACTTGTTTGTCGTATTGTTGGTTAGGAGAAAGTTATAGTTGTTAGTGTGCTTGTTTGTTGTATTGTTGGTTGGGAGAAAGTTATAGTTGTTAGCGTGCTTGTTTGTTGTATTGTTGGTTGGGAGAAAGTTATAGTTGTTAGCATGCTTGTTTGTTGTATTGTTGGTTGGGAGAAAGTTATAGTTGTTAGCGTGCTTGTTTGTTGTATTGTTGGTTGGGAGAAAGTTATAGTTGTTAGCGTGCTTGTTTGTTGTATTGTTGGTTAGGAGAAAGTTATAGTTGTTAGCGTGCTTGTTTGTTGTATTGTTGGTTGGGAGAAAGTTATAGTTGTTAGCGTGCTTGTTTGTTGTATTGTTGGTTGGGAGAAAGTTATCATTCCATCCTGAGGCACTGTTCAGTCCAGCTGTAAAAGTGGGCTTGTTAAATGGAAGGTAAATCTGGTGATGTGAAGGCCACAGTGGTATATGGAACAGGTCAAGGAAGATATTGACGGTAACATCAAGTCTTCTTCATGCGTCTTTGTCTCCCCCCACCATTGCTTCATCACCACTAGAACACAGTTATCCCCACCCCATTGCCCCATCACCACTACAACACAGTTATCCCCACCCCATTGCTCCATCACCACTACAACACAGTTATCCCCACCCCATTGCCCCATCACCACTAGAACACAGTTATCCCCACCCCATTGCTCCATCACCACTAGAACACAGTTATCCCCACCCCATTGCTCCATCACCACTAGAACACAGTTATCACTATCACATTGCCCCATCACCACTAGAACACAGTTTTCACTACCCCGTTGCTCCATCACCACTAGAACACAGTTATCCCCACCCCATTGCCCCATCACCACTACAACACAGTTATCCCCACCCCATTTCCCCATCACCACTAGAACACAGTTATCACTATCACATTGCCCCATCACCACTAGAACACAGTTTTCACTACCCTGTTGCTCCATCACCACTAGAACACAGTTATCCCCACCCCATTTCCCCATCACCACTAGAACTCAGTTATCCCCACCCCATTGCCCCATCACCACTAGAACACAGTTATCCCCACCCTATTGCCCCATCACCACTAGAACACAGTTATCCCCCCACCATTGCCCCATCACCACTAGAACACAGTTATCCCCACCCCATTGCCCCATCACCACTAGAACACAGTTATCCCCACCCCATTGCCCCATCACCACTAGAGCACAGTTATCCCCACCCCATTGCCCCATCACCACTAGAACTCAGTTATCCCCACCCTATTGCCCCATCACCACTAGAACACAGTTATCCCCACCCTATTGCCCCATCACCACTAGAACACAGTTATCCCCACCCCATTGCCCCATCACTGCTAGAACACAGTTTTCCCCACCCTATCACCACTAGAACTCAGTTATCCCCACCCTATTGCCCCATCACCGCTAGAACACAGTTTTCCCCACCCTATTGCCCCATCACCACTAGAACTCAGTTATCCCCACCCTATTGCCCCATCACCACTAGAACTCAGTTTTCCCCACCCTATTGCCCCATCACCGCTAGAACTCAGTTTTCCCCACCCTATTGCCCCATCACCGCTAGAACACAGTTTTCCCCTTTTGTAAGTCCTACATGGAAATGGCTGTGAGTGAAGAACTAAGAGGTACTGTAGAAAACTATTCTGTTATCAGTATCTTTGTTCAGTGTTTTCATCTCTCTCTGATGCTGCCAGTACTGTAGCTCATGATATAATATTAACAGTAGATTCTTGCTGTAGAAGTTTTCCTCTCACTTCAGATTTTTCTCTTTCTTCAGACTCATTGCACCCACTGAAGTGGATTGTTGACATCACCCTTGCCTACAAAGATGGCAGGCCACTGGACATGCTAGGCATGTGTATAGGTTACTGTCCAGCCAATGATATTCTGCTGCACTATAGGTGAGAGTCTGTTTTATGTTTGTTTTGTAAACCTCTACTTTTGGTTTTTGTGGGTTATATAAACTGGAAAGTTTTGTGGAATTTCTGACTGAGTTCATAAAGATAGCTACATTGATAAGTTAACATGTAAAGTTAACTTGGGGAAAAAAAGTGCCAGTATGATATCCTGTGCAGTAAATTTGATTAAATCACAGTCTGTCAAAAGTTGATGGGAGAAGAAATGAAAATATGACTTGTGTTAGTTCTTTTCCCAAGTCAGTTATTACTGTCACATGAGAACAGCGGTGGTCTCAGAATTTTCTGCTTTACAAGAAATCATGTCACCAGAATGATTGTTACTACCGGAAGACTCTATGACATGTTTTTAACCTCTGCTCACCGCAGCTGCCACTTCTGTGTAAGCTTTTCTGTGAAACCAAACCATCTACGCTCACATGCAGCCTTCTTTGACTTTCATACTTTGGGACATAGAGATTAGATAAATAGAGAAAGTGATGTTATTAGATGAGGTTATTATGTTACAGATTAGGAAAATTTAACCAGTGAAAAGTATGTGAGGGGTTGAAATTTCTCTGCTTCCTCTAGATAATTCATGTGTGAGCAGTGCAGATTAGCAGAGAGCTCAGGGTGTACTGAGTTAATGTCATGATAGCTTAATGGTGTCAGTGTTGTGTCTAGTACTTTTATAAAACAGTAAATATTGAGTACCATGTTGAGAGCTGTATTTCCACTAGCTTAAATTTATATATATTAGCATTTTTCATTCATGTTAATTCCAAGCCATGATATTTAACCTTGGCTCCAAAACTGAGGGCATTTGGTGACCTCATGGAACCTAAATATCTGTGACATTGGTTACAAGGAAGCATTTTGTCAGTCTGTATCAGAGGCTAATGAAAGCATAGACCATCTTAATACTTCTTTCTCGTAGCCTGCACTAACCTAGTGCAGCATGTGGAGCCAGATCTCTCGAGCCAGGCAATCACAGCAGAGAAATCTGTAGAGTCTTGCCATGTTCTTTTCCTTTAGTTCAGATAACTGCGCTACTCTCAGACACATCAGTTCTCAACCATGGTGTCGCGTGACCCATTACAAGACCAGGTTTTAAAAACATGTTTGTTTCTGGTACATTTGAATTTAAAACCAAGTGGTGGAGGAATGAGGGGTTCAGCCACTGCCTGAAACAGTTTGAGAACCATTTATATAGCATTCATCTTTGTCATGTGTGATGCTTACTTGTGTGAACAATCCACAGTCTGAGAGTTGTTGTTTCTGTGTTTTCAGAGCATATCGAGCTAAAGACATACCCAGAGATGATGATGGGCTAACCCGCTGGTTGTATAATCGATACATTGAGAAGGAGAAGATCCTTGAATATTATTATAAGGAGGGGCAACTCTCACAGGAAGTTCTTAGTGAACAAAGACTGCTGCCACATCTTCAGATGTCTTACCTCAAGTTTGAAGTTATTCAGCAGATACTTATCCATACGTTCTGTGCAGTGTCATTATATGTGCATTATGTATTTTTAATGAAACCTGTTGCCAGCAGCATATACTCTTTTGTGATCAATATGTTCCAGTGATTTGACAGTATGTGTTATGATCATAACAGACCCATAGGTCTCAACCATTTATTTTTTATAGATGTGTTACTATTAATCATCGATTATAGAGTTATTATTAATCATTGATTTACTATATTTCCATACATTTTGGTTGTCTTTTTTCAGTGTCCTTTTCATGTTTTGAGATAAAGGGATGTTCTGTATTAGCCAAAGAAACTTCTTGACTTTATCAGTAGTTCAGTGCTTTTTACAACTTGTCAAACTTTTCATTTATTTGGCTGGTAATGATTCATATTATTCTCTTTAAAGATATGTTTGCCATTTTTTTTTTCTTTTAAATCATAGATTCTGCTTATATCTTATATATGCTATCCACCAAGTGTTCTCAACATTTGGCCTGCCATGGTTCCCACTAAATCTAATGAAACATACAGACCTCAGAATAAAGAAAGGGGCATTTAATTTAATTAAATTATTATATACTTTAGTGTATAACTGCTGGTTATAGATTTGTTTAAAATTTAAGAGTAGGAGAGACAGAGCTGATGTCAGCATGGCTTCTTTGACAGAAGATCATGGATGTTGAACAGGGCCCATCACTGCTTCCATTTTTTTGGGATTCTCACTAGTTTTATGGAATATGTGTCATTCTGAGATCCTCTTTCGCAGGATAATATCGGAGCACCTGTTGACTAGTTCAACGTGTAATGATGATAATCCTTTTAACATTTCTTTACAATTTGCTGGCAGTAAATACAGGAAACCAGATGGTGTGTATACTGTTGGATCAACTGTGGTCGAACATTCAAAATGTCTTGACATTTGTTTGTTTGTTTTTTTATGACTGTGATTTTATTATAGTTTGCTGCTAGGCTGTGCTGTTTGTGCCCTTCACCCAGACACTTCGGGCTTCAGCATGGCTTATTTTAGGTCTGAGTTTGACCTTCCCATTTCAACACCTCTTCGCTCTGTCAGACTATAGTCTGTTGCAAGAGGTCTCCACTGGGAGGTTAGGTTAGTGTCTTGGTCAGCTATGGTTTGTCAGTCCTGATGCAAGCTGTCAACTGTGAGTCACCATCCCATCATTCAGTTTGAGCACAGCAGAGATCACATGGCTGCTCTCTGAAAATGGAGACTCATCAGCAGAGAGAGCCAAATGAACTTCATCATCTGCTGCACTGATTCATGTTTACAAATAAGCTTCCACATTTTGTGTCACTCTTGATATTTCTAATCAGAAATTTGTAATCAGCTTACATTGTTCATATGCCTGTTAGTGTCTTAAAGAAAAAAATTGTTATCTGCATACAAATCTTTCACAAACCACAACAGACAGACAGAGAGGGGGCTGTTCTGAAAGTCAGAAACAAAAAAAAAAAAACACAAACATTTTTTTATATTTTCTGTGCTAGATTAGTTTGCTTTTCTGAACTGCCATTTGGAAATTAGGGAGGGGGGAGGGGGATGGAGTCCCAGAGCTGAATCATCCTTACTATTGCTTCTCAATATACAGTAAGGAAACATGATAATAGTTATCATTTTTACAAAGGGTAAGTCTTAGTTTCAGCTGAAATAATTTGTGGTGTACAAGGCTTCTGTGTTGTACATAGAATTTGTGTTGGAACTGTATGCAATATAACCCTGCTCTGAAAACTGCTGAACTTGATAGCCAAGCACTCATATGAACAGAACTAATTCATCACAGCCATCTTCATCTTGAAGTTACAGCGGCCAGTGTGTAAATTAAAACCACCTTTCGTAAACCACCGAACAAACTATACTGAAATTTTAATTCAGCCAGATTTGCTCGTATTTGTAAACTGCATGTCTAATCTTTACATTATACAAGCAGATTTTGTATGTTAAGATAACGAGAACTTTTATCCATTTATCCACTTTCTTGGATGCTGAATGATAGAACGGCCACCACTTTTTTTGCCTTGTGATGTCCGGAGGCAGCAGCAGATTTTCTTTGCTTCATTATGCTCAACTGCCAGCTTTTTTATGATGCTCCAGCTGTTTTGCATGCAGCCTTGACTTAATTGTTTTCTTGCCAGGTTGTCCTTGGTTGGCCTCTCTTCCTTCTTGCTTCCAGTATCAAGTAAATATTGTAAGAAAGTAGTTCAAAGATATTAATGTAAAGAGCAGTGAGGAGTGGAGTTAGTGTAAGCCCCACCACTTGATTCATTCATCATTGATTCATTTGCATGTCCCCTGCGGAACTTTGCCTCCCTAACAGCACTCCTGTAGGCCTCTCGGTTGTGAGCTAGATGGCCTGCTGCTGATGCATCTATTTGCAGATCATCAACGATGTCTTGCAGCCATCTTCGCCTTGGTCTTCCTCTCTTTCTTTTTCCCATTATGTGTCCTTCCAAGACGGTTTTCTCTAGATTATCATGATGTTTAATGTATCCAGAATATTTAAGTTTTCTCTCTTTAATTCTCATTACTAGCCAGCCTTCTTCAATATTAAGTTCTTGTAGTATGGATATATTTGTTCTTTTCTGTGTCCATGATATTTGAAGTTCTCTTCCGTAGCATTTACATTCAAAGGCATTTATGCATTTCTCAGCTGTTTTGCTAAGTGTCCAGGTCTCACAGGCATATGTTGCGATGGGAAAGATGCATGCCCTTAAAAATCTTAATTTTGTAGTTCTGTCTGTTCCTCTCCACAGCTTCTTTAGTTGTTTTACTTTCTGAAGAGCGATAGATGTCCTCCTTTTAATTTCCCTCATTGTATCTCCATTATTAGTTAGCAGTGATCCAAGATATTCAAAACTCTCCACTTCTTCCAGTTTTTCCTCATTGGTACATATATCAGCTGCCTTGTTTGTTTTGTCAGTTGTCATCAATTTAGTTTTCTTCACATTAAGATAGAGTTTTTGCTCTTCACTATTCTTACGGACTGAGATAATTAGTTTTTCCATTCCTTTTTGTGTTGTGGACAGTAATACTGTGTCATCAGCATATCTAATCTCTGGTATTTCATAACCTCCAGTTGTTATGTCATCGTAATATTCTTTGTCTACATCTTCTCTAACATTCCTCATTTTATTTTCAGTATACAAGTTAAATAATTAAGACGACAATATGCATCCCTGATCTACCCGTTTTATGTCAAACCAAGTTGTTGTTTCACCATTTATTCTCAGTGCTGCTTGTTAGTCTAGAACCACTTTATTAGCCAGCTCAAATAGTTTTCTCTGTCCTCTCTTTTTCCTCATCAGTTTTCAAGTGGTTGTCATATTCTCACGTCTCTCTTCTCATGACATGTCCAAAGAGTTTGGCTGAGCCATGTAGTGAGCTTTTAAACAGAATGTAGGATATCTTTTGTCATGTTAAAGAACCTTATAGCACATAGGTATCAGTATATGCAAAGAAAACGTATGTATGTATAAGAGAAGTTTGTGTGCCAGACAGGTCAAAATCCAAAATGAAGTTTTGAGTAACAACTTTTTAAAAGTTTGCAGAGTGAAAAATAGCTTCTAAATGTTTGTTTGTGCACATGGTCTCAATTTGTAGGTTCTTCACCATGAATGATAAGGAACAATGTATAAGTAAGTTAAACTTAGAATTTGAAATAGTGATAGGGGAGAGAATTGATACAGTAGGATGTCTGTAATAAATATACTGTTCTAAAAAAGAAACGCAACAAATACGAAGTTGCAATTTAAACTGAAGTTTGCTGATCAGACAAGGGCAAATTGCCTGAAACATTCACTTGGACATCAACTTCACATGCTGACCTGAATTGTACTTAGCAGATGATTCATAAGCACAGAAAAGTGACACTAACCAAAACAGCATTTTTGACAATAACTCATGACAGGTTCATGAGAATCACATGAAATATACCGAACACAAAACTCACTGACCATATTATTGAATGTCTATAAAAGATTGAAGCTGCTCGAATCAATTCATTTGAAAATTCATTGTGCAAGTATGGCTCATCTCGCTACAGAACAACGACTCATCATCATTGGACATTTACAGACTGGACAGTCGCAAAGTGTAGTGGCCGGACAATTTAATGTGTTTAGAAGCACTGTTAGTCGCATTTGGAGATGATTTCAAGAAACTGGCTCAGTTGCAGACCGGCCATGCCGTGAAAGACCCATAGTCACAACTCCTGCCGAAGACTGCTTCATATGGCTGTGACACCTCAGGAATCGATTAGCATCTGCGTCCTCAACAGTTCAGTCAGTGGCAACAGCTCGTTGAATTTCAGATCAAACGGTCAGGAACCGGCTGCACGATGCTGGTCTTTGGGCTAGAAGACACTACAGAGGTCCTGTTCTTACGGACCGGCATCGCCAGAACCGACTGCAGTTGGCAAACCATCATCATCAATGGATGGTTGCGAATAATTGGAGAAGGGTTTGGTTTAGCGATGAATCATTCTTTCTGCTCCAACGACATGATAGACGGAGAAGAGTTTACTGCAGAGTTCATGAGCACTACGCCCAGAACTACGTGGATGAGGTTCTTCCACATGGTGGTGGAGGTGTACTGGTGTAGGGGACGATCAACTTCATGGGAAAAAGTTACCTGGTACACATTGAAGGACGTCTGAATGCCCAATGATACATTGCTGAAATTCTTTGTCAGCACGTCCTTCCACTTCTGGCTGCACCAGGATCAATTTTTCCGCAGGATAACGCTCAATCTCATGTGGCACAACTTACCACCCAATTCCTTGCTGACAACAATGTCCAGACCTTTCCGTGGCAATCCATGTCATCAGACATGAACCCAATAGAACACTTGTGGGATGAACTCAACAGACAAGTCTGCCAGCAAGACGTGGGCCCAACTAATCTCCAACAGTTGTTTCTTGCACTGCAGGAAGAGTGGGCAGCCATCCCACAACAACAGATCCAACGGCTAATCAGATCCATGTCAAGGAGATGTCACTCTCTGATACAGGCCAGAGGAGGCCATATACTTTACTGAAATGGAAGCCCTCGGTCACAAAGAATAAAAGTCCAAACCAAATTTAATGAACATCTTTTCATTGTTAAAGTTGCTTCATGCCAAAATTGAAATATTAATTCCTTAAAATAAAATTTTGATTGATTGATTCATTCATTTGCATATCCCTTGCGGAACTTTGCCTCCCAAACAGCACTCCTGTAGGCCTCTCGGTTGTGATCAAGATGGCTTGCTGCTGATGCATCCATTACGAGTTTGAAATTTGGTGTCCATTACGATTACATTAGTGTTGCGTTTCTTTTTTTAAACAGTGTACTTTGAACTACAATTTTTTCAATATTTGGAATAAAGATAATTATTGTTGATGTATTCATAATTCACTGCTTTACTGACATTTGAACTCATAATAAAGTAATGCAGGGTAATTTACTGAATAAATAGCAGTAAACAGACCTAGTACTAAAATAGGTATTTACTGAATTTATACAGCGGGGATCTGCCTAGAGATTCAGCCTATGCTGCCTCTCATTGGCTCAGATGCTCACAGTATTCCTAGCATAGCTCTGATTGGTTACTGGCTTGAATTGGATTCACACATCTGCCATGGAATGCAAATGCTTTTTTTGCCAGTGAGCAACAGTTGTTTAACTGTGTTATTTCAGCATCCAAACAAAGAACACCAGCACAGCTTATAATCAGGATTCAGAGCAGGGAATTGTGGGAAAGCATGAGAGTCAACGCAGGCAAGGCAATAGATGGGTGGATGGGTGGATGAGTAAGTAGGTAGATGGGTGAGTGGATGAGTAGGTAGGAAGGTTGAGTGATTTCAGTACATCAGCTGCGTCATACAAGTGAATAAAATGTTTAGCTGGCAAGCTGAGAACAGAGGAAGAGTACCAATTTTTTGTACGCATGGAAATGAAATTGAGGCCTTTTGGCGTTTTCACCTATCTGGCATGATATATCTCTGTGTCATAAGTTTCACAAAGAGAAAAAAGAACATTTTTTAAAAAAATATTCTAATCATAGGATAAACATCATGATAATCTAGAGAAAACTGTCTTGGAAGGGTAAATAATGGGAAAAAAAGAAAGAGAGGAAGACCAAGGTAAAGATGTCTACAAGACGTCGTTGATGATCTGCAAATGGATGCATCAGCAGCAGGCCATCTTGCTCACAACTGAAAGGCCTACAGGAGTGCTGTTAGGGAGGCAAAGTTCCACAAGGGACGTGCAAATGAATGAATGAAAGTCATAGGAAATATTTTTGTTAAATCGTACTTAAATATTAGATTGATCCTGGAACTTGTCATCCTATCATTTTAATTATTTTGTGCACAAAACAAAACAAAGCCGTGGTTTTTTTAAAAAATGTTTAGTTCTTGTATTTTTCATTATCTCTCTTTTCGTAATGAAAAATGTAAGAACCAGACAGTTTAAATATATTGAGCAGATCACGATTCATAATACAGTAAGAAAACCATTCTTGGGGGTAAAGTTGAAGGAAAAAGAACAAAGCCGATGACACGATACAAATGAGTGGACAGCATCAGTAGGTAAACTGGATTCGGCTTGGTTGGGTACACTGTGTAAGTGAGGGACAGATCATGGTGGAAGGTCACTGTGGCTAACTTTCTTTGGAGAGATCATACAGGGTGTTATAATGGTGATGATAATGATGATTTGTGTGTCTTTGGATCACTTACTCTTTATTGAGTGTTACGGTATCTGTGCACCCTTGTCCTGGTCACCTCATTCACCTCATTTTGAAAACCATCTTTGGTTGCTGCATTTTTTTTTAATGATGGCAGTAGGTGAAGTGTGTTTGTGTAAGTGCAGCCCCCATGAAAGCTATGCTATTACTTATTGTCTCTTGGTAGGCTGAACAGTGACAGGAACTGAACTTTGTGCATCACTTTAATATTTTGATATAGTTAGTATTTTCTTTGGTTTGTCTCATAATGTTGAATGTTACAAGCACGATGGTGGAAATAGTGTTATGTTTTGGTCAAAAGTTGTATCATTAAAGTGGTCTTGATGAGTCAGGGATCAACCAGACAACGTAAGAAAAACATAAGGAAAGAGTTTTCGTCAAATTTTGAAATGTATCATCATCCTCATTGCTTTGTTTTTTTTTTTTTTTTCTTTTTTTGTAAATTCCAGTGAGCATAAATTACGAAATTTTTTATTCCAGTTGTAAACTGGACTATTTATGTTTCAGAGCTAAGTAAAGCAGCATTTGTATTGGAACGTGCTTTCCTCTAAAGAAAACACATTTGTTACATGAAGATTCTGTGTGCAACTTCTGTTAAGTTTTCTAAGAGGGATGGTATTTGAGTGGGAAAATGTCCTTGTATCTGACAGACGTTCAGTCTTATTTTGTGTTTGATGCTGTCTGCATATGGTTAACACTGTGATAAAAGAGAGTATTTGTGTAAAACACCGGAAAATGAAGTATAAAAATTGTTTTGTTAAAAAATAAGATTAAAAACACCCATGAAGAACATGATAAAAGTGACAGTGATCTTATCTGGAGGCAGCAGGCCATTTTGTGTTATGGAGGCATGTGGGAGATATGGCATTAGTTCACATATTTTCGTTGGCCTATTTTATTACATGTGGAAGATATAGTATTAGTTCCCACATTTTCATTGGCCTATTACGTGTGAAAGATATGGCATTGGTTCCTACATTTTCATTGACCTACTAAATGTGGAAGATATGATATTAGTTCCCATATTTTCATTGACCTATTACATGTGGAAGATATGGCATTAGTTCTCATATTTTCATTGACCTATTACATGTGAAAGATATGGCATTAGTTCTCATATTTTCATTGACCTATTACATGTGGAAGATATGGCATTAGTTCCCACATTTTCATTGACCTATTCCCTGTCACTGAAGGTTGTAGAAGATATGGTATTCTCATATTTTCAGCAACCCGTCAGCACACTAAAGAGTGATGTGATTAATATCACACTTGGCTGCCCCGTATACTTCAGCTCCTGGAAGAACCAGGTACCTATTTTTCCAACTCTGTTGGAGTGCCTAACTACCCAGAGAGATGAGTGTAGTAACCACTTTGAATTTTAAAAAAAAAAAATTTGTAACAGAACAAAATCCAAAGCTGATGAGCACAGTGCATCATCATCATCATCATCATCTCTAGTGCATCATCATCATCATCTCTACGGTGTTCTTGTTAGCACTTGTCGTCATGATCAGTATCCCAGCTTCATGAGAAGCAGCTTTGCTGCTTAATATGTCATGAGCACAACACAAGTTGTATGTTGCCATACATATTTTGATAGAACGGTAGTTACCGCAACTTCAAGATTAATATATTTTCCATTATTAGTTCTAATACAGTACAGTAAAATCCGGTTATAATGGACCACATTATGATGGAGCCTCAGTAATAATAGACCAGTTCTGCAGGTCCTGGCCACTCTCATATATATATAATTTTATTCTGGGTATAGCAAACTTTGGATATAACGGACTAGTTTGCCAATCCCTCTGAAGTCCGTTATAATGAGATTTTATTGCATAACAGTTTTATTATTTGAAACTAAATACTAAACAGAACTGGCCATAACAAGTTGCTAGGCTTGTAATTCATTGAATATGTTCTGAGCTAATAGCATTTGTGGCATTGCTTCCTCATTTTAAGCAGCTTTTGGCATTTTTTAATTGGAGCAATTAATTATTTGTCTTTTTTATATGTCTGTTTTTAACTTGAGTGTTCCGGTGCTTGTCAGGTTCTCTGATTTCTCTCTCTCTCTGAACCTTAAGTGCCCAGGGCACATGGGGCTTCCGCAAGGGTTTTCCACAAATGACTGTTCTTTGCCTTTTTTTTCTGCTCTTGCCCAGGTGAGCCCTTTATTGCTCAACATCCTTTCTGTTGTTCTTCTCCATGTCTCTTTTGGTCTACCCTTACTTCTGTTCCCCTGTGGTGTCCATCTTAGTGCTATTTTTGGTAGTGAGTTGTCAGTCATTCGGAGCATATGTCCCAACTATCACCAGCGTCTTTCCTCAATAATTGCTGTCAATGGCTTCATCTGCATTTCTGCCAACAAGTTGTTATTTCTTATGGTGTTTGGCCAAAATTCTAATTTCTCTACTCTCGTGGAATTTCCAAAGAATTTTGAATGTCTTTCCCTTTAGAAATCTAAATTAGTGTTTTGCTGTTCTGTAACTTTTATATGAGCTTCTTGATATTCTGACCATCAAGGGGATATGTTGTATGTTTTTCCAAAACCATATTTCGGTTGCTTCCAAGTTTCTGCTTGATTTGTTTGTTTATTGAGTCAAGTTTGTGATATAAGAAGCAAGTCAAGAATACATGCACATGATCAAAAGCTGAAAATACAGGGTGTGCATGAAATCCTTGTACTGTTTACCAGAAGGTCAACTTTCCATGAAATGAGAAAATAATCAGCCAGATTCAGCGGAGCTAATAATTTATTCTTTTTTTTTCATGTACATAAGCTTAGGTTTTAACATTCCAAGTTTTTGTTTTACCCTATGTGTACTTAGCTGTAGAAAATTGTTGTAGTGCAGATTTTTGTGTCAATATTATTCCATTAAGCATGAACAACCATGTATACAGTGTGATCCATTGTACTTTGTTCTTCACTTAAATACTAGCAGTGTCAGGTCCCTATTTTTACCCTGTTGGAACAACTGGGGGGGGGGGGGGAACCCAGTAGCTGTTTCCACTTCATAACCATCCATAGAGAAAAGTCTTATCTTAGACTGTACAGCCATACATTTAGTTCCTGAATGTATCAGAGCTTGCATTTCAAGGGCTCATCTTGTAGAGTCGCCACAACCAGCCTTACTGCCTTCATTTCCTGATACAAAGTGTTAAGGGTATTTTTTCCCAAGTGGGTTGATGGGAGCCAGTATGCAGCCCATTTCTAAGTGCGTGATAAACCAGGTCTCTAACAACTGTGCTGCTTCCATGCTTATTCTCTTTTTTTTTTTTTAGCAGTGGTTATAGCATTGATAGGAAGAATTTTCCTAGCACACAGATTTGTAACACGGGTTTTTGTGTGGACTTATAAATTCATTATGAGGGCAAATTTTGTAAACAAATTGGCAAGTCCTGCCAAGCAGAGAAAAACCTGATGTCAGAATACAGCAAGAAGCATTTGGAAGGTACAGCACCTCTCAATGACTATGTTAATGTTGTGATTACTTGTGTGGGGCAGTACAGTGATCCTACTGTGTGTCCAAATGAAACTTTCAGTCTTGCTGATGAACCTGTAGCTTACCTAGTTCTGATAGAGGGTATTCAGGAGAATTTGGATGATTGTGGTGTTAAAGTTGATGGAAGAATCATCTTTGAATTGTCTTTATGAGAAAATAGTGAATTTGATGGTGACATTGGTTTTTATGTGTATGTGTGTGTAAAAATGAATAAACTTATAGAGCAGTTTTACATGAATAGGAAGATCTATAAGAAATGGGAAAGACTGTAAAAAATACAGCCAGTAATTTGGCAGAACAACTAGAAATTTAAAGAAAAGTGTCTAAGTGGATGTTCTATGTGGGATGAACTTTCACAATGTTATAAATGGCTGCTGCCACAGTCTCTCTCACATCTCCACACTTTCTAAAGCGGACAAGAAAGAAGTAGAACTGAAAGAAGCCCATTATTTCTGTTTTTTTTTTTTTATATCTCCTAAGTTACAAGTTATTATTCAAAGTGAAGATAATGACTTAAAAGACATTTATATGTTTAAAATGAGTTAAGCAGTTGATTTTATTCTCTTATCTGTTAAATTGTTATTCTTTTATCTGTTAATATTGTTACTCTTTTATCTGTTAATATTGTTATTCTTTTCACTGCTGTGGCTGTGTTTACATGCCCTAACATTGTAGCTCCATGCCTGTTTAGCAAATGTGTTAGGATATCATGCTTTTCATACCACAGTGCATGGTTGTGCTAGTGTACTAGTATTCAAATACTTCTTTCCTTCTGTTTGTCCTATGTGACTCGAGTAAAGTCTCCTGTTTCATGGGACTGAGTTCTGCGTGATATCGTGTTCAGCCCTTCATCTGCTGACATTCATGTGTGTAATGTAGTCAGGAGCGTGATGTTGTTGCAGAACATTTAGTTCGGGCCACCAGAGGCAGTTTTGTTTTCCCTAACACAGAATTCTATGTATCCACTTTTCATCTTTGAACACGCTCTACATCAAGTTGGATATCTTTTAAAAATACGGCAGTCCACCTCAGGTTGTCGGCCTTGCCTAACAGCTGGGTCTGGACTGGGGTTGGTGATGGCTATGTGTACCTTCCTTGCTCCTCATATGAAGGACAGTCTTGCACCAGATGCATGGTTGTTAGTACCCATTCATAAAGCTAGACTGACTGGAGAGTGACTGAGAGATCGCACCCAGATCACTTCACCCAGACCAACACTCTTTAGAGGTGTGTTTACTAGTCTCTTCTGAAGAAAAAAAAAACAACAACAGAAGTTCCCATTTCCGTACCATTTAGGCATATGGAGGATACAGTGTTAGGCTCATATTTTCAAGACTTTCTGCACATGAAAGTGTGATGTGGTCAGTATCAGGCCAGGCCACATTTACCTTCCCACATTTCTCTGCTGCCCATTTTTAGAGGCCGTGTGTATCCGTTGTCTTACAGACTAGCAAATATTTTCCCAGCAAGGAGCGGCATAATTGTATTCTTAGTTCTCCATCAGATCACGTTGTTTATGCAAGCATTTTTTTTAACAGCAGTTGTGTTCCTATTCTGACTGCAGTGTTACTATATCGAGTACAACAAAGCAATACATGGATATACAACTACAGGGATTTTGCTGTCAAAATGTAAATCAAACAGTATATGTTGTGTGAAAAAGGAGTTCTTAAAATGTTTATGTCGGCATGTCACAAACCCATTTTGAGAGTAAAACCAACAGATGTATGTGTTTGTTGTTAACACACAGATGTATGTGTTTGTTGTTAACACACAGATGTATGTGTTTGTTGTTAACACACAGATGTATGTGTTTGTTGTTAACACACAGATGTATGTGTTTGTTGTTAACACACAGATGTATGTGTTTGTTGTTAACACACAGATGTATATGTTTGTTGTTAACACACAGATGTATGTGTTTGTTGTTACACAGATGTATGTGTTTGTTGTTAACACACAGATGTATGTGTTTGTTGTTAACACACAGATGTATAGTACTAAATATATACATATATACAGGATCACTGCTCAGTTTCTATTCACTGTATTTTGTACATAAGACAATATATATATATATATATACTTGTATATACATATCACTGTTTCATGCCATTAAGGAATGCAGTATATTGGGAATGTGGTGTTAGGCCCATATTTCCACGACCTTTGGCATGACGCTGGCCACAATAATGCAGCGAGGAGGTTCTGAGATATGTCTTGCAGGTGAGGGAGGAGTAGATTTAGCTTGCCGACCTCCTGCTTCGACCACACTCACCTGTTCCAACCACCTTCTCCCAGGTAGGTTGCCACTGTGTCACTCCTTTCTGCGATCCCCACCCCACTCATTACTACCAACCAGTCACACGTCGCAAGTCTCCATTTAAACATTCACAACACTCTTTCACAATCAATCCTGGACACAGCTTCTTACAGGTCACAGTTAAGTGCTGCTGTTTTTTTTTTTTACATTACTATTTGTCATATAGCATTCATGTGAATTTATAATTTATCTTCTTCCCCTATTTCTTTGTCCTGTATGTTCAAGGAGCAAACTGAAACTTCACAACTGTATGCTCATTAATTAATAAAGCTGTGTTTACTTTCTTCTTAGTTTTAACATTCTGTGATTAGACCTGTGAATATTATAGTTGGCCCACAGTTAGTATAAAGAACCTGTGATTAGTATAGCAGACCTGTGAATATTATAGTTGGCCCACAGTTAGTATAAAGAACCTGTGATTAGTATAGCAGACCTGTGAATATTATAGTTGGCCCACAGTTAGTATAAAGAACCTGTGATTAGTATAACAGACCTGTGAATATTATAGTTGGCCCACAGTTAGTATAAAGAACCTGTGATTAGTATAGCAGACCTGTGAATATTATAGTTGGCCCACAGTTAGTATAAAGAACCTGTGATTAGTATAGCAGACCTGTGAATATTATAGTTGGCCCACAGTTAGTATAAAGAACCTGTGATTAGTATAACAGACCTGTGAATATTATAGTTGGCCCACAGTTAGTATAAAGGACCTGTGATTAGTATAGCAGATCTGTGAATATTATAGTTGGCCCACAGTTAGTATAAAGGACCTGTGATTAGTATAGATCAAGAGGAAGACCAAGAGAAATGATACTGGACAGTCTGACGGGATGGTATGAGAGGAGATCACCAACTGAACTGATGGCCTGCATGAAGGATCGGGTACTCTGGAGAAGCATAATAGCCAACGCCAGTTGGCACGGCACATGATGATGATGATGATGATTAGTATAGCAGACCTGTGAATATTATAGTGGACCTACAGTTAGTATAAAGGACCTGTGATTAGTATAGCAGACTTGTATTAGTATAACAGACCACAAGTAGTATAATGGACCCATGATTAATATAGCAGACTTACAGTTAATGTAACAAACCTATGATTGCTTATAAAAACCTACAATTGAAAAAAATGGACATACTGTTAGTACAGCAATTCTACAATTAGTATAGCAGACCTACAGTTAGTATATTCTATGAAGATGCCAGTTTGTAAACAATAAATTTCAAAATAAATGGACAGTTTAGCAGTATAGCGCAGAGGCAAGTCAGTACAAGATGAAATGAAGATCTTAAGTTGTGGTTGTGTGTGAATATCTATTACAATAAGTTGAGTTTATGAAAGTTTATTGTTGAGTTAAAAAATATCAAAACATGGAATAGTTCTTTGGTTTAACCACTGCACACTTTATGAGTGGTGCTGTGCTGTTATCTGCTCAACAGTTTTTTTGTTTTTGTTTTTAAAATACAAGTTTCTTTAGTTTGAAAGTTTTAAATATACACTATTTTGATTCACATTTGTATTATTTTTGTTTGATCTTCCCTCGACAGCAGTCATCTGTATTACCTGTACCATTTATGTCATGTATAAGATTATACACTGTATTATTCAATTCCTTGTATTTATAGGCATGTCATAACCCGTGTAATACATTTGTCTTCTCTGATGTTGACTCACCGTCCCTTGTTCTCATTGATTTCAGTTAGGGTTCCATTTCAGTGGTTGCCATTTGGTACTTTTGTAATCACTTTTTTTCAGATTTTGGTCTGTCACGATTTCAGAGCAGGTCCAGTTTACTTTTCAAACCTTGTCTGTACTAGTAGCCAGTTTGATCTGTTTCCATTTCAGAACTCTGGATATACTAGAAACCAGTCTGATCTAGCCACATTAAAAAAACAAAAACAAACCATCTGCACCAGTATCAGATGTCTATACCCATATTTCAAAGCTTGCTTGTGTGTGTTAGCAGATATACTAGCCTCATTTCAGAGGTTCTCAGCCGGTGCTTGTAGCTGTTTTTATCAAGCCTCCACCTTTTTCAATACTTTGTCTGTTTGTTGGTTGATTTCATATTTCGTACATTTAAGTTGCTTGATAACATTTTGTCTTGCAGCTGTATGTGTGGGATGTTTGTGGATAGCTACATATAGGATAGAAGAACAAATTATGTTATGTGGACACAGAATGTATTGATCACGCAGTTTTCTTTTATTGATACAATTCATGCATCTTATGGCAGCTAATATGTCTGTAGGTAAGATTTGGTTAGTTGTTTCATTTATTTGTTTGAAGTAATTGGCTTTGTTTTCTAAAACTCTGGCCATTTGATTGAAAACTTTATGGAGTGCAGGAATAGCACAGCTTTAGAGTACTGACTTTTCATGACAAAAGGAATGGGTTCAGTCTTATCCCCTGGACTGCTTCATCTATCATAGCTGGAAAACTTGGTACCTAATACATGTTTTAGGGAATTGTGAAATTTCTAACACATCATTCTTATATTAGAGTACACATTCTGCTATGGGACTTATTATGAGGAGTTTGATTAATGCTAATTACTGTAGCTCTTTTTGTTACTGGACTTAAATCCTGATAATGCTTTGAGTTTCAAATTAATTCATTGATTGTAGAGTTTTTTGCATAAGCTTGTAAAAGGAGAATTAAGAAACAGTTGAGCAGTATGAGTCATCTGAATGATGCAATGGTTAGTGTGATCATTTCTCATGTGGACGTTGATGGTTAAGTCTTATGCATCCCAGTCACTCTTCACTAGAAATAGGTACCTGGCACCTTGTGAAACTGAGGAAGGAAAGATGGTCAGACAAGGTGCTGACCACAGGACCCTCTAGTGTGCCATTAGGTCAGGGAAAATATGAAACCTAGCACCATACACCCCCCCCCCCCAAAAAAAAAATGCTTCTATGGCCAGACTATAGTTTACCAAAGTGAATTTTTAAAAGTGTTTTGAATCCCCCTGCAAATTGCTCACACTGCAACTGCTTATATATATAAATGCAACCTTAATTGCACAGTAATTGTTATATTTTTTAAAATGTTATTTTTATCATTTATATTTTTGATTTCCAATTTTCCTCTTCTTAGAAAATATCCTACAAATCTCGCTTGTCTGCCTCTGATATTTGCTGTAATTTGCCTTTTAACTCCAGCCTCTCTTAAGACTTCTTTGTTGATTTTCTTAGCTGTCCATGGTGCCTTCAACATCCTTCTTATGAACCACATTTTCATGGCCTCCATTTCTCGCTGTACTCTCTTATTCATGGACCATACTTCACATCTATAAAAAAAAAATTCTGAGAAGAGGAAAATTGGAACACATTGTGGCAAGTGGAAAAATTGAGGGAAGAAGAGATAGAGGAAGACAGAGAGAGAAGTTACTGGATGGGCTGTCAGTCTGGCTAGGAAGAAAGTCACTGGCAGATCTCATAATCAAGTCTAAAGACAGGGAATTGTGGAGAGACATGATTGTCAACGCCACGTGCACAGCACTTGATTGATTGATTGATATTTTTGATAATGGCAATGAAATTTTGAAAGCACCAACATTAACCGTCACAGCTGTAGATTAGGATTTCACTTATTGTTTGTATGTCAGGGATCTTTCTTTGCCATTTTTTCCCATTTTAAACAGAATGAAGTGTACTAAAATTTACATCAGAATTCTGGACGTTTATTATTTCAGTTTGAAATGTTCATTTTGATGGCGTAGATATGAGCTTTATGTGATGTATGTATTATTATTAAATGTGCAAACAGATATACATGGAAACACTGCAGTAAAGATGTTGAAATATAACTTATGGGGTATATATGATGTGATTAAATATTACCATATGGCAGAATAAAAATTGAAGTTTCACTTTCAAATTAATAACATAACAAAAATGAGGGGGAAAAAAGATGGACAATATCTACAGTGAATAAACAAAGAAAAAAAAATGTACATCCTTCCCGTGCCGTTAAATGTCACATAGGGCTCGCATGGTAGTTTGCCAAGTTTTCCTGTTTTCGGTGAGCTTTTCAACCTCATCAAGGGATTTTATGCCTGCTAATTTGGCCTCTCTTAACAATGTCATCATTACATATGAAATGGTCGACCTCTTTTTCTTTGGCCTGACCTAGTATTTTCCTTAGTCATTTGTTTTCACAAGAGTCTAATTTGTTGTCTGTTTCTTTAGTTGATTTCCAGCTTTTGCATGAGGATGGATATTACATTTGAATTGAATGATCTTAGCTTGGTTTTTATGCATATAACTTTTGAATGCCTTGTGTTTTCAAGATTCTTGAAGGTCAGTGCTGCTTTTGCAGTTCTAATTCTAACTTCCTTTCTGGTGTCACCATCCTGGTTTATGCAGCTGCCGAGATATGCAAATTGGTTTCCTTCGTTCCTCCTACATATATTTTCCGTTCTTGAATAACTCATTCCATGCCTCAGGAAGAAACGCGGACGTTCAGTTGGGTGCCAGATTAAAAGCGCGGGTTTTGATCTGTATAGGGGGTATAGTTGTAAAATTGAATGGAAAACAGTATTTCCATGTACATTCGTGTACTTATTGTGTTTCAAAATGTAACTAAATGTATGAAGATTTCATAAATGCAGAGTTTTTTTTAGGAAAAAAGAAGTAATGTTATGTTTTTAGACAATAATTGTGTCCTACTTACCATCGGGTAGGTCTAGATATAGAGTACTTGCCATCTGGGATGCCTGGAATTACCTGTCGAAGTCGTTTTGTTTTTTGATACGTTGCATTCTCGCTAAAGTAATGTCTGAAAAAACCTTCTTACTACTTCTCCAGTTGTCTGATATGTCTAGATCTACTTGTTCATTATGACGTGTATGGCAGCTCCAGAAAGCAAGGGAATGAATGAACAAACATACTTTATTTTAAAAGGGTTAAGAATTAAGCTTGCAGGCTCGTCTGACATTCTGCCCTTCATCATACAGCATCATACAGATAGTAACATCCTTGTTTCACACCTGTTTCAATCTGGAACCATTCGCTCAGTCCTTCTGTGTTGACTGCACAAACATGTCTGTTGTAGAGATCCTCACTCCTATCCAGTTAATGCAGTCACAAAGTTTGCCTTTTTTGTATTTTGACAATGATTCCTGTTTTCCATTTCGAAGGGACCTTTTCTTCTTTCCAAATTTAATTAAACATTCTCTGTAGTTGCCTGCACTTATCTTATCTTATATCCTTCCCGTGCCGTTAGACGTCACATAGGGCTCGCAAAGTAGTTCGCCAATATTTCCTGTCTGCGGCGAGTCTTTCAACCTCAACAAAGGATTTTATGCCTGTTAACTTGGCCTCTCTTAATAATGTTCTCTTCAAAGTTTCACGCGGTCTGCCCCTTTTTCTTCGGCCTGTTGTGTTCCACTTGATAGCTTGTTTTGGGATTCTCTGCTCATTTCTTCTCATCAAGTGGCCAACATATGTCCATCTCCTTTTCCTGATCACCCATGAGACTGGTTGTTGTTCAGTCATCTGTCTTATCTCTGCATTGTTCTTGAATTCATTCCACTTGATGCCGAGTATTTTCCTTAGGCATTTGTTTTCAAAAGAGTCTAATTTCTTTTCTATTTCTTTAGTTGTTTTCCAGCTTTCGCATGCATAAATGAGGGTGGATACGACATTTGAATTGAATAGTCTTAACTTGGTTTTTGTGCTTATAACTTTTGAATTCCATATGTTCTCAAGATTCTTGAAGATTGATGCTGCTTTTGCAATTCTGATCCTAACTTCCTTTCTAGTGTCACCACCCTGGTCCATGTAGCTGCCAAGGTATGCAAATTGATTGACTTCTTCAATATCTGTCCCTTCTATGTGTATTTTTTCATTTTGATTGATGGGAATTTTCATTATTTTTGTTTTGTCCTTGTTAATTTCAAGTCCTATTTTGCTAGCCAATGAAGACAACACTATTAATAGCTTTTAACATTTTGGCTGTTATTTCATCTTCACCTACAGCTTTGTTGTTAGACATTAGATTCACTACTGTTTCAGTTTCATTCAATGTAATTTTATCTAGGTTGGCATTTAGTTGTGGGAATGATAAGTAAGTTTCAAGGTCTATGAATTCTTTTGGGTGTGGTCGATTAAGCATTTCTTGGAAGTGTTTGGCCCATCTTTGCTTTTGGTCTTTACTTGATGTTAATAGGGTGCCAGTTTTGTGAGAGACTGGTCTTCTTTGGGTGTAATAGTACATGTTAGCCTCTTTTGTATGTTAAATAGAGTTTTACTGTCTCCTGTTTTTGCTGCTTTCTCTGCTTCTTTTGTTAATTTGTTAATTTGTTAATTAAATAACAATATTTATCACGTAATTAGAAGTACTGAATCATTTTTTAAAATACTAAGCCTTTATCCAGACTTTATAAACAATCCTTAATTATCTGGAACACCCTAAACATAATTTCCACATATCATTTTTAGTCAGAAATTGCTACTATATCTGAGATTGACCAATAAAAAATGTAGGTTATAGTGATTATTGTATCTGAAGTTAACCAGTGAAAATGCAGGCTATAGTAGTTTATCATATCAGAAATTGACCAATAAAAAATGTAGGGTATAGTGGTTATTGTATCTGAAGTTAACCACTGATAATGTAGGTTATATTGCTGATGAAATGTTCTTTTCTTTTCCCACAATTCCTGTACGTTTTGGTTAATCATAACCTGGGAGACTAACTGCTGGAACGTTTTGTCAGTGTAGAAAATGCCCAGACAAGGTTATTTTTGTAATATTTTCACATAAAAATTAGACACTTTTGACATTGTTTCCAGATGTATGATACCACTCTTCCATTAATTCTTAGTAAGAAATGTCTTTCATGCTGTTTCTTTATTTTAAAGTTTATAGCTTCACATTGTGGAAAAATCAGGCAAGCTTCTTAACCAGAAAACATGGGCCCGTGTTATCAAGCAGCAGAAGCTGTACGCTCATTTGTTAGCAAACACTTGAACATTTGTTGATAATATTGTCAAGCTTTTGACTTGATCGATGCTTATTAAAAAAAAAGTGTACGCATTCAGCTGTTTGTGTTTGTGTGTATTTTCTTGTCAGTTGCGTAATGTCTGGCTGCCCATCTGTCTGGCTGTCTATCCTTCTCTGTTATCAATCTATCATCGTCATCTTCTTCTTCTTCATATTATTCAGTTATAACTGTTGATCTCACACATAAATTCCCTTCTCAGCCCTCACCATTACAATATTTAGGGCCAGCATCACAGCACATTTAACAAAGCCATATATACCAGATCTACTCTCTAGAAAGAGATTCTCATAACAGATACACGTGTGGCGTAGCACCATCGAGAATCCTTATTGACTGGAGGGTGACGGCAGGAAGGATAGAACTTGCTGCTTTCAATCTGAGAAGTCCTTTTACATTCAGTTACATCACTCTTCCCCCAACCCGCCACCCTCGTGGGAGAAAACATAGTTCGTGACTGGAAAAGAAACTAATAGCAAAATTTACATTGTAACATCAAGGAGATTAGAAGAGAAGCTAATAGAATTACATTGTAACATCGAGGAGATTAGAAGAGAAGCTAATAGAATTACATTGTAACATCGAGGAGATTAGAAGAGAAGCTAATAGAATTACATTGTAACATCGGGGAGATTAGAAGAGAAGCTAATAGAATTACATTGTAACATCAAGAAGATTAGAAGAGAAGCTAATAGAATTACATTGTAACATCAAGAAGATTAGAAGAGAAGCTAATAGAATTACATTGTAACATCGGGGAGATTAGAAGAGAAGCTAATAGAATTACATTGTAACATCGGGGAGATTAGAAGAGAAGCTAATAGAATTACATTGTAACATCGAGGAGATTAGAAGAGAAGCTAATAGAATTACATTGTAACATCGAGAAGATTAGAAAAGAAGCTAATAGAATTACATTGTAACATCGAGGAGATTAGAGAAGAAACTAATAGCGAAAATTACATTATAACAAAAGAGATTAGAAAGAAAGTAATAGCAAGAATTACATTGTAATCATCAAGGAGATTAGAAAAGAAACTAATAGGAATAATTACATTATAACATCAAGGAGATTAGAAAAGAAACTAATAGCAATAATTACATTATAACATCAAGGAGATTAGAAAAGAAACTAATAGCAAGAATTACATTGTAATCATCAAGGAGATTAGAAAAGAAACTAATAGCAAGAATTACATTATAACATCAAGGAGAATAAAAAAGAATCTAATAGCAAGAATTACATTATAACATCAAGGAGATTAGAAAAGAAACTAATAGCAAGAATTACATTATAACATCAAGGAGATTAGAAAAGAAACTAATAGCAAGAATTACATTATAACATCAAGGAGATTAGAAAAGAAACTAACAGCAAGAATTACATTATAACATCAAGGAGATTAGAAAAGAAACTAATAGCAAGAATTACATTATAACATCAAGGAGATTAGAAAAGAAACTAATAGCAAGAATTACATTATAACATCAAGGAGATTAGAAAAGAAACTAATAGCAAGAATTACATTATAACATCAAGGAGAATAAAAAAGAATCTAATAGCAAGAATTACATTATAACATCAAGGAGATTAGAAAAGAAACTAATAGCAAGAATTACATTATAACATCAAAGAGAATAAAAAAAAAACTAATAGCAAGAATTACATTATAACATCAAGGAGATTAGAAAAGAAACTAATAGCAAGAATTACATTATAACATCAAGGAGATTAGAAAAGAAACTAATAGCAAGAATTACATTATAACATCAAGGAGATTAGAAAAGAAACTAATAGCAAGAATTACATTATAACATCAAGGAGATTAGAAAAGAAACTAATAGCAAGAATTACATTATAACATCAAAGAGAATAAAAAAAAAAACTAATAGCAAGAATTACATTATAACATCAAGGAGATTAGAAAAGAAACTAATAGCAAGAATTACATTATAACATCAAGGAGATTAGAAAAGAAACTAATAGCAAGAATTACATTATAACATCAAGGAGATTAGAAAAGAAACTAATAGCAAGAATTACATTATAACATCAAGGAGATTAGAAAAGAAACTAATAGCAAGAATTACATTATAACATCAAGGAGATTAGAAAAGAAACTAATAGCAAGAATTACATTATAACATCAAGGAGAATAAAAAAAGAATCTAATAGCAAGAATTACATTATAACATCAAGGAGATTAGAAAAGAAACTAATAGCAAGAATTACATTATAACATCAAAGAGAATAAAAAAAAAACTAATAGCAAGAATTACATTATAACATCAAGGAGATTAGAAAAGAAACTAATAGCAAGAATTACATTATAACATCAAGGAGATTAGAAAAGAAACTAATAGCAAGAATTACATTATAACATCAAGGAGATTAGAAAAGAAACTAATAGCAAGAATTACATTATAACATCAAGGAGATTAGAAAAGAAACTAATAGCAAGAATTACATTATAACATCAAAGAGAATAAAAAAAAAACTAATAGCAAGAATTACATTATAACATCAAGGAGATTAAAAAAGAAACTAATAGCAAGAATTACATTATAACATCAAGGAGATTAAAAAAGAAACTAATAGCAAGAATTACATTATAACATCAAGGAGATTAAAAAAGAAACTAATAGCAAGAATTACACTGTATTTATCAGTTTCGTGGAATTTAATAAAGTGGAGAAACACCCCCCCCCCTTCACCCCAGTTTACCATGTTGATTAACCTGTCATTTAATAATCACTATGGGCCACCTTTAAAACAAAGGTCATCCAGGTCCCTGAGCCACGCACTCGCTGGCTGGACCTTCCTCTTATTAGTCCTTGTAATGACAGCAATATCTCTCCCCCCCTCCCAGCTTGCTGCAGATGTCTCTCTTCAAAGCGGAGCCATAGTGGGAACAGGACGCATGGACGCTGCTTTAATTAACATCAGTAACGATCCAGTGTCTTTTTCTTGAGCTTTCCAAGCCTTTATGGCTCATTGCTGCAGATAAAATTCACATCCATTCCTTACTATTTCTTTATCTTCTCTCTCCAGCTGGTGACCCCAATGTCCTGTATATCCTATTATACGTTGTCTCTCCATATAGCAGTATATTGAATGTTTGGATGTAAGATAGATAACTCATTTTATACAAATATTCCAATTCTCAGATGAGTTATCTATCTTACATCCAAACATTCAATATACTGCTATATCCATCCATGTTCTTGATCTACTTCCCAGTCTTGTTTCCTTCATCTTTTGATGGTCACTGGTCCAGAATGGTCCACTGTCACCCTTTAAAAAATTATCTTGGCGATTTGTGGGGTCCACTTTCAGTCTATGTTCTCAGGGTCGGCTCTAGTAAATGGCGTAATACATAGCACCTGATCTGAGCACGCAGGCTGATGAGTTGCCACATCGTGGACGTCGGAGCTGACGGTGATCCCGATGGTGGTTGGTAAGTCAACAGGATGTGTCTGTTCATGGAAGATGTCCTAGCTTACTTTTTGAAACTGTGTTCAGAAAGTTCTCAGGGATGCTGTAGAACATGAAGAACTAGTTGAAACCAGAATATGAAGACAACCAAATTCTTTGTCCGTGACGAGACAAAGGCAGAAGTCAGAGAACCTGATAATTATTTTGGGAAACTCAATGGAGAGAGGAAGGGGCCTAACTGAAAGGTTTGACCGAGTTCCACGAGAAAGAATGGCAATAAACTCACTAGAACCAATGACTGCATGAAATGGAGAAGCATGCTCGCCAGCGCCTATGAACGCAACAAATAATGAATGGATTTCCCGAAGCTTTAGGAAAAGTAGGGTCTTGACCAGATCTGTTTCGCTAATACTGATCACTGCTCTGTTTCTCGCCAATCACTGTAACGGAGTTCAGACAATTCTGGGTTTGGCTTGTTCTGGTAAACTCGTGACAAGACTTCCAAAACAGTCACATGCCCGTGAAACTTTGACAAGTAAACACACACACAGGAAAGAAATGGAAGCAACAGAGACGCAGCAAACAACGTGGACAGCCATTGAAAGAGTTCTCGAAGAAGTGGCAAAACAACGAGAAAAGGACATAGGAAGCAGAGAAAGTTTCTTGGACAGGACATGAGAAGACTGACAGTCACTTGAAAACTTAAAGAAATAAAGAAGAAGAAAACTAAGAGGAAAATGTCTCAACGAGTTGACCAAATGATTTGGGGGGGGGGGGTATTTGTAGGAAACATGAAGATAGAGAAGCATGTTCTTCAACGCCGGCGTCAGGTGATGAAAATCTTAATAGATTTGGCTTGCTTGCGTGTGCTATATTTGGCTAGTTATGGGCAAGAAACCTGCCAAACAAGACAAGTGGGGCGCGGAGAGTGGGGATGACGAACTGGAGGTCCAGGTACGTCTTTACATATGATAAAACCCTTATAGCACTACATAATGGGGTTGCAAATGCTTAGTTGTGGTTCTCCTTCAGCATGAGTTATTGTATATTTGAAGGCGTCATGTCTGCCGTGAACTAGAGGCGCTCCCCAGTTGGGGATAGACGGGTTTCTACGTATAATTGTGAGACGTCTGCTAGAGTGACGGAAGTTTACCTGATCAAGACCCTATCCTTCCTCGCCGTGGTGCTCCCAGTAACAGACTGATATGGTCCTTCAGCCTTGGTAACAGGAGAACACGGTGGTGGAGTGCTCTCATAAAACACATTTCATGAATTCACTTGGATCAGCAAACAAGAACAGAAATAGAACATAGTGTTGTATGGTTGGACCTCAAAAGGAATCATAAACAGAGAACGTTTAGATGTGAGAGAATGAAAATTGACAAGAGAATTGCAATGATGGCTTCACCGTCAAACACTTTTTTTTTGGTGCAAGATAGCAGAGTTTATTTGTGCTGTGATCTTGTGGCTAGATGAATGCTTGTCCTACAGGAGCCCATGGTTCAAGTCCCAGGTAATTCACATGTCATTTTTCTTTCTCTCACATCTGAAGTGCTCTGTTTATGATTTTTTTTTATATCTGCCCATACAACACTGTGTTCTGTTACTTTGCTGTGTGAAAGCCACATTTCTTGTTAATCTTTTGATCTGCTAATAAGGCACAGTAAATCATTTCCAAATCCTACACAGTGTCTGTACATCAAATTATTTCCAAATCCTACACAGTGTCTGTACATCAAATTATTTCCAAATCCTACACAGTGTCTGTACATCAAATTATTTCCAAATCCTACACAGTGTCTGTACATCAAATTATTTCAGCATCGGCTGCAAAGAACAAGGTTTTTTTTTCCTGATTTCAGAGAGTTTAGAAAAATATCAGGACCAAGAAACCAGACCAGACCAAGAATTATCATACCTCCACATAAATCTCCTGGGCTGTTGAATGACTTCAATCTCATTAAATGATTGAGATCTGGGGAAGGGGTGGGGGTGGGGAAAGAATAGGGTCTTGGCTGGCTATATATAGTTCATCAGATCTGATGCAGTCAGCCAGCTGTGGGTTGCTTCTTTCAGTTTTTCTTCAAATTCTTCCAGGCTATCCTCAATTCTCCTGGGTTGTCCCCAGTTTTCCCAGGTCATCCCCAGTTCTTCTAGGTTATCTCCAATTCTCCCAGGTCATCCCCAGTTCTTCTAGGTTATCCCCAATTATCCCAGGTTATCTCCAGTTCTCCCAAATTTAACTCTGTGACTCTAGAATCTGTGATCATTTTTTTCTGTGATACTGTCATTTTTCCATGTATCACCTCAGTATAAAAGATCTGGTTTGATGCCTTTTTTTTTTTATTAACTTGAATCTTTATTTTTATTTTACCATTAAACTATTCTCAATTGTTTACCTGTTCTTTTATATCTAATTATATGCTTGATATGTTCTTTGGACTCCTTCTTGAGTGTGGAGTTGCCAAGAAAAATGTTAAGTACTGGCTCTAACCTAATTTATTCCCTTCCCAGAATTCTGTTAGGCAATGTTTGTCCTGTCTACTATTTTGTCAAGTCATGGATACCCACTGTAGGCTGACATGTATACAAATATAGTGCAAGAAATAGATCTTAAATTGTAACTTTTGCTTTTGTAGTTTATATGGCCTCTAAACTTCCAGCTCTAGTGGTCTTACCCAGGTAAGGTTTATCAGTGGTACAGATTTCTTACATCTTACATCCTTCCCATGCCATTAAACGTCACATAGGGTTTGCATAGTTATTTGCCAAGTTTTCCTATTCTGTGTGAGTTTTTCAACCTCATCGAGGGATTTTATGCCCACTAAACTGGCTTCTCTTAACAATGTCCTCTTTAGAGTTTCGCGCGGTCGACCTCTTTTTTTCTTCAACCTGTTGTGCTCCACTTGATAGCTTGTTTTGGTATTCTTTGATTGTTTCTTCTCATCACATGGCCTACATATGTCCATCTTCTTTTTTTGATCACCCATGAGACAGGTTGTTGTTTGCATATCTGTCTTATCTTTGCGTTGTTCTTGAATTCGTTCCACTTTATACCAAGTATTTTCCTTAGGCATTTGTTTTTAAAAGAGTCTAATTTCTTGTCTATTTCTTTAGTTGATTTCCAGCTTTCGCATGCATAAATGAGGGTGGATATCACATTTGAATTGAATAATCTTATAACTTTTGAATTCAGTATGTTCTCAAGATTTTTGAAGGACAGTACTGCTTTTGCAATTCTAATTCTAATTTCCTTCTTGGTGTCACCATCTTGGTCTTTGTATCTGCCGAGGTATGCAGATTGGTTTACTTCGTCAACAACTGTTCCTTCTACATGTTTTTCCTTCTTGATTAATGAGAAGTTTCATTATCTCAGATAATGGGTACAAATTTAAGATGTCATAAATCAACAAGTATTATTTCAGCTTGTGTCCAAATCAGGCATCAACATCAGAAATAGAGGAAGTGCAACAACAAGCGAAGAACAGAGGATTTAATATTTAAAAGTATAAACATTGAATAGTAACACTGAGACTTTCTTTATCTTTGTTTCTCATAATGTTTGGGCACTTTCAAAGGCCTGTGATAGATGGAGTATGAAAGACAGTTGGATGAACTTGTTATTATTCACATGAAGTTCTACTTTGCAGGTAGATGATCATACATCTAGCCACTGTTTTTAATATAGCAGTCATAAAAGCTGTGATTACTTTTTATTTATAATAAGTGATATTAATGAAAAATAGAATATTATTAACAGGTAAATTTGGTTTTCTTTAAAAAAAAAGGAAAAAACAAACTGGCTGCCTAATTTAGGTGTAATACAAGGTTTGGCAATTAAGTAATGAGGCTAATTCCATAAAAAATAAAATAAACAACAATTGAAGATATAACCTGTATTTTATTCAAAGTAAGCCCCTTGTGTATTGATACAGTGAGTAGCATGATCTATAACAAACACTGGAATGACCTCTGCAGTTCTTCTGTTGGTATGGCCCTTAAACTCGATGTTACGGCCCTTTGGATGTCATCAGTATCATCAGAGAAGTGTCCTTTCAATGGTAACTTTAATTTTGAGAATAGAAAATAATCGCAGGGAGACAAATCTGGGGAATAGGGTGGATGGTTGAGAACACACACTTCCTGTTCAGCTACCGCCCAGTGAGCCGGTGCATTATCATGAAGAGGGAAAAAACTTGAATACTTGGGTCAGACTTGGAGAGTCCTTTTCAATAGGCATTTCAAAATACTTAAATAAACTTTGGCAGTGACAGTCTGTCCCTCTGAAATAAATTCTTTGTTAATTAATAACTCCTTTGGTGTCGCAGAAACACACCAACATTGTCTCCACTTTCAACTTTTGAAGATGAAATTTTTTGCTCACAACTGAGAGGCCTACAGGAGTGCTGTTAGGGAGACAAAGTTCCACAAGGGACATGCAAATGAATGATGATGATGATGACTTCCACTGAGCACTTTGGCATTTATTTGTGGGATCATAGCAGAAAATCCATGCTTCATTCTCTGCAACAATCAAATTTAAGAAATGTTTATTTCTGTGACATGTTTTGATGTCTTTTGCATACTCAACATGCTGATGTTTGTGGTCATCAGACAACGCATGTGGTACAAACCGGCAAGCAACTTTTTTCTTGCCCAAATCTTCCACTAAAATTTGATGAATGGTTAACACCAAATTCATCTGCCATCATCCTCAGAGTCAATTGATTTTCTTGTATCCGTTCTCTGACTTTTGCAATGAGTTCCTCATTATAAACAGAAATTGGGCGTCCATGTCTAGTTGCATTTGTAATTGTTTCCACACCACTTTTTAATCATGAATAACACCTGAATATCTGTGCATGAGATAAACAATTATCTCCATAAACTTGTTGCATCAGTTCACCTGTATCAGTGGCACTTTTTCTGAGTTTTAAACAGAATGGCTTTTTGCTCCAAGCTGATTGCATGACAGTGCACCTCTAACTAGGTCAACAAAATGATGGCTTGTTTGTCATCTGCTCATTGGGTGGTGATGAAAAGTTGCCAGATCATAAATAAAGGTTGCCTCGTTGTGTTCCGTGCTTTTCTTCATAGATGGAATTTTTGTCTTGGTCATTATAAAATCAGTCTCATTGCTTAATTGTCGGACCTTGTATATCATTCACCTATGTTCAGAATTTAGGAACTCTATGCTGGTGCCACAGTGTTGAAAAACAAAATTAGTCTTTGGAATTTATATTAAATAAAACTACATTTTGCTTGCTAATCTGTCAGGATTACTTTCTCTTCAGAAAGTAAAACAACTAAAGAATTTGTGGAGAGGAACAGACAGAACTACAAAAATAAGATTTTTTAAGGGCATGCATCTTTCCCATCACAACATATGCCTGTGAGACTTGGACACTTAACAAAACAGCTGAAAAACACATAAATGCATTTGAATGTAAATGCTACAGAAGAGTTCTTCAAATATGGGCACAAAAAAAGAACAAATATATCCATACTACAAGAACTTAATATTGAAGAGGGTTGGCTAGTAAAGAAGATTAAACAAAGAAAACTTAAATATTTTGGACGCATTAAATGTCATGATAATCTAGAGAAGACCGTCTTGGAAGGGTACATAATGGGAAAAAGAAAGAGAGGAAGACCAAGGCAAAGATAGCTGCAAGACATCGTTGATGATCTGCAAATGGATGCATCAGCAGCAGGGCATCTTGCTTACAACCCAGAGGTCTACAGGAGAGCTGTTTGGGAGGCAAAGTTCCACAGGGGACATGCATATGAATGAATGAATGTCAGAGAAAGTGGTTACCTCTGATTTACTGACCTCAATGTCCACATCGTTTTCAACACAATCCTCTTAGCTTTTCTTTATAAATTGAAGACAAAAATTTTTATGAGTCCAAAAAAAAAAATGTATGATTTTGTCTGTTAAACATGATTTTTTGAAATGATGTTTATTAAACATGATTTTAAAAAAAAATTTTTTTTTTTTTTTTTACAAAATTTTGTATTGTTAAATGTGATCCTTAATTTTTCTCCATTTCAGTGATCCATTCAAAACTGTTATGTAAGAGAGCTCCACCAGCTAAACAAAAAATATGACGTTATCCAAGTTTACTGCTTTAGTAAGCACCCACTGGCTGAAAGAACAGATCTTGACTTCCATACGAGATGCAGCCAAATTGAGCAACTCCCTTAGGGTGCTTGATACATCATGGCAGCCAGAACCGGATGTTGATGGCTATAAGCAGTTTTATGTACAGTAAGTTGATGAAAAGAGTGCCATTAGTAAAAAAGCTTAAGAGTAAAGACACTGTCTGATTTGGCAGGCAGCGACCCATAGCTGACCAAGACCCTCCCTGTAACAGTTGGCACCCTCCAGGAACAAGCCTGGCTAATGGGGCAGAAGTCGCTGTAGTCCCCGCAGCAGTGGAACCTGCTAAAGAAGTATTGCATAGTGAAAACCTGTATCACTGTAGCTTGCTGTTTGCAAGCTGTTGGAGGCAAATACAACAACCAGTAGGATGGTGGAAGTAAACCACCCTTTGCAACCCTGACTGTTACTATAACAGAATCTGTTACCATGCAAGCAAAAAGGCATAAAATGAAAAAAATGTTATGTAATGAGAAAATCCAGTTTAATCTTAAAGCCGAAATGTATGAGTACTGCACTTTCTCTGGCTATAGTCTGTGTTATTTGATAGGGACATTTTTGGCAGTTGCTTGCTTGGATAGAATCAGTGTATCAAAATTGATCTTGCACAGAAAAGGGGTTAATCCAGTTTTTTTTTCTTTCTTCAGAGCTCACATACCAACGTCTGTTCACTTTGATCTGAAGAAAGTGAGTTCTCCTAGTGAAACATCAGCTGCCAAATTTCCTATCCCAGACTCCAACATCTTCAAGGAATATGTGGAGAGTCTTGGAATTAACAATGACACGCATGTCATCGCTTATGACAGGTTTAATACCCGGATGTCATTCAGGACTTGGTTTCTGTTCAGGGTAATTCGGAAAGTATTTAGACATAGCGGAGTAGTCATGAAGTAACAGTGAAATTTAAACAACTCTTTACTTTTAACAGCCATTATGCAGAACAACAGACTGAGGTGGCTTGGAGATTTAGGGAGAATGGAGGAGGATATACAGACAAAGATGGCCTATTCAGAAGTGATGAAAGGGGACAGACCAAGAGATATATCTAGACAGCGATGGTGAGACAACCTAGAAGAAGAAATATGCATTCTTGGAATCGACAGTTGGCAAGAAAAGAGCAAGAACAGAGAAGAATGGAGACGTGTTTTGTTTGCAGCAATGAGCCTCAGTGGTTTGGAAAGCTAATGAATTCAGCATCTGGGGCTTACAGAAGAAGAATAATTTTATAGTCACTGTAGATTAGGCAGATTGCATATTCATTTTATTTTAGTAGATCTTGTAACCTGTGAAAAGAGCAGGGAGGGAAAAAATGAGTAGTAGTAAGGCATGATCATGATTTGCCAGTTAAGAAGGCACCTAATGATGAAATAAAAGTGCAAGATTCCTTAGAGGTTGGCCTTGTCAGTCTCCTCCTTTATCACTAGCACTTTCTTGTTTTAATTTGGTCACTCTGTTTATTAAAGTTACATGTTATATTGTATTATGCGGTTTTAGTCTGCAGGATTGTACTTGTACGAACTTCCTGTAACTGCGAGCTGTTGTTCTTTGCAGCTAATGCTGTAGAGGTGTGGGGGCAGGTTATGGCAGCTACTTTTTCAGTCCCGGAATACAGCGAAAAAGCAGGGGGTGTGCAGTGCTTCTTTAGCAGACTCCACCACCATGGGGACTGTGGTGATCCCTGCCCCGTTAGCCAGGCTAGGCCTGTTACTGGGGGTACCACGGAGAGGTGGAACAGGGTCTTGGTTAGCTATGGTTCGCTAACCCTGATGCTGGCATATCAGGTATGGGTTGCCGATTGCCTCATCGGACAGGTGTCTTTACCCCCCAGTCTGCAGGATAGCTTTATGTTTATTTCATCCAGTGCAAATCTTACCACATTTTGTTTACTGTGAATATCCGACTTCACATTGTTTAATGTGAATGCCTTACATCTTGTTTCTTCTTTAGCTGTTTGGCCATGATAAAGTGTCCATATTGAATGGAGGTATGAGACAGTGGTTGACGGATGGGTACAATGTGACAACCGAAGAGCCTGTAGTCGAGGTACTTATGCTGCATGTTTTTGGTTTGTGTTCAACTCAAGCAAAATCTGATGAAATGGAGTTGATTTTGAAGTAACCATCTGTTTATCTTTGATACACTTTGAAGACAAGTCCAAAGTACTGTTCATCCACCCATAGTTAGCTGCTTGGTTCAGGATTAGTGAACCAAAGCTGACCAAGACCCTGTCCAATCTCACCATCGATGCCCCCACTAACAGACTGAGCCAGGCTATGGGGGCAGGGATCACTAGTCTTCATGATGATGGAGTCTCCTATAGAAGCATTGCATCTCTCTGCCTTCTTAGCTGCACTCTCTCTCTCCCTCTGCCTTCTTAGCTGCACGCTCTCTCTCTCTGCCTTCTTAGCTGCACTCTCTCTCTCTCTGCCTTCTTAGCTGCACTCTCTCTCTCTCTCTGCCTTCTTAGCTGCACTCTCTCTCTCTCTCTCTGCCTTCTTAGCTGCACTCTCTCTCTCTCTCTCTGCCTTCTTAGCTGCACTCTCTCTCTCTCTGCCTTCTTAGCTGCACTCTCTCTCTCTCTCTCTGCCTTCTTAGCTGCACTCTCTCTCTCTGTGCCTTCTTAGCTGCACTCTCTCTCTCCTCTGCCTTCTTAGCTGCACGCTCTCTCTCTGCCTTCTTAGCTGCACTCTCTCTCTGCTTCTTAGCTGCACTCTCTCTCTCTCTCTCTGCCTTCTTAGCTGCACTCTCTCTCTCTCTGCCTTCTTAGCTGCACTCTCTCTCTCTGCCTTCTTAGCTGCACTCTCTCTCTCTGCCTTCTTAGCTGCACTCTCTCTCTCTGCCTTCTTAGCTGCACTCTCTCTCTCTCTCTCTCTCTCTGCCTTCTTAGCTGCACTCTCTCTCTCTGCCTTCTTAGCTGCACTCTCTCTCTGCCTTCTTAGCTGCACTTCTCTCTCTGCCTTCTTAGCTGCACTCTCTTCTCTCTCTCTCTCTCTCTCTCTCTCTCTCTGCCTTCTTAGCTGCACTCTCTCTCTCTCTCTGCCTCTTAGCTGCACTCTCTCTCTCTGCCTTCTTAGCTGCACTCTCTTTCTCTCTGCCTTCTTAGCTGCACTCTTTCTCTCTGCCTTCTTAGCTGCACTCTCTCTCTGCCTTCTTAGCTGCACTCTCTCTCTGCCTTCTTAGCTGCACTCTCTCTCTCTCTCTGCCTTCTTAGCTGCACTCTCTCTCTCTCTCTGCCTTCTTAGCTGCACTCTCTCTCTCTCTCTGCCTTCTTAGCTGCACTCTCTCTCTCTGCCTTCTTAGCTGCACTCTCTCTCTCTGCCTTCTTAGCTGCACTCTCTCTCTCTGCCTTCTTAGCTGCACTCTCTTTCTCTGCCTTCTTAGCTGCACTCTTCATCACATCGACAGCAGAGAGCATCTTGCTCACAGTTCCAGAGAGATAAAGAGCATCTTGCTCACAGTTCCAGAGAGATAAAGAGCGTCTTGCTCACAGTTCCAGAGAGATAAAGAGCATCTTGCTCACAGTTCCAGAGAGATAAAGAGCATCTTGCCTACAGTTCCATGGAGATAAAGAGCATCTTGCCCACAGTTCCAGAGAGATAAAGAGCATCTTGCCTACAGTTCCATGGAGATAAAGAGCATCTTGCTCACAGTTCCAGAGAGATAAAGAGCATCTTGCTCACAGTTCCAGAGAGATAAAGAGCATCTTGCTCACAGTTCCAGAGAGATAAAGAGCATCTTGCTCACAGTTCCAGAGAGATAAAGAGCATCTTGCCTACAGTTCCATGGAGATAAAGAGCATCTTGCTCACAGTTCCAGAGAGATAAAGAGCATCTTGCTCACAGTTCCAGAGAGTTACAACAGCAGCAGCAACCTTTCATACACTGGCAGCTATGTTTAGACAGCTGTGTCTTGCCTTGCAGGCAGATGTTCTCTATCTTAAAAGACTGGGATATCAATGTCATATTGGTGGACTGTATATTAGTGAGACTGCCTTGAACTCAGCCTTTGGTGGAACTTGATGCAATATTTAGCATAGTTGGAAAATAGTGAGGCTTGTGTTTGGGATAAGTTAGGTAGGTACAACTGGATAGAAAATATTCAGGATAGGTTTGTGATTCAGATCAGTTGGTCCATGCCAATCAGGTGTTGGTTGCCATTCGCTCTTTCTGTAAGATGTGCGTTGGACCATGCTTCATGCTGCTGTTTTAGCCCGTCAGGTATCTTGTTTCATTGTCTTCCTCTGTCCCTTTGTCCTCCACTTTTCTCAAAACATGTCCTGCAAGTCCGGATTGTCACATTCTGAATGTTGTCGTAATTTCTCTTATGTCCAGCCTCGCTTAGAACCTCTTGTTTTCTGACGCTGCATTGTACTTTTATGATCAATTGGTTAACTCTTTGGGGGGTGTTGGGTTTGATTTACACTTATTCTTTTACTATTTTTCTTTATGTCTAATGTGTTTTGTATGCAGATTTTTAAAAATTTAATCATGCATACTTGTTCTAGCACTTTGATGAGTTTTAGTTGGTGGATGCTTTGAATATCGAGCTATCCAAGTTCTTAGTGGAACATTTAACAAGCTGTGTGAAGCCTGTGTTATTAATGATTGGTCATTGCAGGCCGCTTACCTATGTCAACTTGAAAGATCCTACAAAAATGAATAATCTTTTAAGAAAGTAGTACAGACTTCAGAATATGCTTGAGGAGTATTCAACATTTGGAGATCCATGCAAGCACTTTGCTGTTGTGTCTAGATCTGAGACAGAAAGTGTGAGGTTGGTATAGATGTGAGGAGGTGCTAGATCTAAGACAGAAGGTATGAGGAGAGTCTAGATCTGAGACAAGATGAGATCTGGATCTGAGGTAGAAGGTATGAGGAGGGTCTAGACCTGAGACAGAAGGTATGAGGGTCACCTGAAAAGCTGAAGAAACTTGGACTTATTTCTGGCCACTTGGCAATGGATGTTAACATGATCTAGCACTTGAATATAGAAGATAAAATGTCATTATTTATGTTTAGTTTTAATGGGTTATGCCTGTAATATCGGTTATATTAATACAAGTAAATGTTTGCATTTAGATATAAATAAATAATTTAGTGAGGGCTGCCTGACTCTAGAGGATTATTTATTTGACTTTTTTTTTCCAGCCTGGCATATGTGATGTGCATCTTTTCCATTGTTATTGCAAATCTGAGATTTAAGTTTTTATGTCTGTTTCTGTAGGGCTCCATGTTTATTGTCTTCTGTGGTTCCAACACTATGGCAGAGAACCTGGGTGCCACCATTACAAGGGCTTGGGATCACAGTGGTGTAACCATGTTTCATTAACAGTGTTGTGTTGTACCTAAAAGTTATTACTAGATTGTTCAGAATGTTGCAAAAGCAACTTGGAAGTTTCCACTCTATTTTGTTTCACATCGGCATTCAAACAGTTCAGCGCCATCTTGGCTGACATTTTCTGTATACCAAAATCCTCATGACTTATAAGCTCAACACATTTTCTGGACATCTCTAGTGTTTCAGCAATTGTTTTAACTGAAATTCGTTGTCTGTCAAACTCAGGTCATGAACTTGATCAGCAGTTTCTGGAGATGACATTGTTGAAGGCCTTCCAGATCTTGCTGCAGGTTTGGTCTTAAACTCTTCACGCTGAAAGTTAGCACATCGCTTCTTCATAGTTGAGTATGATGGGCATCTGTCTCTCAATGTTTGCTGCATACACTTGAGGATTTCCTTCAAAGTTTCCTTTACAGGAACAGGAATTTCATGACAGCCTGGAGTTCTACAGTTGGAAATTCCACACCTTTTGTTGACATGGTTGTGTCGTTGATCTGAGAAAAATTATCTGTATGATCTGCAAACTGGCACTTCGAGTTATAAAATAACACTCCTTCCAGCTATAGTGACAAAATTATGCTCAGATTTTAGGACATGGATTGGGCCATTCAGTTTTCAACACTCTCTTTTATGTATATATTTTTAAAAATTTTGTTACTAATTATTATGTGAATACCAAAGTCCCCTTCTCTCTTGCAGTGTTTACAGATGCTGGTGTGGACCTCAACAGACCTGTGGTGACAACCTGCCTTACTGGAATGACAGCCTGCAGTCTGATGTTTGCAGCTTACTTACTTGGCAAGGACGATGTGCCTCTCTACAATGTAGGTTCACATTTCTCCTCCAGCCATGTGTAACAGTTTACTGGAGGAGTGATAAAGAGTGTACTATTTCTGGGGGGGGGGGCGGTCCATCTTAGATCTGACCAAGACCCTAGGCTTTCCTTGCAGTACTCAGGTTACAGACTGTGGTGTCACATTGGCCTGGACAACAGGGTAGGGGCTGACATACTCTCACCTTGATGATGGTGCGTTTAATTGGTCCTCTCCAGAAAAGCCATAGCATCCCACAGTGGTGAACAACATGAATAGAGGGACACAAAGAAGCCTGACTGGCAATCCATGAAAACAAAAGAGTAATAGAGATCAACTGCAGTCATCCCATCTGTGAGGAGATAGTACATGACGATGATGATAGCAGTCCACCCTCCTATCTGTACTGTGCCCATTTTCCCCCACAAGATCTTGACCACGGTCTAGGATGCGGAGAACAGGTTTGCCATTAGAGAAGGTAATATTTTGTTCTCCCCAGAAGTAACTATGCTAAGAACATACTTATCTTAATATAGTCTTTATTATCTTCTCAGGCTCCCATTCTGTTGTCCAGGCACTTGAGAATTGAATGCCAACAGCTGAACACATCACAACATACTCAGTGCAGTAAATCTGCTTGCCTTCTGTGACATCAAGACTGTTCTAAAGTGGATACCAGGGCACTTAGGTATTGGAGGCAAGAACATGCTGCCAGACTGAAAGAGAGTGGAGCCACCATGCCACAGTCTCACATCCCCACCAACAAGAGGACAGTTAAACATTATACACAGCTGCAAGCAGCAGTGGAAGGACTGTTGGGCTAGCAACCCAGCTGGAAGATCCCTATATGCACATCTGCCAAAGCCAAACCCTGGAGACCATATCAGTGGCTTATATTGTAGAGATCAGTGCACAATCTTCAGGTTGCTCACGGGACACATCACCCTCAATAAGCACTTACACAGAGTGACCGCTCGTCACACACCATGCAACTGACTAGAAGAAACTGAAACACCACCTGCTGGCCTGCAGTGCACTGAAAGATCTTCAGAAGAACCTGATACCATCAAACTCCTCCATCCCTGACATTCTGTATAGAGATGTAGAGCAGCTGAAAGACTTTCCACTGTTTGGCACAAGGGAAAAAGAGCCAAAACCTGTAAATTGGAAAAAGTCAAAGTACTCATCTGTTAACCCATCATTTTGTGATGGGCTATACATTTAGTTTATCATTTTTAGTTTACAAACTGCTGGGTGACCAAAGTCTTTTCTTTGATTGAATGATAACTTATTCTCACAGAGTGTGTGTCCCAGTGTCAACAGACCAGTATGTTTTGGTGTTGATTCTGTAATAAAGGCATCATACAGATTGAGAGAGGACCATTGTGGTTTGTGTACTGTCTAGAGCAGACCTTAGAATACAAGCAGTAGCCACATACTGTATATGGGGGAAATGGGGTATGTCATTAACCCTCTCTATTTTTTTCTTTGAGGAACATGAAAAATGTCTGTTTTCTGTGTTTCAGGGCTCATTTACAGAGTGGAGCAAGTTAGCTGACCCAAGTAAGACAGTGCGAGAGAAACCACCTTCACATTAACTCAAATAAAATAGAAAGAAAGCAGCCTTACCAGCACTTTGCTCTAGGGAGTGTGTTAGAAAAAAATAGCAAGGCCAGCTCCAACTTGAACAAGAATGAACCAAAACATACAGATTTATGAATGTCCTGAAGATTATGTGCTTTTCTTTCGTCTGTTTACAGCTCTTAACTCTTCCCCTGCCGCAGGAAGAAACATGGATGTTCCGTTTGGTGTCAGAATAAAAGTGCGAGTATTGATATGTATCGGGGGTATAGTTGGAAAAAGTGAATGAAATACAGTATTTCCATGTTAAGTGTACTTATTATGTTTCAGAATAACTAAAAATGTATGAAGATTTCATAAATGCAGAGTTTTTTTAGGGGAAAAAAAAGAAGTAATGTGGTGTTTTTAGACAATAATTGTGTCCTACTTACCATCAGCTAGGTCTATATGTACAGTACGTATCATCTGAGATGCCTAGAACTACCTGTCGAACTCGTCCTGGGATTGTATGTGGTATTCTTGCTAAAATAATGTCTGAAATAACCTTCTAACTACTACTCCAGTTGTCTAATATGTCTAGATCTACTTAGGATACATTCATGAACAGTGGTATGGTCACAGAGTATGTCTATATCTCTATCTCATTTCATTTATTTGCATGTCCCTTGCGGAACTTTGTCTCGCTAACAGCACTCCTGTAGGCCTCTCGGTTGTGAGCAAGATGGCCTGCTGCTGATGCATCCATTTGCAGATCATAAACGATATCTTGCAGCCATCTTCGCCTTGGTCTTCCTCTCTTTCTTTTTTCCCTTTATATACCATTCTAAGACTGTTTTCTCTAGATTATCATGACGTTTAACATGTCCAAAATATTTAAGTTTTCTCTCTTTAATTCTCTTTACTAGCCAGCCTTCTTCAATATTAAGTTCTTGTAGTAATGTCCTCCTTTTAATTTCCCTCATTGTATCTCCATTATTAGCAGTGATCCAAGATATTTAAAACTCTCCGCCTGTTCCAGTTTTTCCTCACTGATACATATTTCAGCTGCCTTGTTTGTTTTGTCAGTTGTCATCAGTTTAGTTTTCTTCACAGTAAGATAGAGCTTTTGCTTTTCGCTGTTCTTAGGGACTGACATAATTATTTTTTTCCATTCCTTTTTGTGTTGTGGACAGTAACACTGTGTCATCAGCATATCTAATCTCTGGTATTTCATAACTTCCAGTTGCTATGGCATAATATTCTTCGTCTACATCTTCTCTAACATTCCTCATATTTTCAGTATACAAGTTAAATAAGTAAGGTGACAATATGCACTCCTGACAGACCCCTTGTTTTATGTCAAACCAAGTTGTTTCACCATTTATTCTTACTGCTGCCTGTTGGTCTAGATACAGCAGTGATGTTAATTGTATCAAATGTGATGGAAATCCCATTTTTTCCATAAGTTTCTGGTGTTGTACAATATCCCTATCTACATCACTAAAAACTGAAAATTCATAACTTCGATTTTCCCCCTCGTTACTAAGCACTCTTCGGCCACGATGAACAGGGTCATGGGGCACGTGCACTAAATGTTTACAATCTACACATTAAACTGGTTTTTTAATGAAACAAAGCATGCAGCGAAATATAGTCCCAGAGCGCTATAGACACAAACTGGAAGTGACGAATTTTAGTCCTTAGGCACGGGAAGAGTTAAAATTTATATAAATGTACCTTCCATTCTGAAAACAATAACCAGATTTTATAATTGTCTACAGGCTTTTAATCTTGTGCCATTTTATTTATTGTGTCTTTCAAGATATGTTAACTTGGGCATAGTGCCAAAAATATTTTTACATGAATGTCTTTTCATCCCTTTAATGCACCAACAGCTGCACACAGCATACTCTAACATAACTTGTCCTGCCTTTAGTGGGTATTACTGCATCCACACCCTACCCCGTTGCCTTGTGCTTGAGAAGCTAGTGCACTGTATTACTGCAGCACTCGCAGAGAGATGTGCAGAAAGCTGCTGACAACAATAGTCAGATCTGATTGTGGGATGGTGAACAGAAGTCGCCACTCGCTCATGTATACATCATCTCATTCTTCTCACACAAGTTTCTCTATGCCATTTCCAAATTGATGTCCTTTCGGGACAATCAACAGCATAGTCCTGGAAGGATGCTGGTTCAATGCCTGGTACCTTCATAAACATTTTCATACATCTTTGAACTAGTTTTGGTTGGTGACCTCCTGTTCTTGTGCCATGGTACAATACCATCTCTGATGCAGTTTAACAGGAGAGTTGGCGGTTGTTCAATAATGCTGCTCCTCTTTATATGACTGAAGTTGTTCTACATTGACAAATGATTATATCAGTTATATACGGTTGTACCTCGGGTCACGAACTTAATTCGTTCTTTGACTCCGTTTGCGAACCGAAACAATTTTTCCCACTGAAATTAATGCAAATCCAATGAATCCATTCACCTGCCCCAGAAACGTTTTTTTTAAACTTTTTTATGGATTTATGTGTGACAAAAATATATATATAAATATACAATATAACTTTAGCTTTGTGGTTGATAGTTGCTGGCACAGGTAGATGGTAGAGGAGGAGGAAGAAGACCACTCCTTCGAAGGAGAGTCCAGTTCCATAACAATGTTGGGAAACTGTGTAGGTATTTCTGGTGTTTTTTTCTCTTGTTTGTATCCTGGGAAGTGGTTTGATTGCTGGCTACGTGGCTTAGGCTTTACACTGCTGTCACTAACACTTTTCACTTTCTTGGGAGCCATAATGAGGGATAATGCAAAAACCAAAAAAAAAAAAAAAAAAAGTATTAAGAACAATGCAACGACAGTGTTCACAGCGTGCAAACCTGAACACGATGCTTTTCACAAGCATTCGTGTGCTGAGGCATTGTTCGCGGGTCGAGTCAAAATTTATTTGGAAATCGTGTTCGTGGGCAGATTTGTTTGTGACCCGAGGTACCACTGTATTATGATGCAGGAGATCTGCATGGTTTAGTCAAAGACTGTCATTGTTGTGAAGTTTATTTGTGCTGTCAGAGGTAATTACACTGCATGGCTAAGTAGTGATTGCTGTCATCTTACATGGTCTAGATCAGTGCTCTCATCCTAGCCACTATATAATTCTGTATTCCCCAGTGGCACAAGAGTGTTACTTTTACAGCATAACATTATTCCAACATGTATACAACATTAAATGTCAGCATTACATATTTTTGCCTGGATTGTATGACAGAGTGGCAGACAGGGCTGAACAGTCCTGGCTGAGATTGTGGAAAATGCTTTTAACTTATGCCTGTAAAATAGTTACGATGGCACACACATACCCTCCAGCTTAAAAAAAAAAAAAGTGAAAGTGGAAGAGCTACAGAAACAGTACAGAGAAAAGAAAGAGAGAATTGTGATGGCTGGGTATAAACAGGTTCAAGGTCAAGTTTATCCGTGACATGTGCTCTGCATGGAACTGAAGAATGGGAGGAAGAACATGAATCTCCCATTTCCTGCATCTGTTACAAGTACAAAAATCTTTATTTATCTGGAGAGACAAGCTCAGCTGACATATATCACCCTAAACTATAAAGTACAATATGGAATGTGACCATATCTACATTAGACAGATTGAGAGAAAAAGGGACATCACTAATACACACACAGGCTGCACTGAAAACTGATGATCCCTCCCCCCAAAGTTTTTTTATGCCTTGCACCAGTGAAAAGTAGCACATAAAATTTCATAAATACTTCCAGTAATGTTTTTGTTTACAAGCTATTGTGTATACATATTTTTTTTATATACAAGTATACCTTGTTTAGATATTTTCATGGAAACAATTGTATACTTTTTATTGTGAATGTGTTAATTACGTTGTACCAAATGCCTGAATTTTAATGTATTAGTAGAAATTGTTGACATATTATTATTGTAAGAATATTTTAAAATGGGGGGGAGAGAGAGAGAAAGAAAGAAAGAGACTAACACATTGTCAGCAGTTAGTGGACAAAAAGCTACCATCAGATTACGTACCACTATGAGGAGTGGTCTCATCTTACCAGAGTCTGGGATTCTGTTCCCAGTCTTTCTATATTTTTCTTTATCAAGTTTTAAAGTCATAGCCCTGCTCATTCTGTTCCCTTAATCTGCACACCAGACAAGCATTGCAGTCTCAGTGTAACTGCAGCTCTTATTGGTCTGAATAACAGGAGGAATAGATGGCAGCAAATATTCCTGTCCTATTGCAGCAGAATACATGTCAGATATGTACATAAAAATATGTCAGTTTTGTGGATTGTATTAGTTCTTGTGCGGTATTTCCCTTTGGCTTCAGAAGATATGTATATTCAAAACATGTAAGAAACAGGTTCAAGGTGACATGGTCATTACATCATTGTTCCCTGAATTGAAAAATAGTGCTGCCACCTGTGGTTTCTGTCATGAATTTTTCCAACAGTGTGAGAGACGATTAAAGACAAAGTCCTGAATGTAATACAAGCAACTAAAACTATCCAAAAATCTAGAAAATTATGGAACCACTTTATTAGGCTCAATGTAATGAAAAACAAATTTTCACTCACATCAAATACGAAACTTGACACACTGTCCATCTTTTGCTGCATGATGGCATGGCCGATGTATGATCAGAAATGATCAGTTCAGTTGACATTAATAACTGCCATTTCTTCCTGCAGTTACTAATACACAAACAGAAACACTACCACTTCAGTTGACATTAATAACTGCTGTTTCTTCCTGCAGTTTCTAATAAACAGAAACACTATCACTTCAGCTGGCATCAATAACTGTTTACACAAACAGAAACATTATTACTCCAGTTGACATTATTAACTGCTGCTTCTTCCTGCAATTTCTATATCATTTTGTTGAGAGAAAAGATGTATAAAAGCAAATATAAACTATTGTAACTCTTTAAACTCCCAAGACTGGCAAACAAAACTAATACAAAGCTCTAACAACAGATAATTTAAAAAAACTAAAGTCGTAAACATTAATAACCACCTCACAAACTTAGTAACTGCAACACATTCGAGACTCATTCAAAATTTAAGGAGAAAACACACACACACATACAAAGGACTTTCTACTTGGCAGTTGCCAGCGGGTTCCTAAGAACTAAAATGACAGAGTCTCCACGGAGAAACATTTTTGAGATGAACCTGTCCTTGTTGACCGGCTTTGATTTCTTCTTGCCCTTGCCAGTCTTTGGCTGCTCTGTCCACATCTCCTTGACATTCTCCAGCACCATGTTGCAGTGCCTGCAGAGAACAGGGCATCAAACAGACGTCAGTTCCTCTTATTTTAACTATGACAAAAACATCAGAGGGAAACACATTTTAAGTGATACAATTTGAGCTACTTGCAATGTTTTAAGAACTATTCCTCACCAACACATTTTCTAGCTTCTCTGTTGCTTCCCATGCCACATTATAGCAGGAGAAGTAAACCCAAGTTCTGTTATACTTCCTAATGGAGCTCTTTCTCCAAGTCTTCAATTACATGGTCTGGAGTATTCAGACCCTGCAGTTATAATCTGGTATGCCTTCTTCTGACAGCGCCCCATTCTCAGTCAATCTCATCTTGAGAAGAAGAAAATGTTTCTGTTTTCAGTCAGGATTTTTATGATTTAAAAAAAAAAAAAGAAAGCTGGTCAAGACCTCAACTTGCCTCTATACTATACCACTTGTAACAGGTAGCTGATACCACTACCTGATCACTGAGGTAAGGGACTGCTTCAACATTTAAAGTATGCCAACTTGACACCTTTTATTTCAAGAACACCAGAGCATTAACCAGCAAGAGATTCTAGTTCATAGAAACGGCTCAAAGCAAAAAAAAACAAAAAAACTGTATTTTATTTCCCATAAAATGTCTGTCTGTTCTCAATACAAGATACTGGACAAAGCGGAATGTTTTACAACACTGGTTTCCACCTCACCTGGCATAATAGTCTAAAACTACTTCAAGACATTTGAAACAATGAATCCCACTGCTGGCGAGATTCTTCAGCTGCTGTGCGTGGAGTTTGTCTCCTCCCGGCCAGTGAAGAAAGGTGCGAATGGGGTTGCTGCACGGCGCCACCATGGAAAAGGTGAAAGAAAGGATTAAGTGAAGTAATCAGTGGTCACAAGGTCAGGACTGCTCAAATCACAGCACTTCTGCTCTGGAAGTCAGCCACATCCTATGTACACCCATACCAGGTGGATTGCCTGAACCGGCTTAACCCAAAGGTTGAACTAAGACACTGCTGGCGAGATTCTTTGTCTGCCGCGCATGGAGTGAAACTCCTCCTGGCCAATGAAGAAAATGCGATTAGGGTTGCCGAGCGGCACTGCTGTGAAAAGGTGATGGAAAAGATAAAGTGAAGATTAATCGGTATGAACAGTAGTCTCGCGATGAGAGCTACTCATACCATGGCACCTCTGCCCTAGAGGCCAGCCACATCCGATATACACCCATACTGGTGAAATATGCCTAAACCGGCTTAACCCAGGGGTGAAACTTGATGACTACTCATGTCATGGTACCTCCACTCTAGAGGTCGAACACCTCCTAAACGCAGCCATACTGGGATAATACATCTAAACCAGCTTAACCCAGGGATGAAACCTATTAGTGGTGAGGATTCATCCTCCTGGACAAAAGCTCCGTCCTGGTCACAATTAGGAAAGGTAGCTACCACGACTACAAAACACTGAAGTCGGGAGACACTGGACCAGTGCAGTCTAGACAGGCAACCACCTCTCATCCGATGGGGATATACGGATATCCAAAACACATCGAGGTTTTCCTGTGAGAAAGTCCAACTCTAGATTAAACTGGTGCAACGAAAACCACAGTGTCATGCAATCCCGCTTCTGCGACCCACCAAGAATACAGGCCCCAAACCCCGCGATAATCTGAACCTCGTGGCCCTCTCGGGGACCACAGGACCATGTGGCGATCTTGATGGTAGAACCAAATGAAGATGAAGAAACTATAAATGATTGTGATCAATGGTCATGCCATAAAATATGAGTTCATTTCCAACACAGACATACTGGAACACAAGTGGTGTAGACACAAGATCTGTGCCAGATCATAAACATCCATGCAGCAGAATCCACCCAATCTTCATCCATAGCAAAACAGTAGTGGTGAAAATGTTAGTCTCCTCGCATTACTAAATACATAGGCAAGACCAAATGCTGAAGATCTTCAAATATACACATTAAGTCACATAGTTCATCTTATATCCTTCCCGTGCCGTTAAACGTCACATAGGACTCACAAAGTAGTTCGCCAATTTTTCCTGTCTTCAGCGAGTCTTTCAACCTCATCAAAGGATTTTATGCCTGTTAATTTGGCCTCTCTTAATAATGTCCTCTTCAGAGTTCATGGAACATATTAACTCTTTCCGAGCGTATGGTCGAATTTTCGACACTTCCGGTGGTCCCAAGCGTGCGTATGGGCGAAAATTCGACGTTGTTTGTTTCATTAAAACAAGTGGTGTAACATTTAGATTGTACATATTTCGTCCGCGATTCCGGTGACACTTTCAAAATGGAGAATGCGTGCCTAGTCACGAGCGATGCCAAGCGAGAACAAGGACGTGAAGCATGGAAATTTTTCAATTTTTGACGATGTAGATAGGGGTATGGACATAGCCTATGGCCACCCCACTGCTCTTGAATGTTTTCTAAGTAGATTTAGACATATTTAGACAACTGGAGGAGTAGTTAGGAGGTTATTTCAGACGTTCATTCAGTGGAAATGCAATACGGAGTCACAATACGAGATCGACAAGTAGATCTACACATCTTAGATGGTAAGTAGCACGAATCTAGACCTAGCCGATGGTGAGCTGGCCACAATCAGTGTCTAAAAACATCACATTACTTCTTTTTTCCTAAAAAACTCTGCATTTATGAAATTTTCATTCATTTAGCTATACTTTGACACATATTACGTATACGGAAGTACATGGAAATACTGTTTTCCATTCCATTTTACAACTAGACCCCCTTACAGTCAAGACCCGCGTTTTTACTCCCGCACGCCATGACACGTCCGTGTTTTTCCTCCCGCACGGAAAGAGTTAAAACTCATATCTCACTGCCTAGGCTGAGGTTATATAATGGTCTGCTTTGAGAAGGCTGCAGGAAGATGAGACATGGTCTCACTTAGCTCTGGTTTACTGTGCCACCCCCCCCCCCAACTTAATGCAATCATGTTCTCTCCTATCTGAAGCAAATTTACCTGTCGAAAGCTTTGACACGAGCCAGCAACTTTTTATTATTGCGGCAGTTGATGAGGACCTGAGTGTTGTTCTTCACAGACTGTGTCAGGACAGACAAGGGGCCAGTGTTAAACTCTTCCTGTTCATGCTGGGCCAACTCCTCTGGTGTCATCTCACTTTTTGGCTTCTGAACAGCTGCCCTAGAAATTGAAAGAATAATCAATGCATCAACTTTTTTTTTGCTGGCAAAAGATGTCTATCTTCCCCGTTGACCAGTTCATGAGGGAAGTACAAGGTCCATAAGTTTAAAACTTCAGCAAAGTTGTAGATGAAGCCAGAATATGGATTGGAAAGAACCTGAACTGTCTTTGAATCTCTCCCTTCAAATTTTCCGCCACAGACAACTCCCCTTGCCACCTTAAAAGAAGGTCTGGTAGTTATAAGTTTACTATCACACGAGTGCAGTGATCATGATCTGACAGTAACTCTAGTATCATGTTAAAAAATGGCAATTTGAAATCTTAAAATGTACGACAGTTGAACAACATTGTATATAGTGAAAACACACCGTACGACGTATAAGTGGAAGATAATTTACAAAATTAAAGTTAAGATGTTTACATTTTGTTACAATCAAAATAAATTTAACATATACTGCAAAGCAATGTACCCTCTACAGTACTCTGTGGTTGGTACGCAAAATTCTGAACCTGCATACAAAGATGTTCTCAATACTAATTTTTTGTGCAAATGTGTCTTGTAACATCGAATAACAAAGCATAACACAGAAAACAGCTTGGAGGGAACACTGACTGGAAGTTTCATTGATTAATTAACAGTAAAGACGAATCTTAACATACCATAAATGTTAGTTAACAGTAAGGATTTTCACTATCTCTAATTACTGAGGGACAGAATAAGGTCTGAAGGAACCCAACTATGAAACAGACTGTGAACACACAGATTCTAATGTTCCCATTTCTGCTACAATTTCTCATATCACATAGGACTGTATATACTTTATACATAGCTTTTCTGTGCTCTTGTTTCACATTTAAATTAACTTTATATAGGACATACAAACATCTAAGTTGGGTTAGATCAGACTGCTGTTGTATCAATCAATCAAGTGCCGTGCGGTGTAGGTGATCATTTCTCTGCCTTTAGACTTGATTATGAGATCTGCCAGTGACTTTCTTCGTAGCCACACTGACAGCACATCCAGTAACATCTCTCCGTCTCTTCTTCCTTCAATTTTTCCAGCTGCCACAATGTGTTCCAATTTTCCCCTTCTCAGAAAGTGTCCTACAATTCTTGCTTGTCTGCCTCTGATCTTTGCTGTAATTTGCCTTTCAACTCCAGCCTCTCTTAAGACTTCTTCATTGGTTTCTTGAATGTCCATGGTACCTTCAACATCCTTCTTATGAACCACATTTCCATGGCTTCCATTTCTCGCTGTACTCTCTTATTCATAGACCATGCTTCACGTCCATAAAACAAAAGTGGGTCAATGTAACATTTAAGTACTCGCAATCTTGTTTCCATTGATTTGGATCTGTCACACAAGATGTTTCTCATTTTCTGGAATGCTGACTTGGCCTGAGCATGTCTGCTTTTCATTTCATTGTGACATTTCCCATCAGTTGTTATAACTGTTCCTAAATACTTAAATCTATCAACCTGTTTCAGCTGTGCTATAGATGGTAACGTTACATTTTGGTGGTATTCTTTTCTTTGAGATGACCATCACATCAGTCTTTTTTTTTACTCAGGCTGAGACCTTTACTTTTATGAACCACGATGTCCAGAAGAGCCTGTAGCTCCCCTTCACTTTTAGCAATCAGAACTGTGTCATCTGCATATCTTAAGTTGTTAAGGTTGTACCCACCAACTGATATTCCTGGCATGCTTTCTATATTTCTCATTATGTTTTCACTGTATAAGGAGAAGAGGTTAGGAGATAGAACACATCCTTGTCTCACTCCTAATTTCATATCTTGGATGCTCCTATTTGGTTCTCAACCTTCATTGCTGCTGATTGCTACCAGTATATGTTTCTGATGAGTTTCAGATCTTTCCCATCTATGGTGATGTTTTCCAGCATTCTTATACTTTGTGTGTCTCACTTTGTCTGTGTTGTATGACAGCAGATACCCATGGGCTGCTCGTGAGTGTCACTGGCTTGTGGAGAATCGTTTATGGTTTAGGTCATCATCACTGCACTCTGGAAATGTCCATAGGTGCTCAGATTTCCCCTCCCTCTACATATCCATCAGTGTCCTTGGCTGATAATGCCTATCCTGTGTTGGTTAACCAGTTGTCTCACATGTCCAGTATGTTTCTTGTTTTTGACCTTGCTGATCTGTATTCCCAGCTCTTTCAGTTTGAGCAGCAATGTAGATTCACTGCCCTCGAAGTCCACTCTACTTATCTCTCCGAGTGCGCTAACAATATCAGCCAATCTATCATCTCTCTCATTTCCCTGGGTGCCCACATGCCTGGGAACATATATGAAGATGACTGCGAGTCGCTGATTTCTTCAATGACTCAAGCCACTGCCTCGACCTACCAAAACAACCATTTTCTAAGAAAAGAAAAGCAATTTTGATACACATGGTAACGCTTGTTCAGGTTTCTGTGATGACCGATTCTATAAATCCTGGAATGTTACCAATGATAAATCTGTGCTGACTATGCTGCAAATTAACTCTTCCCGTACTTTTGGTCAAATTTTCGATCCTTCCGCTTCCCTGATGCGTGCCAATGGTCGGTATTTCGATCATGGTTTGTTTCAATAAAAGAACCGGTGTAACATTTAGATTGTACATATTTCGTCTGCATTTCCAGTGACATTTTTCAAAATGGTGAAAGAGTGCTTAGTTACGAGCAATGCCGAGCGAGAAAATGGAAGAGAAACAGAAAATTTTCAATTTTTGATGATGTAGATAGGGGTATGGACATGGCCTGTGACTACCCCACTGCTCTTGAATGTATCCCAAGTAGATCTAGACATATCAGATGACTGGAGAAGTAGTTAGGAGGTTATTTCAGACATTAATTTAGCGAGAATGCAACACAGAATCACAATACAAGTAGTTCTAGGCATCTCAGATGGTAAGCAGTGTAGATCTAGACCTAGCCGATGGTGAGCTGGGCACAGTCATTATCTAAAAACATCACATTACTTCTTTTTTCCTAAAAAACTCTGCATTTATGAAATTTTCATACATTTAGTTATACTTTGAAACATTATAAAGTACACGGAAGTACATGGAAATATTGTTTTCCATTCCATTTTACAACTATACCACCTAACAGTATTACTGTCCACAACACAAAAAGGAATGAAAAAACTAATTATGTCAGTCCATAAGAACAGCGAAGAACAAAACCTCTATCTTAATGCAAAGAAAACTAAATTGATGACAACTGACAAACAAACAAGGCAGCTGAAATATGTATCAATGGAAGAAGTGGAGAGTTTTGAATATCTTGGATCACTACTAACTAGTAGTGGAGATACAATGAGGGAAATTAAACGGAGGACATCTATTGCTTTTCAGAAAGTAAAACAACTAAAGAATCTGTGGAGAGGAGCAGACAGAACTACAAAAATAAGATTTTTAAGGGCATGCATCTTTCCCATCGCAACATATGCCTGTGAGACTTGGACACTTAACAAAACAGCTGAGAAACGCATAAATGCCTTTGAATGTAAATGCTACAGAAGAGTTCTTCAAATATCATGGACACAAAAAAAGAACAAATATATCCATACTACAAGAACTTAATATTGAAGAAGGCTGGCTAGTAAAGAGGATTAAAGAGAGAAAACTTAAATATTTTGGACACATTAAACGTCATGATAACCTAGAGAAGACCATCTTGGAAGTGTACATAATGAGAAAAAGAGAGAGAGGAAGACCAAGGCGAAGATGGCTGCAAGACGTCGTTGATGATCTGCAAATGGATGCATCAGCAGCAAGCCATCTTGCTCACAACAGGAGAGCTGTTAGGGAGGCAAAGTTCTGCAAGGGACATGCAAATGAATGAATGAATGACTATCTAACATATCAAGACCCGCGCTTTTACTCTGGCACTTAACTGAACGTCCGCGTTTCTTCCTGTTGCACAGGAAGAGTTAAGGGTCATATATAACTGATCCATTATATTTCTAACTTTTTTTTAAAAACTGCATATACCAAACTTCTATCAGTAACATTTCTTCAGACAGTTATTGAATGACATAATTCTTGTTATATCTTATATCCTTCCCGTGCCATTAAACGTCACATAGGGCTCGCAAGGTAGTTCGCCAATTTTTCCTGTCTTCGACGAGCATTTCAACCTCATCAAGGGATTTTATGCCTGTTAATTAGTATACCAGAAAAAAACGACAAATATTTTTTGTATACAAATAAAACTACTTCTAAAATATTACTTACTTTAAAAGTTTAAAACCCGCGAATTTACTGCAAAACTGTAAGATCAAATTGTTCTTTTCAATAAACAGGTTAAAAGATACGTAACTTGCATTACTATTTGCTTTCTTTCCTCCTCCTACAGTTAAGAAACCGTCTTTCGCGGCATCTTTGTTTTCGCTATCCTACATCGAAATGTCTTAGTGACTTCATATCTCCACATCCCTACTTGAAATATTCAAAATATATGATAAAGCTAACTAAACTGCCACAATAAATTGACATACATGTTCACTTCTTGGGCTGATTGAATAGATTTATTATGGATTCAATCGTCGTTTGACTGTCGTAGCCAGTCTTCAAATTTTTGTTGTTGTGGCCTAAATCCGTATCAACTTCCGCTTGCTTGGAGGGATCTCGGCGTCAAACGCAACTTTATAAGTGTTTTGCCTTGAAGTCTGAAAATCTGAAAAGAATTCCCCTCTCATTAAACCAGCCTATACTGATAATAGACACACATAATAAATTACAAATGTTATTATATGCTTTGATTACGTGAATGGAATTCTAAATGATTGTAACACACAATAATTAGTGTATAGGCATACAACTATACACAAAGCACTGTAGTAAATCTGTGATACCAAAATGTATAAACTAGGAAAAAAGTAGGAACAGCTTTATTATTTAACGATAAATAATAAAGCTGTTCCTACCCCCCCCCCCAGTTTATACATCTAAACGGTTGTAATACTGTAGCTTGTCGGTTACGTAGGCTTAGACAGTTGTCTGATTAATTTTAACAATTTTCTGTTTTATTAAAATATTACTTTCTTTAAAATAATGAAACTATCCAAACATTGCTTATATTTTTCATTTATATAAATTAATTATATTTTCTTTCAATAATCTATCTACTTTTCAACTCCGTTATTTTTGTTTAATTTTTCAACAGAATCTAAGAACAATCAGAGTCGGGAGACCGGCCATATTTTGCCTGAGGGAAAGAAGGCGGCGTGACAAGATAGCAATCTCAGAAGACACTATGCATATTTGTGGCTTATCCTTTTTGTGTGTGCAGTTCTTGGTTATACTGTCGATAGATGCGGACGCTAACAAGGATAAAAAGTTGCAGATAGGCATTAAAAAAAGGGTCGATCCAGAGAAATGCAAAGTGAAATCTAGAAAAGGAGACGTCCTGCATATGCACTATACGGTAAACCTGTTTTACTAACTAAATTTTTTTTTTTTTAGTTGAGACTTCCGATTTTAATTTACTTCTGAAGCTTTTTTTTTTTAGTTGAGACATCCGATTTTAATTAACTTCTGAAGCTTTATCTCCCGGATGCATTCATTAGGCACCGTGTATGTAGGTATAAGTGGTCATACTTATTCTTTCAGTCCTATCTTCGATATTGCCTTTCTTTGTTTTTTCCCTGCGTTACATGTCCAACCAGTTAAGAAAATGGAAATATGTGTATTTATTTTTTTTTCTCATGACCTCTTTTAACGAGTTTTCCTTAAAATATGTCAACAATTCTTAAGTAATTTTGATGTATGGGTAACAAATACGATAGCAAAGATAGAGGAATAGTTCCGGGATACTAGTAACTCCTATCTTGATGTATTTTTAACTGTTATGCTACCAGACAACATTCATGATACACGAATATTTTTATTTTTTAATCACTCATCACAGTTTGCCATGTTTATTTGGGAAATGAAAGAATGATTTTTGTTCAGTGAAAACTGTAAACTCTTAACATGGAAAGACGAAAGCCATTTGACTTACATTATATTTTTGTAAATAACCAATTAAATGCCCCAAGGTAATCTGAGACAGTGGTTCTTAACTTTTTTCAAATAGTGGCACACCTGGTCACATGAATTTCTGTCGTGGCACACCTGTGTTTTTATTGCTGGGCTCTCGTGCAGTTAACCATAAAATTTAAGCAATTTTAAAGCTTACATACTAGTTACAACTACTTTACTACCAGTATAACTACTGCTAATAGTACCACTAATACCACAGCTTCTGTCACTACTACCTTTACTGCTGCCATTTCTTCTGTTGCTAGTACTTTAACTTTACCACTAGTTTTACAGTTACTTCTACAACTGCCACCTCTACCACTGTGTCAACCATTTCTCTTACTAGTGTCACCATTATTGCAACAGCAGCTGGTTCTGCTATGCTGACTACTCCTACCTCACTATTGCTGCTGCTGTTACTACTACTACTGCACTGTTATGATGCAGTATTAAATTTTTGTTTCTGTCATTGAACTGTCCTTCAGGGAAAGTTGGAAGATGGCACAGAATTTGACAGCAGTCTTTCTCGCAATGAGCCCTTTGTCTTTACTTTAGGAGCAGGACAAGTGATTAAAGGATGGGACCAAGGATTACTCAAGTAATCATTTCTGACATTTATGGTTGTCATCTATTAGAGATGTGATATTATAGTGACAGTTTACAAATAATATTATTAAGCATTCTTTTTCAGCATTCACATGCCAGGTTTTGGCAAATCTTTAATGCAATTACCAGAGTGAGGTCCACAGTTTTCTTCAATCTCTTGCATCCAATTGCTTCCTGGCAAGAGCTATTTCAGCAGATATGGGGCACACCAGGAAAAGACCTCAAGTCTGTACTTCACTCTCACAAGGGCATTTGTTTGTGTGTGTGTGGGTGGGGGAGGGTCACCAGAGAAGAACAGGCAACAGCATATTGAGATATCACATGTATAATAGAGTGAAGTTAGGCATAACTGGCAAGGGAAACTGTGGCACTGGAAAGATGGCAGCCCAGCATTTTGCTGTAGGACTGCCCTGCATGTGAAGACTGAAAAGGCACACATGGACATCACATGTACTAACCCAAACCAAACCACATGGTGACACCGACAGCTTGAGGCAGATTGTAGTATTCTACAGGGATGTCTGAGAATCCTTGATGAAGAAGAAGAAGACGTGGGATATCTCATGCCCATATAGGTGATACAGTAATCCACAGCGGTCAGTTCATAATTAAAACATTCTTAAGCAGTAAGTTAGCAACCAACAGAAAGATGAAAACTGTTATACAATACCTGTACAGATTTAAAATAACCAGGGTGTAAGCAGTGAACCGGGCTCAGTTCACCAGATTTAAAAGCAGAACTCCCCTAGGAACAACTGTGTTAAGAACACACTTATCTTAACATAGTCTTTGTGAGACATGGAGCATAGATCTGATTGCTTAAAGACTCTGACCTACTTTTGTAGCTCAGAAACCTGTGGCAATCAACACCGGTTGTAATTGTTATTTTTATAATGTGTGCTGTTGTTGTTCGTCCATCGTCTCCGATGATGACCACAGACTTTAGTCAAAGTAAGGAGAGGTGTGTCAGTGCGTGACCAACTAGCCCTCTGCGAGCGCTAAAAGTTTTGCCACGCATGAAACATGTATGTCCAGATTCAGTTGTGGGTGTTTGTGCCGCTTGGCTTTTCGCATTGCGCGTTTGTTCTGGGCACTTTCAGTTCTTGAGCGCTCTGCTCTCTGAACACCCTGGGTGATTAAAGCCCTCCATGATGGGCAAACTTGTGCTGTGACCTCCCAAGAGTTTATGTCTATCCCGAAGGCTTTGAATGAGGTTTGAGCATATCTTTGTAATGCTTTTTTTTTTGCCCTCCAGCTTTCCATTTTCCATTCAGTAGTTCCCCATAAAGTTGTTTGGGCATTTGAGTGTAACGCATTCTAACTACGTGCCCTGTCCATTGAATTTGTGCCTTTTAAAGCATTGTGTAGATGCTTGGAATATTAGCTTTTTGTGAGGATTTTAGTATCAGGTATCATTTGATGTTCAGTATTTTCTGAGACAGCCTAGATTTATAAAATGTAATGTCAGGATGGTGGACGGATGGGGGACATGGAGATCACCGACAGGGATGAGGAAAATCTGGTGTGAAACCAATGAATCCAGGACATGACAAGCTTATGGATCTTTACAACAATGGCTATCATAATGAGGTAAACAAAACAGAGCCTGCAGACTATAGGTGGTGGTGAATGGATGTCGTTGAGGCTCTCATTGGATTCCTCATCCCAAAGTTGGAATTTTTCTGTGAAACTGTCTCAAAGCTATCTGGCCAGCTGATGCCGCACCCTGGGCCTGACATGGAGAAGGGGCTTAAGTACAGCCACCAGAGTCAGGGACACCACTCTTTTCATGACAGTCTAAGCAAGACCACAGTCTGCCCTTGCAAGATGCTGAAGTTGGAGATATCCAGTCAGAAGGCGCATCACAAAAATCAGGGTACCACACATTATCGCTAATGAAATGTCCATATCTGAAATTTTTAAACATGGTGCTCGCCCTGTGAAGACTAACCAGGATGGTGCAGTGCCGGGCCCCCTGCCTCGAAAGGGTCCACCCTATGCTACCGGAGGTCCTCTCAGTTTGTCTTGTGAAGCCAGGGGACATGAGAGTAGAGCTACTGGTCAGAAAATACAGCAGGAGCAGGTCACCAGAAAGCAAGAACTTAAAATAATGCAGTGGAATGCTGAGGGTGTCAGCAGTGTTAGAGATAGCTATAGCAAAAAGGTGGAACTAGAGAACACACTCTTTGCAGAGCAGGTAAGTATATGCTGCCCACAGGAGACACACCTAATCAAAGATGCCACCCTTAAAATCAGAGGCTGCCAGTGTTTCAGATCAGACTGACAGGACAGAAGAAAAGGAGGAGTACTCACACTTGTTAAGAATAATATCAGCGCATGTCAGGTGGGAGTGTACATGGAAGGAGCAGAATACAAGATTATCCATCTAAAAACCAGAAATACAGACTTCCAGTTCCTTAACTATTACTGTCTTAATTACTGCCCACTTGCTCTGGAAAGAATCCCACATAAAGAGAGACTGATGGTCTGTGGTGATTTTAACAGCCATTCCCAGAGCTGGGGCTATGACCACATAGACAAGAGAGGAGAGGAAGTTGAGATCGGGCAGGATGATAATGGACTTCTCCTGATCAACCAGCCAATGGATCCAACATTTTACTCAAAGGCTTGGCATACGACCTCAACACCAGATCTGGCATTCCACTCTCCAGACCTGAAATGGAACATTACATGCAAAATTGGAACAGAACTTCAGGTAGCGACCATTCTTTCTGACATTAGAAAATGAACTCATCAGCACCAGTAGCTGTCTTCCCAATTGAAACTATAAAAAAAGCAAACTGGACAATGTACAAGTATGCTGGTGGGACAGCTATCCATGAAAGGTAGGGGTGTTAACAGCGTAGTGAAAAATTTCAGTGCTTGCATCCTTTAAGCAGCCATGAAGCCATACCCAGAGGAGAACCATCAGCTACATGAAACAAGGGGGACTTATAGAAAGAGCAACATCTTGTAAGTCTCACAAGCACATGAGAAATGCAGTAATTAAAGACCAAGTGTAGATAATGGGAAAACGAAAGAGAGGAAGAAATCTGCAAGACATCGTTGATAATCTTCAATAAAATGCGTTAGCAGCAGGGCATCTTGCTTATAACCGAGAGCTGTTAGGGAGACAAAGTCCCACAAGGGACATGCAAATGACTGACTGAGATAAACTGACTACTGAAAACATGATAAAGAAATGCATGGTTTATTCATATGTATTTGCTGGCACACAATAATGATGTGATGGTACAGGCATGTCTTATTCACATTGCAGTATGTGTGAAGAAGAGAAGAGAAAACTTGTGATTCCTCCAGACATGGGCTATGGGGACAGAGGGGCCCCTCCAAAGATTCCAGGTAAGTTACTTCTTACAGGATAAGACTGGATCAGTTTTTAATTTTGGTTTAATTAAATCTTCTTATATCTTATATCCATCCCGTGCTGTTAAACGTCACATAGGGCTCGCAAAGTAGTTCGCCAATTTTTCCTGTCTTCGGCGAGTCTTTCAACCTCATCAGAGGATTTTATGCCTGTTAATTTGGCCTCTCTTAACAATGTCCTCTTCAGGTTTAATTAAATATGGATGGAATATGACTTGGATTGCTCAGGAATCCAGACTAGTGAACCAGAAGTGACCAGGACCCAGTCATACCTTCCCAGTGTTCTTGGAAACATCCTGAGTTGCCCCAGTATAGCCAGTAGGATAAAGATTAACACATTCCCAATGGCAATTATATTTTTAAAAAGTTTTTACTTGTTGGGTATAGGGAAACAAGACTGCTGTAGCTGCACTAATAATCCAATTTGATGTCCACGTTTCAAAATCTTCCCACACCCCATCCAATCCATTGTCCTTGTTTATCATGAACTCAAGATAAAGATGACTAAGGTATGCTGAAAGATCTCACAACTGTATCCCAAAACATTTAGGGAAAGAGGCCTTAGAACACACTAAAACTGAGGTCAAGACTATTTCCCTGCCATAGTCGATATCATGAATACTTCCTGTTAGTCTAGTGACTGCCGTGGTTGTTATAGCGATTTTGTTTCGTTGCAGCCTAAAACTATTGTAAAACTTTTTATTGTACACGATTTACCTGCGCATGTCTGGTGACCTTTCATAGTTCAGTCCAAAGCGTGGCTAACAACCGAGCGAAATCAATGTTTTAACGGAGAAATTTCAGTATTTATTGTGATTTCGGAGACATAAGGACATGTCCTATGACCCGACCACTGTTCTTGAATGTACCCCAGATACATCTAGACCTATTAAATGGACAGGAGAAGTAGTTAGAAGGTTATTTCAGACATTATTTTAGTGAGAATGCCACCACACGACGAGATCAGACGAAAATTTAAGTACATCTGGAAATCGCTGATGGTAAACATTGTACATCTATGCATCGCCAATGGTAAGCACTACACAATTATCATCTAAAATCATCACACTACTTCTTTTTTCCTAAAAAAGCTCTTCATTTATGAAATCTTCTTACATTTACAACTATTTTCATGCATAATATGTATACTTTTAAAGTGGAAATACTTTGTATATTCACTTTTACAACTATACCCCCTATACATATCAAGACCCGCGCTTTTTGTGTGGCACGGACGGGAACGTCCGCATTTTTTTCTGCGGCATGGGAATAGTTAAGGCATCTCTGGAAGATTTTTCAATCAGAGGTCAACATGCAGGTCTTGAAGGCTTTAGTTTAAGACTAGTATTTTCTGTACAGTAACAAAGGTTTCATAATTAGAGCATGGAGTTTTCCAGATGAATGTATAGTGTCTTTATCATCACAGAACATTATGCATACATTTATTTTATTTGCTTTGAAAAACTATAAAGGAGAACTGCGGCAGTTTAATCCAGTGAAATCTTTGGAGATGTTTGACATTTTTTCCAGAGTAAACACTTTCTTGCCCAACAAAGCAACATAAATTCTGAGGAAATTTGCACCAGGAAAATGCTTGCGTGAAGCCTTGCAATGATCTTTGCTGAAAACAGCTTCACTTTGAAAGAAGTTAGGTGGATCAACAACATCCTGGATCACATAGAACCGATTGTCAGGTTCAGCTTAATGCAGTGCAGAGTGGGCAAATGATAGAAACTTTGACACAGGTAGGTGTGTCTAAGAAACCTTTGCTGAAATGTCTGAAGTTGCACAGATAGTCAATATCTGCGTGATGAATGTGAGTCTTTGACAATGTCTTATCTCTAGTGACCACAGTTCCTCTGTACTTCTCTTATTTGATTATTTTCTTATTAAATTCTCTAATTTCTTTTTAGGTGGCTCCACTCTGGTGTTTGAAGTTGAACTTCTAAAAATCGAGCACAAGGAAGAACTCTAGCAAACGGGGGTTTTTTCCTTCAGTATTCTGAATTTTTTAACATAAATGTTGGTTGGACCAAGGAACTTACAAATTAAAAAAAAATTTTTTTTTATGGAAAAAAAAAAGAATGTCTGATCTTTCATTCTTGTTATTTTATTTACAGAAAGTTATAATTTTGTCACTTGACCAGCTGAGTTGTTTATCTGTTTACATAAGCTAAGTGCAGCTGTGACTGTGCCACTTTAGTGTTTTAACTTTTTTTTTTTTTTTGCATTTTAAATCTCAGTTGACTTACAGTTACGTTCTTTTCATGCAGCAGTCCCATTGTTTTGTGATTTTGGGGAAATACATCAATATTTCAGCCGGCAGAGGGGTGAATGAAGTTAAGAATAGAGTTTTCATAATAACTCTGGTTGCAGAAAGAATGAGAAGAAATCTAAGAGGAAGACATCCATCTCAAACTCTTAAAATATGTAATCACTGTAGCCTTGTATGCAAGTCTGGTGTATCAGACAAGTTTGGAGACATCAAAGTTTTAATTATCTCACTAGTGGATGTTTATGCAGCAACATGATGGTGGTGGGCTTCTGTTTGAAATGACCACTTACCATGAGTGTAGGAGGCTTTATTTTTTTGTATTCAGATAACAAGAAAACATAATGAATTAACATGGTTGTAATAAATAACAAAAGTGTGAAAATTTATGCAGTTGTTGCAGATCTGTTTGTGTATGTGGGTGTTATCATCATCATGGTAGTGGAGCTAATGGAGAAGCCTGTCTGTGTAACTTGCTAGGAGCACAGCAGCCCAGTTTAATATAAATGCCCTGAGAAGGCTGTGGCAGCTGTCAAAACCATCATCAGTGGACGAAGCACTTGTCCCAAACATTTACAACATGCCAGTTAACAAACCAAACTTCTACCAACTATAAAAAGATAAAATCTCCATTTCCATGCCATTGAGACATATTGGGGTATTAGGTCTGTATTTCCAGTGCCTTTGGCACATAAAAGTGTGATGTGGTCAGTATCACGTCTGGCCGCTTTACCTTCCCAGATTTTTCTGGTGCCCATTTTTAGAGGCTGGGTGCATCCCAGGGTCTTTTTGATGTGGTACCAGAAAAAAATCCCCACTGTTGTGACTTGAACCCAGTACTACTGGATTAGTAGACTAAGTGGCTAACCACTCGGCCGACTATGCCAGACCACTGCCGTGCTTGCCCCCATACCAGCTAGCAAATCACACACATTCATAACACAGCAGTTAACAAGCTGTGACAATAATCATGAAAATCTCACATTTATTGGATGAAATCTTACGTAATCCATTGTACTGATGATGTTCAGTCATGCATAGCATATTGCATTATGATATATATATATATAAATTGTAGTTCTTACTCTCTTATGATGTAGTACCAAAACGAATTATACGACTCAAGTGAATAAAGGTGAATGAACAATCAATGCTGAGATTGAAAAAAGAAAAAAAAAGACATTCATGTACATTACGGTATGTTCCCAGGAACATAGGCTCAGAACATATGACATGACCATACCAAGACCGGAGCTATGTTTAAATGATCTGGTACATCGCTTCTAGACATCGTACCAGTTTTGTGGTGTTTAAATTCACATGGAAACAGAATGAATATATGTCGGCATCTTGTGCATGTTGAGATAGTCGCTCGGTCAGCCAACAATAAAATGGCAATGCTGATCAAAAGATAGCTGCCAGCAAACCACCAAACTGGAGCTTTCCAGGATTAATCTACAAAATCTCAATTTATATAAGTTCTTGCATAAATTACTTTCCTTTGTACGGTATCTCTGCAGTTGTCCTGCAAAACTGCATGTGATGCGACGACACTGAAACAACTGCCCGAAATATTACAATCAAACAAGCAGAGAGCAGCTTTGTTTTTTTTTAAAATAAAACTGGAGTAGTGTGTTTAATCAATTCAGCAGCAGCAGCTTCAAATTTCCAAAGTGTACACTCAATTCAGAACAAAATGTAAACAAATGAAATGCATCTGATATGCTTTTAGGTTTGAACAAGTCAGAAAAGTGGAACATGCTTTCAAGAATTCTGAACAACTAAAACATCAAAGAACAAGAATACAGGATGCAGCTAAAACTGTTGAACTTAGCGTTTCAATTATTTGGACTTGCGCTCCCCACGGGTCATGATCCCAAGGATCTGCAAGTTTTTGGCTTATAAAACTAATGCAGCTGGAGACATTATTCAAGTACTCATTTCATATCCATTCTATGCTCCTTATTGCTGCATTTGAAGAACTACACTTCCACTTTCATTCAAAAAATTCAGTTCTTTTACAGATTTACTTGACATCTTAAAACCAATCAACGTTTTAATCCAACCAACCAATTCTTGCTCGCAACTAAAAATATTGATGACAGAAACAAAGGACGAGGACTTACATTAAAAATGATGAACAGGAATAAAGTGTAGGAAAAATGAAATAATTCATATATGTGTATCTATTTGTAATGCCTGAAACTATACCACATTATGTACAATGAGGGTTTTTTACAAAAAAATTTTGTTCTGAATTCTCTTAAGTGGAGCAAATTACAGAAATAAAACTGGGCGAGTTACAACTGCTCACTTTCAGACAAGCTAACTGGAGCCGGGTGTGTTTCAGTACCTCAGGACATCACTAACCTTTTCATATTTTTTGTTAAGTTTCCATGACAACTGGCCCAATAAAAACGCATTACTTAAAAAAAGGGAGGTACAAATAATTCTTTCAGGTTCTTCTACCACTTATTTTCAGTGACTAGTTTTCAATATCCTTCAAGCAAAAATGCCAGGAAAACTGCAAAATTTCAGCAAAATGAGGGGAAAAAAATAAACCGAAAAAAAAAAAAACCGAACACTGAGATGCTGTGGCTCATGTCAAAGAGCTGATGAAAGGATACACAGGAGGGCAAATACTGTGAAAGATGCCAACAGTGAATCTGCGTTCATGAGAAAATCTAGAAAACATACCGACACATACACAATGAATGTGCGATTCTACAAATTATATATATAATAAATGAATGATTCCACAAGCTTGTGACCAAAACTCAAATTCTACTTCACAAACATAAGTTTATGCAGGACTGTTTATTGTACAGTCACATGAGCTGTTCTCTCATGCACACTGTTCCTAATCTGGTAACTTGCTTTCGGTCAAAACTACACAAATGGGAACAACATTGCCTCTGCAGGTGTAGGGTGAGGAACACTAGATTACACTGTGCATGTAGCTGTCTGTGCATGAGAGGAAAATATGTAAATACTAATCTCTTATGTAAAAGATTATGCTGAAATCCTGAAAAAATGTATGTGTGTATATATAAATATATGCAAACATATATATACTATTAAAGGAATCAACCGGCACACGTCGATATGCAAGCTTTAGTCAAGTCTCAGGTACTGTGCACAAACGTATCGCTTAATTGTCCATAACTGATAGGAAATAATACTAAAACCAAACATAACTTCAAGTGTTCATGTTCTCCTTTGCCTACAATTTTTAGATACCAACTTTCAGATTTATGAAGAAAGCAGACGCAACCCACGCAGGTGGTCTTGCAGTGCAAACAAGCAACGGCCAGGTTAGCTTTCTCTACCAGACACAGAAGCTACTGCGCACATCTACTATATCAATCAGAATTTTAAAGTTTTGACACAGATCATAAGCAATAGAAATGATCAATGCAAGCAAGATGTGGACACAGCTATAACTGAAATGTTGTGAGAACTGATTGGTCATGTACTTCAAACTACTGGCCAGAAAAGCCATGTTAAGCATGAGAAAAAGGGAAGTGGAGAGAACTTGTATCTGCTCTCTAAATTCTCACAAGATGTACTGAACAGTGGTTGCAATGTCCATCATTTATCTAGGATGTTTCCTAGAACCTTCATTCACATACAGAATCACCATCTCATACATCTCTTTTCCTAATACTCCATGCCTAAGTTCATCTTCACAGATTTCTCTGACAGAACATGATGACATGCAGGGAACAAGTTTTCAATGGCAGTCAGAACACAGGTTCTGTGTGTGCCAGCAGAAAGAACTCTTGATTCTGAGCTAAGTGCAGCAGGTAATGCAGAACCTAATGTGTGGACACTGGTATGTGGTCACATAGACTACAATGGTGTAGTTGCACATGATAGCTGTAACTCTCTAAATGGTCACCAGAACAATATATCCTGAGGTAGCCTGTTTTAATGGAAGGCTAAGCTTGTACATTTACAATAATTCACATGCACCATGATCAAGGATGGGAAAAGCAACTCTAACCATTACACATTACAGGCCAGGTATATTTCACTTTATATGTCAAAAGTTGTTTTTCTGTAGTATGCCTATCAACTCTCTAAAATTAAATATCTGCATGTTTTTTGTTTTAAAAAGTAAACCAACTGTGGTTACACACACTGAACTTTAATACGTTTTAGCCAAAGTAGTCAATTCAAACTGGGATGTTTGATCAACAGCCTAGATATTCATAGTATAAAGATACTCATAGTAAAAGTTGCGTTTTAATCTCTTTTTTTTTTCCTTTTCAACTGATGATTCCATCATCATGTGTCAAACCACATCACAAATCATCTCCATCTTTAATGCTTTTTATCAGTTCATAAACATGCAGACTCAATTATCTTCTCTTTCAACTTTCCTCTGTATTTTCTTTTTCTCATTTATCTTTCCATTGTAATGATACTTCCAAGCTTACTTCATTTAAGAATATTAAAATCATCATTTGTTGACTATAACCTGGAGAGAATCTGCAGAATAAAGACACTGACTGCAAAACAAAATGGCACATCTATCAAACAACTGACATCAATATGCTAGCCTGACCTTTGTAATAGTCTTCCTCTGAGGCACAACAGACACTGCAAGCTTCTAAATATGAAAACTTTTCTGTCAGAAAAAACACAAGCCTGGCATACAAAAGTATGCTAACCATTCCCTACCCTTTAATAAAGAAAATTTCTCAAACAATATTCATACAAAAGAAGAATGCTAACTATTGCCTATCCTTTGTCAAAGAAAATTTCCCAATCAAATTTTCATACTCCTACTCCATTTACAAAAAATCCCGCAACTCCTCTCAAGTAAATAGAAACAAAAAAAAAAAACTATTAATTATAAAAAATAATAATCAATTTAAGCTAGCTATCAGCTCATGCATTATCTGTATAAACTGCATACAGCAATCACAACACAAAGAAATGGAGAAACATGTAAATAAAATAAAGCTATAAATTAAAATGTGCAGGTCTTTCCTTCCTACTAAAGTATGTTAAGCGCAGCAAGAGGACAGGCTGTAGCTGTAGTGAATGTGGGCTGGAAGATGGGAATCAACTGCATGCCTGTCACATCATGTCGGAGAAAACTTGAAGTCCCCAGATTTTTCTATGGATGAGACGAGCACATGATCTAGTATGTGCATTTCCAGCAGGAAAGTCTCAACTCACAATTATGGTAGGTGAAAGCTCATATACAGTGCAAATAAGAAACACCTTCTGCTACTAGAGAAAACATCACAATAAATGGAGTACGATCGCATTTGCTAAGTGCGCTGAATCAAGTCGAAACCTGCCACTGTATCTCACAACCATGAGAACTAGACACCTGATATGATCAATGCCACAAACGTAAAACAATTCTGTAACGCAGTAAGCTAAACAGCTTTCGCCTGGTCCTTATATCAAGTATTGATTTAGCCGTTTTAATGAATGTTTCATTAAGATAAGAAAATGTGAATTAATGATATCTAAATGAAACAAAATAGGGAACTGAAACTACATGAATTGTTCAGCAGGTCTTTGCTATTTAAATATATATAGGGAAGGGTTAAACAGAAACAGTTGCACACAGTGTGGACTATGTGTACAGAATGAGACTATCCAGGCCAACATATTTTATATTTACCATGCAATATACCAGTCTGAACATGTGTACGAAGAAGACGACCAGCCTAAAATATGGAACTATTTTTTCTTTCCCCCTTTAGCATTGCATAAGGAACAAACATGAACTACAAGAGAGATGCTGCAGTTATTGGAATACAGAAGCAGTGATTGGCTACAAGGAGTGTCCTGTGCTACTTCAACCTGGCCAATGAACTGCCTAAAAGAGCCTTCTTGGGCCCACTGCCCTGTTTATAAGAAGCAAATTAAACCCACTTTCCCCCCATATTATGTCTTGATAACAGTATCTAAAGATCTCCACAACACTCACGAGCCTACTACCATAGAGAGATAAAATAACATCACAGCACATATCATCTGTTATGTTATAAATGATAACTGATGCCTGCAGCTCAGTTATCCTGTTTATGAAACAAGGAACAGATTAAAATACAACATTTCTTAATGGCACTCAGGTCTATTATATATATATTCAGAATTAAATATGTTTCATTTTCCAACATGAAATCAATGATGGTAAGATCTACAAATGAAAAGGGAATAGACTCTCAATTAATATTTAAATCTGCGGGTCTTCATCAGAAGCCAATGAAACACATGCGCACACAAAAATATAACAAGAGACAGTACAGATTTCATCTGAAAAGAAATCCAGATTGTCATGTAAGCAAGACAGGAAATGATATACTGAGTAGAACATCAACAGAGAATCAAAAATTGTTTTCAAAACTTGGAAGTTTATGAAGTCTTTTGTAAGATTAAAAAAAAAACAAAACTGATCAGACATGGGCCTGCAACTAGGATAATCTGTCAATCCCTGACAAATAATACACCAAAATGACCACTTCTCCCAATGATCCACATAACCTTTTCCTAAGCATCTTCGGACAAATGACCATCTGATGTGGAACCAAATTTATATACAGCTTCTGTTGCCTATTCTCTTTTATTCATACATCTTATTTTTATCCTCTTTGATTTAACTGTAATTTTATTAAGTGAACTTAACATACTCCAAGTCCTATACAATGCATGTATGTATAAGACACTCATTTTTTATCAGGACGCTATTCTGGAAATGGTAGATTTAATAAATCTACTGAAAAAAAAAAACTGTGAATCATGTTAAAGGTTTCTCCTCACACTCGGAAAGTTGTCATCTTCATTTCTTGTAAATCTCTCGGTATCATAAACCGAATCATCACCATCCATGTGTCTGCCATGACAGAACATATTTATAGCTTTGACAGTTTATTCACACAGTACTTCCATAAGCGATAACTATTACATTTTATTCAATTAAACTTATGGCAACATTGTTTTTTTTAAATCGTAAAGTTATTTTGCTGCACTGCAAACACCAAACAATGATACTACACTGGAAAATGAGAGAAAAAATTATTTTGCATATTTTTAATACTTCACAGATGCACTGCGGAAAAAAACACCATGTGTCCTTAAAACTCATTAAATGCCCAAGACAAGTTGAAACTTTGCTGTAGATTCTACGATATTCTAGTGAACAGAATACCCGATGAGGATACAAGTCACCAGAGCTTAACATCTAAAGCTCTTCCCGATATTAAAGTTTCCATAACATAAGACAGGACTACACATTCTCATACTCAGATGTAAAACAGGACGCGAATGATGAAACAAATAACACAATAACTGCTCTCTTTGGGCACATATGACCCACATTTGGCAGTATACGTCTACCAACTCTTTATCTCACACACTGTACAGCAGCACACAACAATGATAAACCTTTTGTTAAAAAGCTGCAAAACAGCATTTCATTCTTAAAAAAAAAAAAAAAAAAAAAAAACCACTGAGGCAGCCATGTCGCTGTCAGACCCACATCATCATGTGTGATCATCTCTGCGATAGGAAGGCCCGAGATGTCTTGTGGGTTTGATCATTTTCTCTCTAGCCTCCCGCCGGCCATCTTCCTTATGGTTGAATTCACATCTGTGCAACTCTGGCAATCGGTGGCGTGCACAAAACACTCGATCTGTGTGAAGATGAATAAAATATTATCACTGGGTGTTAAAAAAAAAAGGGTGATCCATAGGTGGGTTAGAGCCAAAAAACCTGTTCTCTAGATAAATCTTAATGCTTTTATCCAACTCTTTCATTTATCACTGATTGTATCTGTCTCTAGACAAATCTTACTGCTTTTATCCAACTCTTTCATTTATCACTGAGGGTTAAAAAAAAAAAACCTCTTAGACTACTCAACAATACCCATGACACACAAACGCTCATTGTTATCATTCATTACAGATACCATATTTAAATGAGAAATGATGCATGCCTATTTTAGTATTTATAGAAATGTAAAATTATGAACTGCTAGTTGTGGAACTTTTGCACATGACTGTACTTGTTTTTAAACTCATTTAAAATGCTCAAAGTAGTCTAATACTTACAAGGATGTGTTCTGTCTCCATGTCTATTAAACCTGTACACAGAGAACATCTTCAAACACTCAGATGAACTACCAGGACTGAACATAGGGGGGAAGAAATATCAACAATTTAAGGTATGCAGATGATACAGTCCTACTAGAAGAGAATCCACAGAACTTACAGAAATTAACAGATATGATACAAAACATAAGGCAAGAATGGGGACTCGAGGAAGACCAAACTATGGTGCTCGGCAGGAAAGATCAGAAGCTACAGATGATATAACCATAAACACAGAGAGACTGGAACAAGTGACACACTACTGTTACCTAGGACATACACAAAATGAAAATGAAAGATGTGAGACAGATATAAAGAAAAGAATAGGAATGGCAAAATATAAACACCATGAAGATAGAGCTGTCATCCAGGAATATACCCTTGAAAACAAAATTAAGATTTGTAAAATGTTATATCTACTCTGTTTTACTGTATGGAGCAGAAATCTTGACTCTAAAAGATGGAGAAGAAGATTAATGCACCAGAAATGTGGTTCTACAGAAAACTAGGTCATATAACATTGGAGGATGAAAAGAACAAAAGCCCAAGTTTTAGAACAGCTCTAAGTGCAACATGAACTTCACAAAGAAATAAGAATGAAGTAAACAAAATACTTTGTCCATAATAAAAGACATAACAATATACTGAAGACCATACCAGAAGGAAATGTGGAAGGAAAAAGAGCAAGAGGAATGCAGAGATGTAGATGGGAAGATAACATACAAGAAGGGACAGTATACAGCAAGGCTGAGTGCACAATCAAGAACAAAAGTCTTTCGAAGTCTATTTAGTATCAAAGGTGCAGTACTCAAGCTGGATGAGACAGTGGTCTGTAACCCACAGATGACTGTGTTAAGGTTGCTCAACCATAGCCAGTCAAGACCCTATACTACCTTCCAGTAATGCTCCAGGAAACAGACAGTCGTCTGACCAAGTGAATATGAAGTGCAAAGAGAAGGCAAACCCAGTCCCAAAAATATGCTGAGCCAAAGTTGGATGAGTCTGACTGCATGGCTCATGATTGTCACTTAATGCAACAAACATTCTTTCCAGGGAGAACACCCGAGACTTCTATTTATCTGGTGAGCCTAAATGGTTTATCTATCAGCCTTTTCTTAGTCTCTGCTGTTTGCTCTAACTCTGTGTAGTGACTGTTTATCTCTCTGTTGTTGACTAGGCAGCTGATTACATCAAACCACACTTACAACACACCCCATAAATGAAAACAACATACACATTTTCCTACAATGGTTCCAACAATAAACAGAAACTAACCTACGACCGTAACATGATATCAGAAAGAAGGAAAGTTCCACAAACTCACCACATCTACATCGACCAATAGTTCGCTGAGCAAGCTCTAGCTTACAGCTACACTTAAAGCAGCGGTTTTTATTCTTCTGAGGAGAATGGGCAGGTAACCCTTCACTGGAAGCCTCCATTTCATCCCTAGATCTGTAGCAAGTAAAATATTTTAAATGCACAGAACTGACACACATTCAGAGTTAGGAAGAAAAAAAAAAAACAGAACACACAAAATTGGAAAAAAAAAAGTTCACAAAATCTAGATGTGCAAGCTGGCAAGTACAAAGGATGCATTTGCAGGACAGATCTTTTTTTTTTTTTTTTCAGAAATTATAATCCACCAATAAATCCCCTACAACCTTCTAAAATGAGTGATGTTTCAAAGCATGTACAAGTCCAGCAAAGCAGAAAGCCAGGGTCAGTGGTGTTCACTTTTGAAATACAGGACCAACAAACTTCAGCCAATCAGTGCCAAGACCGCGATTCATTCTCTTCACTCCCTGCTAAGTCACAACAGCACCACGGGGGTGGATACGGCCTCAGTCACAGCGCAGGTTACGGAGGAGCCTGGCTCAGCAACACCCTGGGAGTGCCTGATCCCATCATCTTATGTGCACCCCAAGAAGGAAACCCGTAACAACCCCCACCATTTACTGGGCAGAAAAGTCAGGAGATGTAGCATTCAAAACAAGCTACCACTCTGCTGTGAACAGACACTTTCTCATACCTCCATGTCTGCTTGTTTCTAAAAACCACTTCTCTGTTGTACATTTATCACCTTCATCAACCCATTGTGTCCCATACGTCATTGTCTGTATACTGTCCATACTGCACAATGCTGCAAAATGAGTTCACCTGCCCTTTGACCCCATTCAATAATGTGATATTCACAAGTGTTTGTGTAAGTGTTCTGCTGTTTCACATAACGTGTTATGTTAGTCAGGCTGTGGAGAGAGAAGAGTGGCTCTGATGGAGCGGAGGACAGGCCACTCAAATATGTAGCTGTCTACAAGTTCATGTGGACGATCACACACTGGGCCTGGCTATACTCTGTTCAGCAAACATGTATCCAGCATACTGAGACTAATCATTCTCTTACAATATTCTGGGCTGGGGTGGTTGTCACATATCTGAAAGCATTTCTTCTTTTCTATACTACAGATCATACAACATACAGAGTCCAATTTTACTTTCTAACATTTTGCTGTGGACCAAATAAACAGGCACACTGATAGACAGAACATGAGTTTTTTTAGTCGGGTGATGCTAGTGTGTAGATACATAATAACTATATATGTTACAAGGGCAGGTTGTATTGCACCACCCTTGCTTTTTAGCTTCAAGCAGTGACTGACAAAGTAGCCACCGTAACCTGTTCCCAACTTGATGACACTGTGCCTCAACAGTTTCACTGCAGTGGCTGCAAAGAACACCAGATCACACTTAAAGGCCAATAGAAGAAGAAGAAAAAAGAAGGATTGGGGAGGGAGGGGGGGGTGGTCTAATAACATTTTGGGTGATGAGTAAGTGTGTGACAGCGGCTTTCAAATTTTTCCTGATCTGTAACAAAAACTTTTCAGCAAACTTCACCATCACAGTGGCAGAGGAAACATGTCACCCACTCTCTAGTCAGGCTGTTGTGCCAGAAACTGGTATTTATACTGGATACTGGAAGTTATCCTGCCTGCTCTTATGTCAGCTCAGTTAATCTCAACAATGATAGTCTCAGATACTTCTATGCCAGCAAGTTAAGGAAAGCATGAGAACTAAAATCACATCACTTTCTGTCTCTAACACTTGACCCGTCTCATCAAAGAACTTCTACTAAAAGTACACTTTATAATTCTTACCGCTTAATGCCTCTAGCCGGGGTAGACGATATACTTTCTTCTCCCACGAGTGCCTGCTCTTGGCCCCTGCTTGCATCTGTCAGTGTGCCTGCATACGCCTGAGAGTTAATGTCACATGAAGAAATGCCTACTCCCATTTCTTTCACCTCCAAATCTTTCAAAGCAGAGTTTTTATTGGAAGATGCGATCGAGTTATTCACAACAGTTATTGTATCAGCATAAGTCCCAAGAGCCTTTGCAGAATTTGACAACGAATGAGTGGAAGAGTCAACATCAGCTTTTAGTGCTCCACCTGAAATTTGGTTTCCAATGACAGGAGAGTTCAAACTCTCCTCATCATTCTCGGATGTCAATGAAGTATACGAAGCCATACTGCTGCTGGTTACGGAAACCAGGGTAGTGCTAGATTCCAAAGTACACAGACTGGATAAGTTAGTGTCACTGGATACAGTGCTGCATAGGTCTGATTCAGAGCTACTCTGTAGAGGTTCACAGGATGACTGCAACATCAAGGGAGCAGACTCTGTCTGGGATACATCACTCCCATTTGTGTTAATAGTTGCTGGCATGTGCGAGGAAGATGTAGCACCTCCACTGGTTGATGGCGTGGTGGCATCCATGGTTGGTGCCTGGGCAGCCGACAAAGCTGCTCTTTCACCTGGCGGAGAACTCAGCGAGCTGGGCAAATTATCCGCTGTTGAGCGTGACGGAAAATGTTTCGAGTCCATCCTCTTTCCCTGACTGTTGTTCTGTGACTGGTTTGGGCAGGTCCCGACACCAGTTCTGCCTGCATCTGGAAAGAAGAAAAATTACTTATAAACAAGTCCAACCTTAGCTTGTTTTAGAAAAAAAAAAAAAACTGATATTAAAAACATTGCAGAAGCATTTGAACATTGCTGACTATGAACTGCCAATATCTGAGAGAAATAACTTCAACAAAACATGTCACAATCAGAACTACGGAGCCTGAAGCAAATCTGAGTGCAGCATAATCAGCAGAAATACATAATTTATGAAGAAATCAAAAGGGGATGAGCAGAAAAATAGGAGTCAAAGCTTCTCATCAGATCTCAATATTTAAAACTTTCAACCAGCTCGATGACTTCCTATCGTGCCACACTATACCTGATTGCTGTTCCTCTACCTTACCTTTCCATTTATCTTTCTTACTGTTATGATCTCAAGCCCTCACTTTTTCATGAAATATCTAGTAACTATGAACTGGGTTTTTAACAAAATTTTTTAATGAATTTAATGGGTTTTTTTTTTCTTTTGCTTTTTTTCTCAGATACCTCCAATTATCTGTGATGATTTGTTTCTCATTCATGTGACCTATGATTTGGTCTGTCTTTTCTTTTTTGTTCATGTTTGTGTGATACGGTCTGTTTATTATTCATGTGAACTGTCATTTAGTTTTTTTTTTTTTTGGTTCATTTGATCTGTAGTTTGGTCTGTTTATTGTTTGTATGGATTTGATTTGGTCTGTTTATTGTTCACGTGACCTGTGATTTGGTCTGTTTATTGTTTGTATGGATCCGATTTGGTCTGTTTATTGTTTGTATGGATTTGATTTGGTCTGTTTATTGTTCATGTGACCTGTGATTTGGACTGTTCATAGTTCATGTGACTAATTTTGTTTGTTCCCTTCCATTAAATTTTAAAACAGATTTTCTCATGCCTGGATATTGGTGCTACGTCATTAGTTTATCACAAGATGTTCATACTACACCTAGGCTGGGACTCCCACAGCACAAAATTCTCTCCCCACTTCCTTGAATGCCAACAGCACAAAATTCTCTCCCCACTTCCTTGAATGCCAACAGCACAAAATTCTCTCCCCACTTCCTTGAACACCCACAGCACAAAATTCTCTCCCCACTTCCTTGAACGCCCACAGCACAAAATTCTCTCCCCACTTCCTTGAACGCCCACAGCACAAAATTCTCTCCCCACTTCCTTGAATGCCCACAGCACAAAATTCTCTCCCCACTTCCTTGAATGCCAACAGCACAAAATTCTCTCCCCACTTCCTTGAATGCCAACAGCACAAAATTCTCTCCCCACTTCCTTGAATGCCAACAGCACAAAATTCTCTCCAAGTAGAGAAAGTAAATCTTGTTTTATGGTTCCTCTCCTTTTATGCTTCACGTACAAGCAATTTTAATTTATTTTACTGAAAGAACGAATTAAAATTCAGCAGACACGTAATGTACAAAGAACTAGACAATAAAGAAAAAAGTTCAGCTATAGAAGAGACAAAAGAGAATATATGAAGAATATGGCAAAAGAAGCAGAAAATGCAGCAAAAACAGGAGACAGCAAAACTATATAACATACAGCAGAAGAAGCTAACAGACGCTATTACCTCCAGAGAAAGACCAGTCTTTAGCAAAACGGGCAACCTATTAACATCAAGTAAAGACCAAAAGCAAAGAACACTTCCAAGAAATACTTAATCGACCACACCCAAATGAATTAACAAATCTTGAAACCGATTTACCAGTCCCACAGCTAAATGTCAAATTAGATGAAGTTACACTGAATGAAATTGAAACAGCAGTGAATCTAATGGCTAACAACAAAGCTGCAGGTGAAGATGAAATAACAGTCGAAATGCTAAAAGCTATTAACAGTGACAACATGAGCCAACAACAAAGAATGTTTAATAAAATCTGGAAAGAAGAAAAAGTCCCTTATAAATGGAAAAAGGGAATCATTGTTAAAATAACCAAAAAGGCAACCTCAGTGACTGCAATGACTGGAGGGGTGTAACCTTACTATCAGTTGTGTCAAAGGTGCTGTGTAAAGTGATTCTGAATAGAATTAAGGATGTAGTGGATACTGCAATGAGAGAAGAACAGGTAGGATTTCGAAAAGGGAGAAGCTGTCTCAACCAGATCTTTACTCTAAGAATAATACTTGAAGAACATATTGAAAAGCAGAAACCATTAATCCTGAACTTCACAGACTTTAAAAAAGGCATTTGATAGCATACACAGAGATTCATTGTGGAGAATTTTAAGAATATATGGAATACCATCTAAAATTGTTAACATCATTAGAGATCTCTACAATAGATATGTTTGTGTAGTCAAGACAGAAAAAGGAATAAGCGAATGGTTTCAGATTGAAACAGAGACTAAACTGGTGCAACGAAAACCACGGTGTCACGTAATCCTGCTTCTGGGACCCAACAAGAATACAGGCTCAAGCCCTGCGATACTCTGAACTCCATGTGGTCCTCTCGGGGATCTCGCGTGGTCCTTTCGGGGACCACAGGACTTAACGTGGACCACAGGCGTAAATTCAGTAGGATCGCGGGGTGGTCTTGGTGGTAGAAGCGAATGAAGAAGAAGAAGAAGATCGAAACAGGCATGAAACATGGATGTATATTATCTCGATTGGTTTTAAGAATTGCCATAGACTTTATAATGAAAAAATGCTGTACAGGTAAAACCAGCATTGACTGGGTACATTGGACCCAAATAGAAGATCTTGATTTTGCAGATGACTTAACTCTTATCAGTGACAATGTGAAATCAATGCAGGAAAAAAAAATCCCTGTCTTCTTTGCCCAGCAAAATAGATCTTGAAATTAACAAAGACAAAACAAAAATAATGAAACTTCTCATTAATCAAGAAGGAAAAATATACATAGAAGAAACAGTTGTTGATGAAGTAAACCAATTTGCATACCTTGGCAGCTACATAGACCAGGATGGTGACACCAAGAAGGAAGTTAGAATTAGAATTGCAAAAGCAGTGTTGTCCTTCAAAAATCTTGAGAACATATGGAATTCAAACGTTATAAGCACAAAAACCAAGTTAATATTATTCAATTCAAATGTAATATCCACCCTCATTTATGCATGTGAAAGCTGGAAATCAACTAAAGAAACAGGCAAGAAATTATAGACACTTTTGAAAATAAATGCCTATGGAAAATACTTGGTATAAAGTGGAACGAATTCAAGAATAATGCAGAGATAAGACAGATGAGCAAAACAACAATCTGCCTCATGGTTGATCAGAAAAAGAAGATGGACATATGCAGGCCATGTGATGAGAAGAAACAATCAGAGAATACCAAAACAAGCTATCAAGTGGAGCACAACAGGCAGAAGAAAAAGAGGTCGACCACGTGAAACTCTAAAGAGGACATTGTTAAGAGAGGCCAGCTTAGTGGACATAACATCCCTTGGTGACGTTGAAAAACTCGCCGAGAACAGGAAAACCTGGCAAACATCTATGCGAGCCCTATGTGACATTTAACAGCATGGGAAGGATGTAAGATATGTAAATTATGTAATGAGAGAAGACAGAAATTTGAGAATATGATAATCACAGGGAAGCTTGCTGGGAAAAAGAAATAAAGAAAGAGAGGAAGGCAGAGAGAATAATATCTTAATGGACAAACAGAGCCATATTGAAAAATGAATGGCAGTCATTCTGATTAAAAATACCAGGAAAGAAACAAAATGGAAAAGCCGGAGTGCTAATGACCACAAAAGATTGCCAGGAATTTAATGAATGGTATCTTCCATCTGAATGTATAACTTTCTAAAACTCTAACACTTTTGACACTGTTTTACTCTCTCTCTCTGATATTCTAGTAATAAAAAATGAAATGAAAGAAAAGATGTTTCTGTATTCTGCAAAAATGGTATGGTGTCTCCTTTCCTTTAACATAATGTTTCTGCACTCACATGCAATTTTTCAGAACTTGGTTGGCTATTATTCTGTGGACACTGGAAGAGGGGGAGGAGATGACACAGGGTTGGGGGACATCAAAATCTTTGAGGTGTTGAAGTGGGGCATGATCCAAAAAAAGTTGGGAAACACTGCTTTAACAATTCCACACTGTGGATCAGTAATCTCAGCCATTACCATATTCTCATGATAATTCTCAACTGAAGTTTTATATACAGTTAGAAAAGCTTGCAGTTCACAAATCTTAACATTCAGTTTTTTGCCTTTTGGGTTCTTTCATAGTCATAAAGACAGATTTTAATGGATCACTTCATAAATATCCACTGTCACAAAAGTCAATCCATTAGTTTGTTGTAATTTCAGTACATTCATCATAGACCTCAACAGTAAAGTTGGCTGTAAGCCATTTCAAATATTCTATCAGTGATTATCCTTCTTCTGTAAAAATCGGCAGTTACAGCAGGGCTGATTCCAGCACTTTCTCTCCTGCACAATCCAACAATGTTTTTCTCCCTCTACTACCATGGACACACCAGCAGCAGGACATCTTGCTTACAACAGAGAGGCCTACAAGAGAACTGTTAGCAGCAGGACATCTTGCTTATAACAGAGAGGCCTACAAGAGAGCTGTTAGCAGCAGGACATCTTGCTTACAACAGAGAGGCCTACAGGAGAGCTGTTAGCAGCAGGACATCTTGCTTACAACAGAGGGGCCTACAGGAGAGCTGTTAGCAGCAGGACATCTTGCTTACAACAGAGGGGCCTACAGGAGAGCTGTTAGCAGCAGGACATCTTGCTTACAACAGAGGGGCCTACAGGAGAGCTGTTAGCAGCAGGACATCTTGCTTACAACAGAGGGGCCTACAGGAGAGCTGTTAGCAGCAGGACATCTTGCTTACAACAGAGGGGCCTACAGGAGAGCTGTTAGCAGCAGGACATCTTGCTTACAACAGAGGGGCCTACAGGAGAGCTGTTAGCAGCAGGACATCTTGCTTACAACAGAGGGGCCTACAGGAGAGCTGTTAGCAGCAGGACATCTTGCTTACAACAGAGGGGTCTACAGGAGAGCTGTTAGCAGCAGGACATCTTGCTTACAACAGAGGGGCCTACAGGAGAGCTGTTAGCAGCAGGACATCTTGCTTACAACAGAGAGGCCTACAGGAGAGCTGTTAGCAGCAGGACATCTTGCTTACAACAGAGAGGCATACAGAAGAGCTGTTAGCAGCAGGACATCTTGCTTACAACAGAGAGGCATACAAGAGAACTGTTAATCAGCAGCAGGGCATCTTGCTTACAACAGAGAGGCATACAAGAGAACTGTTAATCAGCAGCACAGCATCTTGCTTACAACAGAGAGGCCTACAAGAGAACTGTTAATCAGCAGCACAGCATCTTGCTTACAACAGAAAGGCCTGCAGGAGAGCTGCTAGGGAGGCAAAGTTCCACAAGGGACATGCAAATGATTGACTGACTACCATTTTCTCATTCTTCTTTCCAATTCAAGCAGTCTGTCTTGTATTTTGTTGTTCTATCTATCAGTTCAATTATCATTTTATAAACAATTTTACACTGATCTTCCACTTTTTTTGTCTACACTACTAATCCTGCCAGGTTTCTTTCATTTGTCTGCTCTAGCTTCAGATTTCTTTGTTTATCCTGCTTCATTCTATTTACATCTTTTTACAATTGTTTCTATCATCCATCAAATGCAGTTATTTCTGAGGCCATCCATTTATATCTGGCTAATTTCTTTTTTTCTCAATAAAAATGTTTCTTCCTGTCCGACGTATCAAATGTGGGTATCATCTTTTTACCTGCTACCACAACTCTGTATGTTTCCTAGTGCATTGTTTACAGAAAAAAAAGACACTAAGGAAAGACCTGATTATTGCATAAATCGGTGGAAATGTCAATCTCATTATCTCTCTTAGTTCTCTTCAGATCTGACTGACAAAAATGTTATCACTTTTACTAAATTAATCATCAGTAACATTTTATAACAAATGCTGAGTTCTGTAGCCATTTTCCCTAAGGAGACAGCTTCGACACTCATGTTAACTCTATAAACCAGCCATTTGAAAGACATACATGCAAAAGTTAGAGAGAGAGAGAGAGAGAATTGCCATCAGATTAACTAAAAAAAAAATGACACATGCACGAAAACACGTGTGACTGATCCTATAACTGCTGGAAATGTATGTTTGCTACAGCAACAGCAAGTGGTATCTGCATTACAAGGTCCAGTTTCCTTGAACTTGGATCTTCTGTTACATATCTGTCCTTGTCTGCACAAACAATGCTGCGCCCTTATTACAGAACAGTTCTCCGTGTGGTTCAATTTTTCTAAGCCCTTGCTGATGTTAGACAAATCTCTCACACAAGGCTCACAAATGCTTATAAACACAAATACATAATGAAGCACATATTAAAAAAAACTGAGTTTCTTATCCATGAAATAAGCAGCACTTCAAACAACTCACCAGCTGCGTTAGTATTTCCTTGAGATTGACCTCCAAGGGCTGTAAAATAATCAGAATAAAAAGACAGAAGTTGATACTAATTCCTACATCTGTAAGTCAGCCAAATATTCCATTAGGTTTAAGCTTTATTTCAGCAAAAGTGTAAATGCTGAACCTCCAATGATTTGAGGTTCATGAGAGGAGGAGTATTTTTATTATTCATGTCTAGAAGCCACACTTTCCATGGACACTTAGCCTGGTCATATCTATCTTCAACAACATGCAATAAGTACACAATTCAACCAGAAAATCCTTTCAGAAATGTAATATTTTCTTCATCTATTTGTTTGGTGTCAAGTCAATCATGTTTCTCTTTCTCTCTCTCTCTCTTTTTTTTTTTGGCAGCCTGTGGTGTGTCTGATCAAATCGGTTGCTCTTCTCTCTCCTCTTTCCCATGCCACATGGCCAACCTATTTAGATACTTTGTTTTTCTTTATCTCCCTTTAGAAGACTGACTGTCTGTTACTTGCAACTTTAACTAGCTTTTGATGCCATGCAGCTGATTTAACATTTGCTTTTTAGGCTGCCATGGTACATCCAGAATATTTCTCCAAAACCACATTTTGATCACCTGTTTATTGTCCAAGCTTCACACCACATCTAATTTTTGTCCAAGTATCACAACAAATCTGTTTACAGTCCAAGTGTCACAAGATTATCTGTTTATTGTCCAAATATTACAAGATACCTATTTATTTTATCAGTATCACAATATATAACAAAACTAGCTCAACACAGCACAGTAAAAGCCTTACTAAGATTTTATCAGTTCTCCGTGTGGTTCAATTTTTCTAAGCCCTTGCTGATGTTAGACAAATCTCTCACACAAGGCTCACAAATGCTTATAAACACAAATACATAATGAAGCACATATTAAAAAAAACTGAGTTTCTTATCCATGAAATAAGCAGCACTTCAAACAACTCACCAGCTGCGTTAGTATTTCCTTGAGATTGACCTCCAAGGGCTGTAAAATAATCAGAATAAAAAGACAGAAGTTGATACTAATTCCTACATCTGTAAGTCAGCCAAATATTCCATTAGGTTTAAGCTTTATTTCAGCAAAAGTGTAAATGCTGAACCTCCAATGATTTGAGGTTCATGAGAGGAGGAGTATTTTTATTATTCATGTCTAGAAGCCACACTTTCCATGGACACTTAGCCTGGTCATATCTATCTTCAACAACATGCAATAAGTACACAATTCAACCAGAAAATCCTTTCAGAAATGTAATATTTTCTTCATCTATTTGTTTGGTGTCAAGTCAATCATGTTTCTCTTTCTCTCTCTCTCTCTTTTTTTTTTTGGCAGCCTGTGGTGTGTCTGATCAAATCGGTTGCTCTTCTCTCTCCTCTTTCCCATGCCACATGGCCAACCTATTTAGATACTTTGTTTTTCTTTATCTCCCTTTAGAAGACTGACTGTCTGTTACTTGCAACTTTAACTAGCTTTTGATGCCATGCAGCTGATTTAACATTTGCTTTTTAGGCTGCCATGGTACATCCAGAATATTTCTCCAAAACCACATTTTGATCACCTGTTTATTGTCCAAGCTTCACACCACATCTAATTTTTGTCCAAGTATCACAACAAATCTGTTTACAGTCCAAGTGTCACAAGATTATCTGTTTATTGTCCAAATATTACAAGATACCTATTTATTTTATCAGTATCACAATATATAACAAAACTAGCTCAACACAGCACAGTAAAAGCCTTACTAAGATTTTATCATTTCCCCATTCTAATGAAAGGCTCCTATTAACTTTACCTCTTCGATAGCAAACAGAGCAGAGACCCAAAGTCTTTGAAGATCTGAAACAACAAAGAAAGATGTTAATTTGTTATTCCACAATAACATATTAATAATTTCATCTATGACAGACATTTCACTATTCTCACTAATCATTTAACACTTAGACTATACAGTAAATATTAACAAAGCTTGTAATGAAGTATTTGACAAAATGTTCAAAACACAATGAGCAAAACATATGGATGCTGTTATTTTAATCAATTAAAAATCATTTTGAGGGCATAAGGAGCCCAACTGATGTAGTTCTAACACCTGTTGCTGATGATCCCAGCTTTGGAAAAGGGCATCCAACATACCAAGGTTGAGCGAAAACATCTTCTAAAGAGGGAAAATATCTGCTTGCGGTACACCTGGATGAACTGTTACTACTGTTGGTAACAAAGGAGAAGAAGGACATGAAGAAAAGTTAGGTCCCACAAACAAGAGACTTTGCTTGAGTCCACATCAGGCAACTGTGAAAAGAAAAGTACTTCAATCACAGAATACTTCACAAAACTTACAACCTGCCAGTTCTCTTAATAGTTTGTTCAGAATGTAACAAATAAGATTTACATTACAGCAGTCAATTCAGTATCATAAATACACGGCATTAGTATTCTAAATTTGAATGACACAACCCCAATATCAAAATTCCAAATATTCTGATGGGAGAAATTCAAGGTAATAAATACTGCAGTTTTAGAAATGCACAACTGATAATGGGAACATATGTTTTTGAAAACATATGAAAACTATAAACACTTTTTATATTAAATTATCTTTGCAATAACAGACAGGTAAGCATCAACAGCCCCTGCACAAAACGTGTGAAACAAACTTTCTCATGCAATGTCAGGTGACAAATAATGTCAGACATTCCTTGATCATGATACCTCTCTCGTCCTCTACTTCCCCACCCTAAAGCCAACACCTGTCACTAATTTTGATAACCGACTTTTTTTCCCCTAACTTTTGAAACCGCTGCCTGCTCCTCTCATGTAACAACTACATGGTGATTTCATATGCCCCTCAAACGGTGAAATTACACAGCACTGTAAAAATAAATCTGAAATGTACATGAGGGAAAATTTTTCATCAGTTAAAACTCGAAAGATCCAAAATGACATGGAAGACCGCAATAAGATAACTCACCCCCAAAATCCGCATGGACAACGTGGCTGCGATTCACGACTTGATTCTTCCATATACGTATCTTCCGAGGTACTGTACCATATTCTCAACGAGAAGAGATATCACGGATAAAAAGCACAAAATTTGACGCAGTCAGTACGGACCTTCTAATGGAATGGATGAAGGAGGATGACCAGCACAACGGCAATTTTAATTGTCCGGACTACACGCGACAAGCCAAATCTATACAACTGCAGCCAAATTCCTATCAACTATCCATAAGACGTACATTTCACATATACTGGTCATATTACTCTTGCAACACATTACAGCAATAATTTTATAACTATAATTCTTAAATGCAGCTGAGCACTTTAAGATGTAACAATAAAGAAATATGTTTTAATGTTCACTTGTATTCTACTTACACGATATAATAATAAAACACCGGTCAGATCATAAATTTAGAGCTATTTTATGGTTTTTGCTATTTACAACATGAGCTAAAACTTGTAGGACTTCTACTGATATTTTCTTTTACTGGAGTGTAGCTCTTGCAATTGGCGATATTCTCTCATTGCGTATCTAAGAATATATCGTACTTAACAAGTGCAAACTGGCCAACTGTTACGGCAGGTTACTATCAGAACGAGGCTTCAGTACTTTTTTGTTCCGGGGCAAGCCCAAGGGTTATGAAAAATGAAAGAATGAGAAATGTTTTAACAAGCCTTAGATAAAAGTAATAAAATGAGGACATTTGTTACGTGAATTAAACTTAAAAAAACTGGCAGGAAGTAAAATACTCGTTTAGACATATTCATCATAATATTCTTCTGTTGGAATAAAAATCCAGGAACTAATTAAAGGCGAGATCTTCTCTACCCCCCCTCCCCCAAAATACACACACACACACACTCCCTCATAATACAACAATATCAGCGGTTCTCAATTTATATATATATATAAATCAGGTCCTTTTTGGCAGTCGATCCATGCGTGATTGTTTGTGTCTTAAATTGCGTACCTATGGGATGTTGAATTTAACGCGACGTTATTCTGTCATGACCTGGTTTCCTTTCCGAGTGTCACGATCTTAGCTCCGGGCGTGTGGTCTAACATCGCGACACTCGGAAAGGAAACGAGGTCATGACACAGAAAGCCAGGAACGTCTTATGCAGATGACACCGAATGAAAAAAAAAGTACTGTAGGAGCTGATAAATATGGAAGTTTTGGAAAATGAAAAAAAAAACAAGGTGGGGGGGGGGGGGGGGGAGCCTGAATGAGAAGAAAACAGAAGTCATGTTGTCATCTCTAAGAAGAAAGTGATTCTGGGTTGTAAAATAGTAGTAACAACACAACACTGAAATTCAAATATCTAGGTACGAAAGATATGAAACGGAGATAAAGAACGAAATAACACAGGCAAAAAATGACGTTTTAAAATATGAAAAATATTTGATGTAATCAATTACCAACACTAAAAGTTAGGAAAAGAGTGCTCTGATGTTATACTGAACCAGTCTTGTTCTAATAGATGTGAAGTATGGACAGTCACCAGGGAAGTACAATGTCGTCTGGAGGCCGCGGAAATGTAGTTCCTTAGAGGAATGCTAAAGATGCACTGGACATACCAAACGAAGAGGTCCCGAAAGAGGCAGAAGTGGAGAGACAAGCAATAACAAACTGTAGGAAGAGACAATCCAGATTCGTATGTATAAAATAGGAAAAAGTAAGAGCTGCTTTATTACTTAACGATTACAACGTTGTGACGTTTCGGCGTGAGCCTTAATCATACAAAAACATATAGGACGAAGAAATAGAGAGGAGATAAAGTATAGATTCACATGAATAAAAAAATTTTTTTTAAGAGTACTTAGCTGTAAATTGTAAGGTGTGACTTGTCCGGCGGTGTGTGTCAGGAATGGATTTAGTAGAACGTGGAGACTGTTTAAACAGAGACCTGTGATATGTGGTCCGTGGGTTGTAATTGGGGGTGGTGGATGGGGAACCGGGGAGGGGAGAGAGAGAGAGTGATACAATATTGACCTAGCTAGGAGAAGTTGAAACAGATGATTGGGGAAGAGGGGTTGCAGAGTGATGCTATGAGAAAGTTTGAAAAGTAAAAAGGGGTGGACTTAGTGGAGAGGTACTTTAATGATTGAAGAGAATGTTACGTGTAGCTAAACAGCGAGTTTAACCCATGTGGTTCCAGCGTCCCATAATTTTGAATGCAGCGGTTCTCAAGCGCCAGGCGGCGTGTGTCATCTGCGTGACATTGTTTGATGGCTGTTACCAGAAAATCAGATGTGCCTCTAGTTGGGGCCATTGAAATGATTTGGGACTGGTTTCGAAGCATACTGGGCAAATGTCGTACAGATGTTTTTGCATGCGGTCCTCTAATCTGAGGCCAGTCTTACCAATATATGTTATCCTGCATCTTTTGCAAACGATGACATATATCACATTACGGGACTCGCATGTGAATCCCTCATGAAGAGTGAGGATAGTTTTGGGAAAGGTGATTGTTTTCGTTTCCCAGACTACCGGGCAGGTAACGCAGCGGGGGCGGTTACATTTTCTGGTGCCAACATAAGTAAGGCTCTGCTTCAAGTGGCTGTGGATGAGGATGTCCTTAAGGTTTGGCTCACGTTTGTATGCCAACAGGGGTGGATCAGAGAAAATGTCGCGAGTGTCGGAGTCGAGTTGGATTATCGGCAGATGACGATAAAGAATTTTCTTAACCATCTGACCGTGACGAATCCAGATTCGTAGGTCACCTTACGAGAGCAAGTGGATTGTAATAGTTGATAACAATAGGGATGATAGAGGACAAAAGATACTGGCGCAGACAAAGAGAGAAGATAAATAGATGGAAGTGGCATGGAGAAAGAACACCAGTCCAGCTCATAATTAACACCAGGAATAGAGAATTATGGGAGAGCATGACCACAGAGCATGTCGGCAGATAGATAGATAGATAGATAGATAGATAGATAGATAGATAGGAAAGTCTGTTTAAGAGAACGAAACGACTAGTCAGAGTAGTAACCCTCTCCCCCCCCCCCCCCCCCCCCCCCCCCACGACCCAAATCAAGAAAGCGTTTCTGCAATTCTGAGGTTCTAAAAATAGTAGCGCCCCCCCCCTTTTTTTCCCCCAGTTCCGGGCCACAACCCCCGGTGGTCTGTGAGTTGCCGGTTTGTAATCGCACTAAAGACTCGGCTACTGAAGCACCTTTTTTTTTTCTGGGAGGTTAAGATAACCGAGAGGGTAGTGCTCGCTCTAACCGGGTCCGTGGTTCGAATCCCAGATAGTTCTTGTGTCACTTTCTTCCTGTCACGTCTAACCTACTTTGTCTACTATATTTCCAATGTTAACCACACAACTCTGTGCTAATTCATTTTCTCGTTTGAAAAAAAAAATGCCCTTTTTGAGATTTTCATCAATCATTGACTTGTCTTCTTGTCCACTTCGAATTTTCTCCCCTTGTTTACTATTCGCATTGATCGCGTATGAATTTGTTGACAGCGATAGAGCTGTACCTGTCTTTTCACAGTGCATGAGGTGCTTTTCGGAATACTGGTTTTCTCAACTAAAGGAACCCTGAGAATTCTTCCTCTCCATACAGTCGCATTCCTTGCCCCCCCCCCCCCCCCTTTTCCAACTCAATTCTCAAATTAACATTTAATATTTAAAAAACTATTATATTAAGAATACAATGGACAATCTAAATAACAAGAATGTCTAATAAAAGCCAGTGGGAAACGAACATTAATAAACACACTAGACAGTCTTGCCGGCATGCAGAAATCAGGGGAATTCCCCTTGATCTGTCTCATGTCCTGTACCGGGAGTTGAGCATGAGGCTAACAACCTTATCCTGTGACCTACCTAGAGGCGACTCTAGATGGGGAAAAAAAGAAATTGTTATGGAAACTCGCAATGAAAAAAGGAGATGGACGTATGTTGATCACGTGGTGAGAAGAAACGATCAGAGAATCCCAAAACAAGCTATAAAGTGGAACACAACAGGCCGAAGAAAAAGGGGCAGACCACATGAAACTCTAGAGAGGACATTGTTAAGAGAGCCCAAATTAACAGGCATAAAATCATTTGATGAGGTTGAAAGACTCGCTGAAGACAGGAAAAATTGGCGAACTACATTGCGAGCCCTGTGTGACGTTTAACGGCGCGGGAAGGATATAAGATAAGAAAGACAGTCAAGGTTTATTGGCCATATTATGAGAAGAGGAGGGATAGAAAATATCGTGACAACAGGAAAAAACTTGAGGCAGGAAAGGGAGAAGTAGATCACGAAAGAAAATCTTAGATTGTTGACAAAATGGCGTGGGAGAGACACAACATTTCATCACAACCACTACCACCACTACCTCCACTTTCATCACCACCACTACCTCCATTTTCATCACCACCACTACCTTAACTTTCATCACCACCACTACCACCACTACCTTAACTTTCATCACCACCACTACCTCCATTTTCATCACCACCACTACCACCACTTTCATCACCACCACTACCAGCACTACTTTAACTTTCATCACCACCACTACCTCCACTTTCATCACCACCACTACCTCTATTTTAATCACCACCACTACCATCACTTTCATCACCACCACTACCTCTATTTTAATCACCACCACTACCATCACTTTCATCACCACCACTACCACCACTACCTTAACTTTCATCACCACCACTACCATCACTTTCATAACCACCACTACCATCACTTTCATCACCACCACTACCTCCATTTTCATCACCACCACTACCACCACTTTCATAACCATCACTACCACTACTACCTCTATTTTCATCACCACCACTACTTTAACTTTCATCACCACCACTACCACCAGTTTCATCACCACCACTTTCATCATCATCATCACTACCACCACTTTCATCACCACCACTACCTCCACTTTCATCACCACCACTACCTCCATTTCATCATCATCACTACCACCACTTTCATCACCACCACTACCACCACTACCTCCACTTTCATCACTACCACTGCCTCCATCATCACAACCACCATCACTATCTTCATCATCACAACAACCACCACCACCATCACCACCACTACCTCTATCATCACAACCACAAACCACTACATCCATCATCACAACCACCAACACTACTACCTCCACTTTCATCACCACCACTACCTCCATCATCGCAACCACCACCACTACCTCCATCATCACAACCACCACCACTATCTTCATCATCACAACCACCACCACTATCTCCATCATCACAACCACCACCACCACCACCATCTTCACAACCACAAACCACTACATCCATCATCACAACCACCAACACTATCTTCATCATCACAACCACCATCACCACCACTACCTCTATCATCACAACCACAAACCACTACATCCATCATCACAACCACCAACACTATCTTCATCATCACAACCACCATCACCACCACTACCTCTATCATCACAACCACAAACCACTACATCCATCATCACAACCACCAACACTACTACCTCCACTTTCATCACCACCACTACCTTCATCATCACAACCACCACCACTACCTCCATCTTCACAACCACCATCACTATCTTCATCATCACAACCACCACCACCACCACTACCTTCACCACTAACACCACCACCACTACCACTACCACCACTACCATTACCATCACCACTACCAATACCAACGTCATGATCATCATCACTAGAACTGACAGCAGACAAAGAAAACAACTTCACTTCACACAGACAAAGAAAACAACTTCACTTCACACAGACAAAGAAAACAACTTCACTTCACACAGACAAAGAAAATAATTTCACTTTGACACACAAATTTTCTTACAAAAGTTATTGGTGAAAATATTTATTCAAAATTTGTGTAAAAAAAAAATCACATGAACACATTTCTGAGAAGTTGTTCAATGTTGTGTAACAACTCTTGACTAAATATATTTTTTTAAAAATGTAAACAATCACAACATTGAACATTCACTAGAAAATTCAGTAGGAAAAAAAAGAAATGACAGGGATAAAAGCAGCAGAGATATGCCTGGACAAGTTAACCACGTGATGTGGAGCAGGAAATGTGACAGATCTGATTTCCAAAAACTGCAGACATTTGAGAGGAAATAAATGTTCACATATTTTGGAACATTACAGGACCTAATGATGAATTTTTTTTTTTTTTTATGTGATCTAACAATGAGGGATTTTTTTTGTATATGACCTAACAATGAGGGATTTTTTTTTAATATGAGCTTCTGGTGGGCACGGATCTTAACAACAAGAGTTTTGAACTTTTTTTTCTACAAGATCTAATGATGAACATTTTTGGTATTGAATTTTGTAATCATGAGGGGCTTTTTTGTACTGAACTTAATGATGAGGGCCTTTTTTGTACTGAACCTAATGATGAGGGGCTTTTTTGTACTGAACCTAATGATGAGGGCCTTTTTTTTGACTAAACCTAATGATGAAGGACTTTTTTGTACTGAACTTAATGATTAGGGTATATTCTTGTACTAAGCCTAATCTTAAGCTAAGGAGCTTTTTATTTTTCTTAAACAGATCTAAATTACTATTATTATTCTTATTTTCTTTTTTTTGGCTCTGAATTATATCATGTACTCTGAGTGCTACTGATGTTATACTGCTGAAAGAAGTAAAGGCATCATAATATTTAGTAGTGGTAAATATGAACAAATGAACATAATGGTTATATCACTTCTCTACTTAGTACCCCTGCAAGTCCACATGCTTCTTGTAACATCACACTAGCTTCTTCAACCTCTGGTCCTAAATCCAGGTCTGCACTGCTTCCTTAGCCTCATAATCTGAGGCGCACCTCGGCTGTGTCCGGCTTTTTCAAATAGGCCGAATACATGCTGATCCTCCAAATGTGCAGCAACAACAGACAACGTAATTCATCAGTTTTCTCTGATAAGACTTGTGCCTTGTCAACATGGGCAATTTTTGTGGCCAACCAGATCGGGTTTTGTCGGTTACACTTGTTATTCCCACTCTAAACCTTTCTAGTCATTTATAAACTTTTTGTTGAGTCTTGGCGTTTTCACTTCCATGCTCAGCCAACATACTACGGTCAACTTTGGCAGGCTTCACTCCCTCTGCGAAGAGAAATCTCACTACGGCATATTATTTATCAATGGCGCAAAGAAGCATCCATGTTTATTTGACCTTGGGTTCAACTAGACTAAGGTCAGAATGTTGCGCTGTGCGTGTTCGATCTATCCACCAGCCACCGCGAGCATATTGTATTGTTTCGGTTTCTACTCATTATGGTTACCGTGTAATTTTCAAATTAGCTTTATTTTTTATCTTTTCCTGGAGCATGCACATACATAGTTTTATATTTACAGCATATAAAAGGCACACAGGAAATGTGTTATGAAATGTTTAAAAATCTTACAAATAAAATTTAAATCTAAGGCACGAGCTTAAAAACAAATACACAGGAAAAAGCTCATTGTCACAGCACTGAGGTGAGGATGCTGCCCTAGGATGTGGCCAAATGATCTGATTCTCTGCATCTGGGATGGTGACCCAGAGCTGACCATGACCTTGTCACATTTCTCCACTAACAGACTCATTCTGACCAACAGTCTCCATGGTGATGAAGTCTGTTAAAGAAGCAATGTCTCTCTCCAATTTTTACCTGCCCTCCGAGTCTGTAAAAAAGATGCCATAACCCGCTCCTCATTTTATATGATGGCATGACACAACATCTTCACCACATCACCTGTAAAGAATATCCTGTCTGCAGTTCCAGGGAGATTCAACAACAACAACAGCATAAGTAACAACAACAACAACAACAACAACAACACACCACTGAAGCAAACAGTATCAATGACCTTTTTTTCCTGGACTGCCAGGTCACAAGAACACGAAGTGGTCAGTATCAAACATTTCATGTCACAAATCAAGGGGAACCAGGTACTCATTTTTACAACTGGGCACTCTGGAGTTTAGGGTGGAAAATGCTGACAACAGTAAAAACAAGTCTAGCATAGCTTCATCTAAGGCACTAAGTAGCAATGCTGGAAATGACATTATGAGTATTTATTTACACATGTGTATGAAATATTTTCTAAAAGTTATATTGTATATTATTGTTATAATATCAGGTTGTGTAAAATAAAAAAGATGTATTATTTTCTCTTTCTCTCTCACTCTCATGCATTTTTTAACACCCATGCTTTTCTACTCGTTTTTTGCAATATTTTGTATATGTTGGTTTCAAGTGGAACACAACATACCAAAGAATAAGAGGCTGACCACGTTTAACCCTAAAGAGGACATTGTTAAGAGAGGCCAAATTAGTAGGCATAACATCCCTTGATGAGGCTGAAATGCTCGTAGAAAACAGGAAAACTTGGCAAACTACCATGCGAGCCCTACGTGACATTTAGCGGCATGGAAAGGATGTAAGATGTAAGAAGATATATAGACAGACTGACTGATTGATCTTTATTTCCAAAGGGTTAAGAATTGGTTAAGCAGGTCTGTCTGACATTCTGCCCTTTATCATACAACTTTCACTCTGTTCCAGACATTCTACAGATATACTGCATATATAACATACATTTAGAGTACTTAATGTACAGAAACTTAATGTACATAAATGAGTACTTGATGTACATAAACTGTTATTATGAGAATGATATGAATTTTGTCTCAAATGTATTTCACACAATTAGTGATATAAAATAGCATGATTTCTAAAAGCTCATGAAATACTGCTGAATTCATTTGATGCTTGTAAGAAAGTTATAAAATTCATAATCTTGATGTAGATAAAAGATAAATTCACAATGTACAAAAAAGACATTAATAAACTGTGGAAATTATACATAATGAACAGAACATAAACTAAATTTTTTCTTTCAAAATTTGTATAAAAATGTTCTATATATGTAGGTGAATATGTGATACTTTGATATTTGTATATGTAACATATAACCGGTGAGATAGCACCGGAAGCAGCCATTTTGAAGGAATTTCAAACTTTTATGTTCTACAAGTAGAGCTATGCCAATATTTTTTATATTCATCATGTTGGCTATCTATGTTAGAACTACAGTTGCTGAACTTCTTGCAAGGCTATAAGGGTACCTAATGTCTGCACAACCAAACCCAAATACAGGGCCTGGATTAGGTGTAAAAACTACAGAAATGTCACAGACATTTGGAGAAAACTCTTACATCTTACCTTAGTGACAAGGACGTAAAATTGGCATGACCTAGAACTGAAAGGCTCAAAAGAAGCATTCTGGGTTATCTCATGATAAAATGAATGCTGAAATATAGTGAGAGTTGAGTTAGATAAAGTGTATGAAATAGTTTTACAAAGAAGACAGAAATATAAAGGAAAGGGGGATAACTTAGCAACACGAGACAAGAACAGTGAAACAGTCATGAAAAACAACGGAAACCAATATTTCATCAAAAATGCCTTTCACAAGAACAGCAGAGCAGGCTAAACAGATAAATACACAAACCAAGCAATACACCTTCATCCAACTTTTCCCTACTAGGACCAGTTTTACCACGCCAGCCATCCTGAAACATAGCAAAAAATTGTGTCCGTGACAGAGAGTTAGAGAAACTTTCGAAGAATCACAAAGTTAAACAAGGTCTCAAGAAGGAACACTCCCATCAACAAAACATGATCAGTCAGTCAGTCGTTTGCATGTCCCTTGCAGAACTTTGCCTCCTTAACAGCTCTCTTGTAGGCTTCTCGGTTGTGAGCAAGATTCCCTGCTGATGATGCATCCATTTGCAGATTATCAACGATGTCTTGCAGCCATCTTCACCTTGATCTTCTTCTCTTTCTTTTTCCCATTATGTACCCTTCCAAGACTGCCTTCTCTAAAATATCATGACGTTTAACATGTCCAAAATATTTAAGTTTTCCCTGTTTGATCCTCTTTACTAGCCAGCCTTCTTTAATATTAAGTTCTTGTAGTATGGATTTATTTGATTGGAGGACTAAATGACATCTATTAAAAACAAAAACCACTAAGATAAAAATGAAAATAAGTCTGCGATGATTTTACTGAAGTAATATTTCTGGTAAAAATCATCTTTTATGCAGGATTATGCTGACAGAACATGGTCATTTTCTCAACATATACTTAGCATAAAAAGCAGAACCAGACAGATATTATTAATTTTGGAAAAAACAATTATACAGAGGTATTTAAATAGCTTACAGTAGGAGAAGAGATGTCTTTTCCTACTGTAAGCCATTTAATCAGCTCTGTAGAATTTTTTTTTTTCAAAATTAATATCTGTCTGGTTCTGTTTTTTGTTTTGCCAGTTTAAAATTTTAATTTACTATATAAATATATATTACTATATAAACACCATAAGAAATAACATCTTATTACCAGAAATGCAGATGAAACCACTGACAACAATTATTGAGGAAAGACGCTGGCGATGGTTGGGACATGTGCTCCGAATGACTGACAACTCACTAACAAAAATAGCACTAATATGGACACCACAGGGGAGCAGAAGTAAGGGTAGACCAAAAGAGACATGGAGAAGAACAACAGAAAGGATGTTGAGCAATAGAGGGCTCACCTGGGCAAGAGCAGAAAAAAAGGCGAAGGACAGGCATTTGTGGAAAACCCTTGCGGAAGCCCCATGTGCCCTGGGCACTTAAGGTTCACAGAGAGAGAGATATAAATATAGTCCTCTGGTCGTTTCCGGGTAAAATCATGGTAGCTATATTTATTATAATTTTTATTTCTTTTTTGTGGCCATGAGATTTTTTTTTTGGTAGTGAAAAAGTTATTCTGTGGTGGCTTGGATATTTCTAATGGTTGGAAGATGAACATTCCCCTCTAGAAGTTCCTCCAAGACAAGCAGAACATGATAAAAGAAGCATTCTGGGTTATCTCATGATAAAATGAATGCTGAAATATAGTGAGAGTTGAGTTAGATAAAGTGTATGAAATAGTTTTACAAAGAAGACAGAAATATAAAGGAAAGGGGGATAACTTAGCAACACGAGACAAGAACAGTGAAACAGTCATGAAAAACAACGGAAACCAATATTTCATCAAAAATGCCTTTCACAAGAACAGCAGAGCAGGCTAAACAGATAAATACACAAACCAAGCAATACACCTTCATCCAACTTTTCCCTACTAGGACCAGTTTTACCACGCCAGCCATCCTGAAACATAGCAAAAAATTGTGTCCGTGACAGAGAGTTAGAGAAACTTTCGAAGAATCACAAAGTTAAACAAGGTCTCAAGAAGGAACACTCCCATCAACAAAACATGATCAGTCAGTCAGTCGTTTGCATGTCCCTTGCAGAACTTTGCCTCCTTAACAGCTCTCTTGTAGGCTTCTCGGTTGTGAGCAAGATTCCCTGCTGATGATGCATCCATTTGCAGATTATCAACGATGTCTTGCAGCCATCTTCACCTTGATCTTCTTCTCTTTCTTTTTCCCATTATGTACCCTTCCAAGACTGCCTTCTCTAAAATATCATGACGTTTAACATGTCCAAAATATTTAAGTTTTCCCTGTTTGATCCTCTTTACTAGCCAGCCTTCTTTAATATTAAGTTCTTGTAGTATGGATTTATTTGATTGGAGGACTAAATGACATCTATTAAAAACAAAAACCACTAAGATAAAAATGAAAATAAGTCTGCGATGATTTTACTGAAGTAATATTTCTGGTAAAAATCATCTTTTATGCAGGATTATGCTGACAGAACATGGTCATTTTCTCAACATATACTTAGCATAAAAAGCAGAACCAGACAGATATTATTAATTTTGGAAAAAACAATTATACAGAGGTATTTAAATAGCTTACAGTAGGAGAAGAGATGTCTTTTCCTACTGTAAGCCATTTAATCAGCTCTGTAGAATTTTTTTTTTTCAAAATTAATATCTGTCTGGTTCTGTTTTTTGTTTTGCCAGTTTAAAATTTTAATTTACTATATAAATATATATTACTATATAAACACCATAAGAAATAACATCTTATTACCAGAAATGCAGATGAAACCACTGACAACAATTATTGAGGAAAGACGCTGGCGATGGTTGGGACATGTGCTCCGAATGACTGACAACTCACTAACAAAAATAGCACTAATATGGACACCACAGGGGAGCAGAAGTAAGGGTAGACCAAAAGAGACATGGAGAAGAACAACAGAAAGGATGTTGAGCAATAGAGGGCTCACCTGGGCAAGAGCAGAAAAAAAGGCGAAGGACAGGCATTTGTGGAAAACCCTTGCGGAAGCCCCATGTGCCCTGGGCACTTAAGGTTCACAGAGAGAGAGATATAAATATAGTCCTCTGGTCGTTTCCGGGTAAAATCATGGTAGCTATATTTATTATAATTTTTATTTCTTTTTTGTGGCCATGAGATTTTTTTTTTTGGTAGTGAAAAAGTTATTCTGTGGTGGCTTGGATATTTCTAATGGTTGGAAGATGAACATTCCCCTCTAGAAGTTCCTCCAAGACAAGCAGAACATGATAAAAGAATTGTAGTTACCGAGACTGTATCTTGAAACAAGACATAAAGACTCAACAACTAGAGACATCTAGAAACAACATAAAGACTAAACACCTAGAGACATCTTGGGACAAGACATAAAGACTCAGCACCTAGAAACATCTAGAAAGAAGACATAAAAACTCAACAACTAGAGATAATCTTGAAACAAGATATAAAGACTCAACACCTAGAGACATCTAGAGACAAGATATAAAGACTCAACACCTAGAGATAATCTTGAAACAAGATATAAAGACTCAACATCTAGAGACATCTAGAAACAAGATATAAAGACTCAACACCTAGAGATAATCTTGAAACAAGATATAAAGACTCAACACCTAGAGACATCTAGAAACAACATATAAAGACTCAACATCTAGAGACATCTAGAAACAAGATATAAAGACTCAACATTTAGAGACATCTAGAAACAAGATATAAAGACTCAACATCTAGAGACATCTAGAAACAAGATATAAAGACTCAACATCTAGAGACATCTAGTAACAAGATATAAAAACTCAACACCTAGAGATAATCTTGAAACAAGACATAAAGACTCAACACCTAGAGATATTTAAAAACAAGACATAAAGACTCAACACCTAGAGATATTTAAAAACAAGACATAAAGACTCAACACCTAGAGATATTTAAAAACAAGACATAAAGACTCAACACCTAGAGATATTTAAAAACAAGACATAAAGACTCAACACCTAGAGATATCTTGAAACAAGACATAAAGACTGAACACCTAGAGATATCTTGAAACAAGACATAAAGACTCAACACCTAGAGATATTTTGAAACAAGACATAAAGACTCAACATCTAGAGACATCTAGAAACAAGACATAAAGACCCAACACCTAGAGATATTTAAAAACAAGACGTAAAAGCTCAACATCTAGAGATGAGTGGAAACGAGACATAAAGACCTAACATCCTGAGACAGAAATGCTGTGCTGAATGTCCCAAGCAGAAGTGCATCAGCTTAGGAAGAGTGAAGAGAAATTTCTACATCAAACAGACAGGAGAATGCCATATAAAGAAAAACATCTAGTACAATGCATATGAAGGATTGGCCATTCAAAGTCATATATCCCAATGATGAGAAATGACTCATGGAGAGGTTAATGCATCTTTGCTTGTGGGATTTAATTTGGAATGTAGACAGTTTTAACATTTCAACAGTCTAACACATGAAAAGAGTTAAATTTGGATTGTAGATAGTTTTAACATTTCAAATGAATCTAACACTCAAAAAGAGGTGCCTCAGTGCTAGCATGATCTTCATCTCTCGTATTTTCTTGAACTCTAGACGTGTGCTGCTGCATCCCTGTGAACGAATGACCTCATTCTAGAAATAACTTTTTCCAATGATCCACTCTTCCACACAAGGAATGTTTCCAGAAGCACAATGATCAACCAATAGCAAAATGTGAACCATGCTGAACCCTGAAAAATGAACCACAATTAAAATACGTGAGTCATACAATTTCCTTTTACAAAATGACATAAGATTTATTTATAAAAACTGATGTAATTTAAGACTTCTTTATAAGAATTGACATAATTTAACAACAGTGGCTATTTCTATCTTAGACTACGGTTTTGGAACAGTAAGAGGTTCTAAGGACTGTTATTGCCGGAGGTGGGGTGGAGAATTCGCTCTCCACTCCAACGGCGTGCATCTCAAACAGCCTCTGACAGTCAAGTCCAGTTCCTGGCCTTTCCGTGGCAGAACTGTTTAAACTGAAAGGAGAAGGGGCAAAGGCGAATATCTGGCGCCTGAAAACCAGACACTTAGGGTAGATGAGAGGCATGTTTGGTAGCTCATCTACTGCTGCTGGCGAGATTCTTCAGCTGCCATGCATGGAGCGGTGCTCCTCCCAGCCAATGAAGAAAGGTGCGAATGGGGTTGCCACGCGGTACCACTGCGGAAAAGATGGTAGAAAGGATAAAGCGAAGCGAACAGTCACATCACGGGACCTCTGGTTTTGAGGTCGGTCACGTCCTAAGCGCACTCATATCGGGTGAAATGCCTGAACCGGCTTAACCCAAAGGTTAAGACACTGCTGGCGAGACTCTTCAGATGCCGCGCGTGGAGTGAAGCTCCTCCCGGTCAAGGAAGAAACTGCGGGAAAAAAAATAAGGGTTGCTGTGCAGCGCCGATGTGAAAAGGTGGAGGAAAGGATAAAGTTTAATCGGTATGCCCAGTAGTATCGCTGCGAGAGCTACACATACCACGGCACCTCTGCTCTAGAGGCCGGCCATGTCCGAAACACACCTACACTGGTGAAATATGCCTAAACCGGCTCATACCAGGGGTGAAACTTAAAGGCTACGCATGTCACGGTACCTCTGGTCTAGAGGTCGGTCCCAAACACGCCCATACTTGGATAATATGCCCAAACCGGCTCAACCCAGTGGTGGAAGTCACTAGTGGTGAGGATTTGTCCTCCTGGACAAAAGCTCCATCCTGGTCACAACTAGGAAGGGTAGCGGCCACGACCACAAAATGCTGAAGTCGGAGACACTGGACCAGTGTAGTCTAGATAGGCAGCCACCTCTCACCTGGCGGGGATGTATGCGTATTCTAATCACGCTGAGGTTTTCCGGTGAGAAAGTCCAACTCTGGCCTGGGTGGGCTACCACCTCTCACCCAGCAAGGATATATTAATATCCAAAACACGTCGAGGTCTTCCGGTGAGAAAGTCCAACTCTAGACTAAACTGGTGCAACAAAAACCACGGTGTCACGCAATCCCGCTTCAGAGACCCACCAAGAATACAGGCTCAAGCCCTGTGATACTATGAACCTCTTGTGGTCCTCTCGGGGATCTTGTGTGGTCCTTTCGGGGGACTGCGGGCTTTAAAGAGGACCACAGGTGTAAATTCAGTAGGATCACAGTGCGGTCTTGGTGGTAGAAGTGAACGAAGAAGAAGAGGAACAGTAAGAGCTTGTATTTCCTGTTTCAACAGAGCAATTAGAACAGAAAGAGTGCCTCACCCATCTTCCCTTGCCATTATCTCTACTCAGCCTACCAGCTCCATAATGTCTGGAAATCTGCCACAGTCGGGGGAAGGATGCCAGGAGACAGCCTGAAGGGAACTCTGCCTTAGAACGGTTCCATCGAGATTTTTTTGTCTGGGTTTACTCCCTAAGCCAGGGCCGCAGGTAATACCATCTATCGCAAACCTGATCTAACTGTTGTATAACATAATTTATAATTTGTATGTTATACGATAAGATAACATTAAAAAACTCAACCCAAAATGTTTCTCACTGTTAAGTCCAATAATCCTAGTAACAACGGGTGTAACAGTATTTTCAGATGAGTGATTACCCATAGGCTATTGCCGTTGTCACTCGTGACTATGTATATCTAGCTGTAATAAGTTGATCGCTCAAGCCAGGATTATTGGCTGGTCCGTGAGCATGCGGGACTGAGAATATCTGACTACAGTTTAGTTAATTATGGGACACAATAGAGAAGAGGGAATGGGACAGATGCTTGTACAGTGCAGACACAATGTAGTCATTTGTGATATTTTTGAAGTCTACATTTGGACTGAAAGATGGAGTGTTTGACTTGTCTTCGTCATTTGAGAATCTCGCTGTTTGATTGATTGCACTAATCTGTATTTGTTATTGCTGCTTATGTCTGAATCGCTGGCTTCACGCTGATCACTTTGAGTGGTCATATAGCATGACCAGCCTCATCAATGCAACATCATCCTGTGCCACAGTAAACATTTTGTGTGATCTGTAGCCATGGACTTACGTCAATTATTTCTACAAGTGTTGTCAGCAGTTGTCTTCATATATGTATGTACCTGGGTGCCTGAATGTAAATATCCATCTCAGGGCATGTTCTCATCTATACATGATGGCACGAACATATACTGGACAGAATGTTGCACAGGAAAGAGGTTAGAGCCAAAGTTTTCAGTTATAAAGTCCTCTTCCTGCTCACTGAAGGCATCAGATAACCACAGGGAAAAGGCAGGTAGATTTCTTAGTCTCATGCTACAATTTTAGGTAACTGCATACATGATCTGCATGTCTGTCCTCACCAGGCATTGTGGGTGTACAGATCTTTGCAAAATATTGATAAGATGGCTGAAGCTAGCAAAACCTCAAAGATGTAGAGTGTGATATAAAGTGTTATAATCAATCAAAATATAACAGCCAAACAAGTAAAATGTTCTACCAGAGGCCCCTGTGGATGAATATTTGCGGAAAAAAAAACTACAATAACAAGTTTAGCCATCACATACTCGTACTACACACACAGAAGAAAGTACAAGGCAGTGATGCAGCACTCAAGCTTAATGAGACAGTACTTAATGACCCTTATTCCCTGCACGCAACAGGGTTGTAAACCATACCCGACCAAGACCCTATTCTATCCCCACATGGTGTCCCTCATAACATATTATAGTCTGGCCAAGTGAAGAAGAATAAAACTGAAAGGCAAAAAAAAAACAAAAAAACCTGGTTTTAAAAAATGCACCATGCTGAAGATGACTGTGTTGGACTGAAAGGCGCAGATATCTCACAGTTTATTTGAAACTAACTTGACAAGCTTATTTGCAAACCATGACACAACACAACAAATATCCTTTTCAGAGCAAATGCAGATTAGAAGAAGAAGAAATGATGAAGATGATGAATGTATCCAAAATCAACAGTTTACATTAATTAATCTATATAATGTTTTAATTCCTTGTTTTTCATTAATTTTTGTAACTCAGCTTAACTGTTACGTGGCCATCTACACAACGCACCTCTGCAAAAGTTAGTTCCAAGTAAAAGGTCGTGCTGATATCTTCATTTAGCAGTTTTACATTATGCACCAAAGAGCATCTGAAACAATAACAAAACACCAGATGCAGCTATAAAAACAGAATTTTTTTATGCATCACCTTAACACAAAAAAAAAAGAAGGGTAATTTCAACATAAGCAACAGTCTCTTCAGAGATCTTTCATATCCCTATAAGACTTGTAGAAAGGCTTATGATCTTTCACATCTCTATAAAACTTGTAGAAAGGCCTATGATTTTTCATGTCCCTATAAAATATGTAGGAATCCTTATGATCTTTCATTTTCCTATAAAACTTGTAGAAAGGCTTAAGATCTTTTGTGCCCCTATAAGATAAACTTGTAGAAACTTGTAAGACTTGTAGAAAGCCTTATGATCTTTCATGTCCCTATAAAACTTGTAAAATGTCATGATTTTTCATTTCCCTGTAAAGCTTGTTGTAGAAGGGCTTATGATCTTTCATGTCTCTGAAAAGCTTTTCATGGAAGGAATCAAGAATTTGCATGTCCCTATAAAAAAGAAAGAGATTTGCACAGGCAATATGGCCCTTCCCTGATCTTAAAGATTATTAGTGTTTGTTAGGGCAAGGGAGTTGTGTAGTCAATAATGATCTGTATTTTCATGCACAAGCTTGTGGTTTTAAACCTGATACCAGCATTAATAGTGTCTGTTAGGATATGGGAGATGTACAGCCAATAGTGATCTGTTTTTTCATGCATAAGGTTGGGACTGAAAACCTTGGGATTGAAATCTTACTGTAAAATCTTCATAGACAGTTAAAGCTAGCAAAACCTCCAAAATGCAGAGTGTGATATAAAGTGTTATAATCATTGTTATCTCACATTATGCCGGGGGAAATGCAAGTAAAAACAAAATATCTGCCTGGAGAATGTAGAACCCAGCTGCCAGTGATGAAGAAAAATATCTAGGATTTTCATGGGAAAATTAAACATATGAATATGGGAATACATCTGAACTCACAGTGGTGAAGGTTATAAAAAAAGTATGTTTACTTCATATAATGTCCAAAGTCTTCCTTTCAAAGTTTGGTATGTCTGGTCTTGGTCTTTCTCTGTTTCTTTTCCCATTGAAGAAAAAAAAGAGAAATCCAGCTCTTTTATCTCATTGCCTTTGTTCCATAACTACAATTATCATGATTCATTTTTATTAGCTGGTTTGTCTGATGTAATCTGAATGCTAGTCCATAATCCATTGCTTTCATCAATGAAATCTGCTATCCTTGTCATTTGCTATTCTTGTCACTTGCTATCCTTGTCACTTGCTATCCTTGTCACTTGTTATCCTTGTCACTTGTTATCCTTGTCACTTGCTGTCCAACACCCACGAAGAACAATGAAACATTAGATGGTCAAAAGATAACTTACTTATCTCTTCCTCGGAATACATCATGGCACATCATGGACAAGCCCACTGACAGCAGGCATGAGATCACCAATAAAAGCACTAACAGGATGACATCTAAACAGAGAATAGCAAGATGCACGCTCCACACACTGAACCATCTGAAATACACAGAGTATGCTCAAAACATTCATAAAACAGTGAACATTATTTTTCAAACATAGCACACAAAAAAAGCCAAAATTTTTTTGACATTTCATGAGAAGACAGAAGTTAGAGAACTTATACATGTCATGAGAAGACAGAAGTTAGAGAACTTGGATATGTCATGAGAAGACAGAAGTTAGAGAACTTGGATATGTCATGAGAAGACAGAAGTTAGAGAACTTGGATATGTCATGAGAAGACAGAAGTTAGAGAACTTGGACATGTTATGAGAAGACAGAAGTTAGAGAATTTGGTTGGAAGCTGGAAAGTGCCCAGCTTCACTGCTGCTCCTGGAGAGCTGCCTCATTACATTCAGATCATGCCCACATGTGTTTCGTCTTTGACATCAGGATGCCCTTCTGTGTTTCTAAAGAAATTATTCCAATGTTGTGTTGGGTGTGTACTGCACATAATCTAGCATTTAGTTAGGATTTGATTCCACTGCTTTTGGCTACTCGTAACTTGGTGGGTCATGCATGTTGGGCATTTTGAAGGAGTTGGCATGAAGAGTAGATTTAAGGAGGAAAACGAGAAAAATATCTCAGCACACAGCGGTTTGACTACATGAAAGAGAAAAAGAAAAGTACTTGAACTGATCAGAAATACCAAGGATCATACAGATGGAGCAGCCTGGCCAGGAAGGCTCTCCAGCAAAGTACATAATGAATGAATGAATGATAGCATTCTAAATCTTACAGACAAGGTCTCCGAGAGAAAATCTAGGAACTGATAACCCCATATCCATGTCAAAGATGACCCCTATATCTTTTTCATCCACTTCAGGCCTTCTGAAAATCCATGTGCAACCCTCAAAACATGACTGACTGACATTACTGAATGACTGAACTTTACTTGCAAAGTATGAAGAATTGGGCACGTGGGTTCATCTGACTTTCCTGTTTCTATCATATGACTTTCTAATTTTTATCATGACTTTCATTCTATTCCTGACATTCTACATTCATCAGTACAAATATATTACGCATATCTTACATCATTCCTGTGCCGCTAAATGTCACTTAAAGGGCCTGCATGGTAGTTCACCAAGATTTCCTGTCTTTCGCGAGTTTTTCAAGGGATGTTATGTCCACTGAACTGGCCTCTCTTAACAATGTCCTCTTTAGAGTTTCACGTGGTCGACCTCTTTTTCTTCAGCCTGTTGTGTTCCACTTGCTAGTTTGCTTGAGGATCCTCCGATTGTTTCTTCTCATCACATGACTGACATATGTCCAGCTTCTTTTTCTGATAACCCATGAGACAAGGTGTTGTTTGCTCATCTGTCTTATTTCTGCATTGTTCTTGAATTCGTTCCACTTTATACTGAGTATTTTCCTTAGGCATTTGTTTTTGAAAGAGTCTAATTTCTTGTCTATTTCTTTAGTTGTTTTCCAGCTTTCACATGCATAAATGAGAGTGGGTATTACATTTGAATTGAATAATCTTAACTTGATTTTTGTGCTTATAACTTTTGAATACCATGTTCTCATAATTCTTGAAGGTTAATGCTGCTTTTGCAATTCGAATTCTAACTTCCTTTCTGGTGTCACCATCCTAGACTATATAGCTGCCCAGATATGCAAAATGGTTTACTTCTTCAACAGCTGTTCCTTCTACATATATTTGTCCTTCGTGGTTAATGAGAAGTTTCATTATTTTTGTTTTATCCTTGTTAATTTCAAGTCCTATTTTACTAGCAATTGAAGATAGGGTATCTATTTTTACTTGCACTGATTTTACATTGCCACTGATAAGAGTTATGTCATCTGCAAAATCAAGATTTTCCAGTTCTCATGGACCCAATCAATGCCCGTTTTACCTGTGCAGCATTTTTTCATTATGTAGTTGATGGCAATTCCAAAAAGCAATGGAGATAATATACATCCTTGTTTCATGCCTGTTTCAATCTGGAACCATTCACTCATTCCTTACACATATAACAAACATAATTAAAATTTATATAACAAAACTGAAATAACAAAACAAAACTATTACTTGTCACTTGTACCCACATGCTCATTACAGGAAACTCGTACTACAAAATTATGCTGTGCACATTAATGAATGACTACCAAACTGCTAGGTAGTGACAGCAATGAATTTAAAATCATTTACATTCAGTGCCTGCATTTTTATGAGTCAGTAATGTGGCCCCCATGTGGTACCCGGGATGTGCAAAGAATAGGACCACTGTACCCTACCACGCATGATTGTAAAAGGCGACTAAGGAGGGTTCGGCATAGGGCCAGCAACCCTATCTGGTAAAAAACTATCAGACTGCTACAGAAACAGAAGCAAGCGAAAAAAACAAATGCAGGTGGAAGGAGAAATCTCTCTCTCTCTCTGAACCTTAAGTGCCCAGGGCACATGGGGCTTCCGCAAGGGTTTTCCACAAATGCCTGTCCTTCGCCTTTTTTTCTGCTCTTGCCCAGGTGAGCCCTCTATTGCTCAACATCCTTTCTGTTGTTCTTCTCCATGTCTCTTTTGGTCTACCCTTACTTCTGCTCCCCTGTGGTGTCCATCTTAGTGAAGGAGAAATGCTTATCAGGAAACTGGGCCCATGAAGGTTGTGGATGAAAGCCAGCCACTGGAAGTCCCCAGCCCAACTGCAGACCTCCTGGAACCTAAACACAAGATGCAAATAGGCAGCTGGAATGTAAGAACACTTAATCAGACTGGAAAACTAGCACAAACCATCAAGGAAATGCCCAGATACAAACTAGACATACTAGGAGTACAACAGACAAGATGGACATGACACGGCAGAAGAAATTAACAACACAGCACACAGAAAATACAATAATATGGTCAGGTAAAGAAGATCATCATGAAGGAGGAGTAGCATTGATTATAACAAAAGAAGCATCAAGAGCATTGCTGAAATGGACCCCTATAAATGAGAGATTATTATATGCACAGTTCAACTCTCAAGATTCACGAAGCTGCCTATTATAGTTTGTTATGCACCAACAGAAGCAGCTGAAGAGGAATTAAAAGAAGATTTTTACAACAGCCTCCAAGCAACAGTAGAAACAATACCCAAGCATGATATGCTACTCATCTTGGGCGACTTCAATGCAAAAGTAGGTGAAGGAAATGAAGATAGAAGAAGAATCATGGGAAGAGAAGGAATTGGAGAAATAAATGAAAATGGAGAAAGACTGTGCAGTTTCTGTGAAGAAAACATGATGACCATCGGAGGGACAATTTTCCAACACAAAAACATCCATAAGGTGACTTGGAAGTCACCAGATAAAACCACAGAAAACCAAATCGATCACATACTAATAAACAACAAGTGGAAACGGTCACTACAAGATGTACGAGCAAGGAAAGGAGCAGATGTAGGAAGTGATCACAACCTTCTGGTAGCAAAAATAAAACTAAAATTAAGGAAAGCCAAAATCGCAGAACACAGAAAGATATGTTTTGATACAAGAAAACTGAAAGACCGGCAAACAAGAAATGAAGTCCCAATAGTACTTAAGAACCGCTTCAGTGTCCTACAAGACGAAGAAGAAATGTCAACACTAGAGTTCAATAAAACACTACAGGAAACAGCAAAAGAGGTGCTGGGATATCAGAAACGGACAAAAGAGGAATGGATAAGCAAGACCACATGGGAAAAGATAGAGCAAAGAAAAGAAATCAAGAAAAAATTACTGAACGCCAAATCACAACGGCTTAAAGAACAAGTTTTAAGTAATTATGCATAAAAAGACAAAGAAGTGAAGGAATCATGCCGTCAAGATAAACGTCAATATTATGACAACTTAGCAGAAGCAGCAGAGAAAGCAGCATATACAAATGACATGAAAACCATATATAAAATCACAAAGCAGATGACAGGTAACTTCAACACAAGATGTGAAAGTGCAGTAAGGACACAAAATGGACAACTGGTCAGTGGAGAAAGTGAAAAAATTGAAAGATGGAGGGAACACTTTAACACCCTACTAAATAGAACACAAGCAGCACAAACAATAGACATACCTGAAGCAAAAACGGAACTAAACAATACAGGACCAATAACAATAAGTGAAGTAAAGGAGGCAATAAAGAAGCTAAAATCAGTCAGGGCACCAGGTGAAGATGAAGTGACTGCTGAGATACTGAAAGCAGAAGAAACAGAAACACCAAAACAACTTTGCCAGATACTACAACAAATTTGGGAGCTAGAAAAAGCTCCAGAGGAGTGGAAAACTGGCCTTATAGTAAAACTACCAAAGAAGGGTGACCTCAGAGATTGTGGGAACTGGAGAGGCATTACCCTACTGCCATTCACCAGTAAAATATTTTGCAGAATAATCATCAACAGAATTGTACCAAAACTTGAGGAAAAACTTCGGAAAGAGCAGGTAGGATTTAGGAAAGGAAGATCATGCATGGACCACATATTTGTACTTAGACAAATATTAGAATAGGCAAATGAGTGGCATAGCACAACATATGCATTATTCATAGATTCTGAGAAAGCCTTTGACAGTGTCAACAGAGATGCACTGTGGAAAATCCTAAGATGGCATGGCCTCCCTCATAAGATAGTGAATGTAATCAAAGCCCTATACGAGGGTTTTCAGTGCAAAGTTATCTGTGGAGAACATACCTCCAGCAGCTTTAGGGTACAAACAGGAGTGAAACAGGGATGTGTACTATCATCAACATTATTTATCTTGGCAGTAGACTGGTTAATGAAGGAGGCAACATCAGACAAACGCAGAGGATTACAATAGACCCTTGTCACAGTGCTGGAGGACCTTGACTTTGCAGATGACATCTGTCTACTATCAAGGAGCCACAAAGATATGCAAGATAAAATAAACAAGCTAACTCAAAATCCAAACAACATAGGACTAAAGATCAATGTAGGAAAGACAAAGTTAATGAAGCAAGATGTGAACAACAGAAATGTACTCAGAGAAGATAACAAGTTAGTGGAGGAGGTCAACGAATTTGTATATCTTGGCAGTAGAGTAGTAGAAAATGGAGACAGCACAGAGGACATCAACAGCAGACTTACTAGAGCAAACCAGGCTTTTGCAGTGCTGCATGCTATATGGAAATAAAAAAAAACTAAGCATAAATACAAAAATCAGGATATTTAAGAGTAATGTTCTAAGTGTACTACTCTATGGAAGTGAATGCAGGAAAATCACCAAAACAATAGAAAACAAGTTGAATTCTTTCCAGACTAAATGTTTACAAAGAATTAGAAAAATATTTTGGCCAAACACCATAAGAAATAACATCTTGTTGGCAGAGATGCAGATGAAGCCACTGACAGCAGTTATTGAGGAAAGACGCTGGCGATGGTTGGGACATGTGCTCTGAATGACTGACAACTCACTACCAAAAATAGCACTAAGATGGACACCACAGGGGAACAGAAGTAAGGGTAGGCCAAAAGAGACATGGAGAAGAACAACAGAGAGGATGTTGAGCAATAGATGGCTCACCTGGGCAAGAGCAGAAAAAAAGGTGAAGGACAGGCATTTGTGGAAAACCCTTGCCGAAGCCCCATGTGCCCTTGGAAGTTAAGGTTCAGAGAGAGAGAGAGAGAGAGAGAGAGAGAGAGAGAAAGTCATGTGGGAAATCCTGTGGGGCAAAGAGCAAAGGACCAGCTGGACCCCATTCTCATAGCGCCCACTTACAGACAAGAAAACAAATAAAAACCAAATTGTGGTACTACATTAGTGCCCTGGATTTATATACAAAATATTGTGACATACTAAAAAACACCTTAAAAAATGTAACTGTTTCTAGAGCAGGCTTCTTTCTATATTTGAAGATAAAGGTAAAGGTAAAATTTCAATTTCCATGCCGTTAAGGCATATTGGGGAATACAGTGTTAGGCCCATATTTCCATGATCTTTGGCACAGGAAAATGTGATGTGGTCAGCATCACGCCTGGCCGCTTTATCTTCCCAGATTTCTGTGGTACCCATTTTTAGAGGCTTCATATTTGAAGGAAGGCATAAATATATGTAGATCTGGACATGTAAACTCTGGGTTTTAGTGTTCTTGGAACCTAATTCTTTGGAAAAGCACATAAAAAACAGTTTGCTGTGCAAAGTAAGTAAACCGAAAATAAATAATTCATCAGAGTTCTCCTAGAAAAGAGCTTTTCTGACAAGACAATCACACATGCTCTTCTAGTGAAGAGTTCTCCTGAGAAAGACAGTCAAACAAGTTCTTCTAGTAAAGAGTTCTCCTGACAAGATAATCACTAAAGTTCTTCTAGCAATGAGTTCTCTTGACAAGACAATCTCACAAGTTCTTCTAGCAAAGAGTTCTCCTGACAAGATAATCACTAAAGTTCTAGTCAAGAGTTCTCCTGACAAGATAATCACACAAGTTCCTCTAGCAAAGTGTTCTCCTGACAAGATAATCACTCAAGTTCTAGCAAAGTGTTCTCCTGACAAGATAATTACTCAAGTTCTTGCAAAGAGTTCTCCTAACAAGATAATTACTCAAGTTCTTGCAAAGAGTTCTCCTAACAAGATAATTACTCAAGTTCTTGCAAAGAGTTCTCCTAACAAGATAATTACTCAAGTTCTTGCAAAGAGTTCTCCTAACAAGATAATTACTCAAGTTCTAGTAAAGAGTTCTCCTAACAAGATAATCTGTCAAGTTCTTCAGGCAAAGTTCTACTTAAAAAACAATTGTTGGAGCTCTCCTAATAATGTAATCACCAGAACATTACTAGAGTTGTTACTAAAATTGCAATCACTAGAATTCTATTAACAAGTCAATCACTGGATTTCTGCTAACAAGAAGATCACTAGACTTCTATTAAAACAAACTAATAACTAGAGAATTACTTACAAAGCCATGGTGTCTGTTAATCTCGTTGAAAAGTTTGCAACTTTCAGCGATAATAAAATGAGTCGAAACCCACAGATGCACAGAAAGATAACTGCAGTCGTAACACAATAGGAGCATACTGAATATGGACCAAAGTCTTGTGTATCAGCATACAGAAAACAGTTGCCTTCGGTGTCATTCTACAGATAAAATACACCAAATCAGTGAACTGTACTTTTTTGCTTTAAAACAGATTAATATAATTTCAATATAGTTTAGTTTATAAGTTTGTGTTCAATGCACTAAAATGTCTGCCTAAGATGAGAATAGTTTATTTCTGTGATTATATGAAAAACTGTGAGTTAAGAATTGTTCATCATGATTCTTCACTTGTGTTTCTTGATGTTTCAGAATCTATTTTCTTTGAATCCTGCTGTCAGCTGGAGGTCTTCGTAGGAACCCCCGGAGTTTCTCCTGTGTGCTTCTCTCTCGGGGCCCTTACTTTAGTGCTCACGGCTGACTATGCCATGATTACTTTAGTGTTCCCGGCTGACTATGCCATGATTACTTTAGTGTTCCCGGCTGACTATGCCATGATTACTTTAGTGTTCCTGGCTGACTATGCCATGATTACTTTAGTGTTCCCAGCTGACTATGCCATGATTACTTTGAAGCACTGAAACTGTGTCAGATATAGACAGACTACAAAGGCTCTTTACTGTCCCTGAATAAATTCAACAGGTGGATTATTTATCAGAATCTAATAGGATGGGTCCAGGTTGACTTCTACTCCATTAGCTAAGCCGTTGATTTTTTTTTTCCTTGGGTCACCCCTCTTTTTCTGGCCTGAAAACAATTGAAAATAAAAAATAAAGTAAGAAATATACCCCCTGACGATGCTAATACTATAAAAAAAAAAATTTGAGTCAATCCACTTTCGGAGCTACGGGGTCATGGGATCCAAGTTAAGAACCACTGAGCTTGACTTAAGTAGAACTGATGCACCAACAAAACTGGCGGGTCAACATAACGCTACAAAATGTCTCACAAACTGTCATCATTACCGATTATGAAAGTAAATCCAGCTTTGGTATAATTAGGCACAACAGGTGATGTTCAGCAAACGATCTTCTGCAACTTGTACACACACCCAACACTTAATCTAATGCTGACTCTAAACCCGTCATAGAAAACGACCCGTGCCACTATAAACACCACAGAAAACACTCACCATTGTCACAACGACTGGGACGAAGATAAAAAATCCGAGAAGTAACAGAATACCAAAACTTGCTATCCATGCCACCAGCACTCGCTTTTCTGTTAGCCATATAGGCAGAATCACTGGCGGTAAGTTTTCTGCAGATTTGTCAGCCATGACAGGAGGTTACTCAAGCATTAGCTTTTGAACGACTGAATAATAAATTTAGATCCTGGTTGTCCGCTCCTCGAACCAGCAAAAACTTGTGAGAACCTCCTTCTTCTCAGCTGATCATTTCCGGCTCAATGGACAATGGCTACCATCACTGACTAGTACGGTCACTGCCCGGAAGGAAAGCAATGGTAAACTATCTTCTGGAAATATACCAAGAAACCTAAACAAGCAACATGGAAAGTCAAATAGGAAAAAAATCTGGTGGTAAGGCCCCCAGGCTAGATAGATCTAATTTTAACACTGGGGAAGAGTGTGAGGCAGAGGTCGGTACTAGTAATTGTGATGACGGACAAAATCCTGACGGTGTTACCAAGGAAAACTCCTGCATCAAACTAAAAAGAAAAATAAGAGTAGGAACATGGAATGTAAGAATTATGTATGAGGGAAAGTATCAAATAATAAGTGACGAGATAAAATAATGTGGATACACATTTTGGGAATCTGTGAACATCGATGGAAAGGATCAGGACACTTCAAGAGCGAGAATGATAATATCTTTATATACTCTGGTGGAGAAGTAGGAGGAAAGAATGGGGTGGCTTTTTACGTGGACTCCGTCAGGGGTGCATATTGTTGCCTTACATATTTAACTTCTATACTGAAAATATAATGAGGAATGTTAGAGAAGATGTAGACAAATAATATTAAGATGTCATAACAGTTGGAGGTTATGAAATACCAGAGATTAGATATGCTGATGACACAGTATTACTGTCCACAACACAAAAAGGAATGGAAAAAAAAACTAATTATGTCAGTTCGTAAGATCAGCAAAAGCAAAACCTTATTTTAATGCAAAGAAAACTAAATTGATGACAACTGACAAAAGAAATAAGGCAGCTGAAATATGTATCAATGAGGAAAAACTGGGAGAAGTGGAGAGTTTTGAATATCTTGGATCACTACTAACTAATAATGGAGATATAATGAGGGAAATTAAAAGAAGGACAGCTATTGCTCTTCAGAAAGTAAAACAACTAAAGAATCTGTGGAGAGAAACAGACAGAACCACAAAAATAAGATTTTTAAGGGCATGCATCTTTCCCATCGCAACATATGCCTGTGAGACTGGACACTTAACAAAACAGCTGAGAAACACATAAATGCCTTTGAATGTAAATGCTACAGAAGAGTTCTTCAAATATCATGGACACAAAAAAAAAAGAACAAATTTATCTATACTACAAGAACTTAATATTGCAGAAGGCTGGCTAGTAAAGAAAATTAAAGAGAGAAAATTTAAATATTTTGGACACATTAAACATCATGATAATCTAGAGAAGACCATCTTGGAAGGGTACATAATGGGAAAAAGAAAGAGAGGAAGACCAAGGCGAAAATGAGTGCAAGACGTCGTTGATGATCTGCAAATGGATGCATCAGCAGCAGGCCATCTTGCTCACAACCGAGAGGCCTACAGGAGTGCTGTTAGGGAGGCAAAGTTCCACAAGGAACATGCAAATAAATGAATGAAGCTGCTCAGCGGTTCTCAACGTCAGAGGCAAGAACCCTCCCCCCCCCCCCAGGTTGTGTTTATGCTTACATTTTCTTTTCTTTACTCTTCTTCTTTTTTCAAGCACTTGTAAGTGGTTTTAACATAACGAAAAGGACATGCCAACAAATAGGAGTATTACATTGCCTTATAGAGCAAATATTACTGTAAATTTTAGAGATTTGAATAAACAAACAAATAAGCAGATGAAACATACTGGATGCAGACGAGATATTGCGCATATCTTCGGGTCCCGGGTGGCTTCCCATGTTTTAAGGAGGCCTCGTAGTTGATGAAAACAGAATGGCTAACCAATAAGATGGGGGGGGGGGGGGGGGCGCGGTAGAAGAGAATATCAGCTCTGCATCAGTCTATAACATTGGGCTCAAAGGCTCTCTGAAAGAAAAAACTGGTTGTTTTTTTTATACATATGCAACAACAGAAAAATAAAAGGAATCTGAATAATTTGTTAAAACTATAACATTTTAAAATGTCTGCTGACACTACATACCTCGTTTGATGAAAAAGAAAAGTGGTAGCATAAAACAGAATTCAAAACAGAATTCATTAAACAGAATTCAATGACAATGATGTGGCAGGCAGATTTGCTGGACAGGATAAAATAAATGGCAGACTGACAATGAACAGGGGGGAACATTGCTAAGGCTGTATTGATCAGACTGATGGAAAATGAAGAGCGGGGATGGAAGAAGAATGTAGCTGTGAAGAGACTGCCGGAGCTGGGACAAACCAAAGGTGCTATCAGGAAATCCGAACGCATCGTAAACAACCAACGTTTGACAGGAACTATCAGCAAACAAACTCTTGGATGGAAACTGCGGCATTCGGCGGAGCACACATGAGGTTGCCCTGAATGCTGTAGAGCCGGAGTCTGAAGTTTTAACCTTGAACTTAGAATTCAAAGACATATGGGTTAAGTGTACAACTCCGCGCAGGCGTAGCGCAGTACAGCAGCTGTCAAAAGGATATTCAGGAACTTGTTTCTGTAGCTAAAAATTCGACAAGGCTCGAGTTATCGAGTGAAAAATAAAAAAAAAAAAACAAACCAGCATTAACTTTCGAAAATCCTACGCTATCTGCACGAGGAAGATTGATTGCATGAAACGGACCATAATAACATTATTCTCGTCGAATGCCTTGTACATATACAGAATGAAGGGAGCGAGGAATAAACAGCCTAGAACAGAGCGGTTCATTTGGCGGCTCGCGAGGGTTTGCGACCTGCGAGGTTAAAATATAAATAAGCACAACAATATTATATGTACAAATAAACGAGAGCTACTCCCAACAATTTCCGGAAACAGAACGATGGTGCCGAGTCCTGTTTGATACAAAGTGTCTGGTTGTAAAGAGTACAGGAACGAGGCGTTCGTTCAGTGAACTAACAGAACACAGTTTTCTATAATTAGATCTGGAAAATATCGTGGACAAAGCACTTTTAGACGTAAGAGAAAAAAAAATCACAAGAGGTGTGTATATATACCTAAAGGAATAAACTAGGGAAAAGTAGGAACATCTTTATTACTTAATGAGTACCTAGTTGTGACGTTTCGGCGTGAGCCTTAATCATATAAAAACACACAGGACAAATAAACAGAGAGAGGAGATAAGTATAAATTCACATGAATGCTGTATTTAAAAAAAAAATCAAATAAAGTGAATAGAACACTTAGCTTAACTTGTAAGAAGCTGTGGCTTGTCCGACACTGTGTGTCAGAAATGCGCATGGTGGAGTGTAGAGAATATTTAAATGGAGACTTGGGATGTGTGATAGATGGGTCGTAACTGATGTGGTGGGTGGGGAAACCGTGGAAGGGAGAGAGAGAGAGAGAGAGAGAGAGAGAGTGATACAATGGTAATCTAGCCGGGAGAAGGTGAAATGTGTGATTATAGTTAGGGTAGAGGGGTTGTAACGTGATGCTGTGAGGAGGTTCTGAACTATGTATAACAAGTAGGAAGGGAGTAAAACTTAGTGGGGAGGGATTATGGTTGTGGAAGAGGAAAATGTTAGGTGTAGCTGAAAAACGAGTTAAAACCATATGGTTCCTGCGTACCATATTCTTGAATGCAACTGTTCTCAAGTTCTAGTCATCTGCGTGACATTGTTTGATGGTAGTTACCAGAAAGTCAGATTTTCCTCTGTGGTTAGGGCCATTGAAATGATTCGGGACTGGTTTCGAAGCATGCTGGGTGATATCGTACAGATGTTTCTGCACGCGGTCCCCTAATCTGAGGCTAGTTTCACCAGTGTAAGTTATCCTGCATCTTTTGCATACAATGACATATATCACATTGTGGGACTCGCATGTGAATCCCTAGTGGAGAGTGAGGATAGTTTTGGGAAAGGTGATCGTTTTCACTTCCCAGACTACAGGACAGGTAACACAGCCGGCGGGAAGGGGGGGGGGGGAGTTACATTTTCTGGTGCCAACATATGTAAGGCTCCGCTTCAAGTTTTTATGAACGAGGATAAAGGGAACCTAATCTTCAAAAGAAGAAGAAACGAATACAGGGGAGTCAAGTCGGGTTAGGTCTGAGGGTTTGGGGGGGGGGGGGGTCCTAAATGTAGGCAAAGTCCTGAGCAAGTGCTTAATCCTTTGTCAGATAAACGCCCAGACAGAGGCACAGAGTCTGGCGGATACTAGGCTACAGTGGCACTTTTTCGATCTTGGAATGAAAAGTCAGTATCTTGGCAGGCTCCACTATCATGAGTTGCAGATCAAGCCCGTTGATCAGGTGGTTATAATGTAACAACTTGTCAGTTGAAAACATTTCTTAGGAATATGGTGCCTGCAGACAGGCTATAGGTCCAGCTGCGTGTTGTTAGCACCATCTTCTCAAACAGTTTTTTTTTCTTTCTCATTACTAGAAAATTTGAAGAAGTCTTATATTCAGTGTCATTTCACTCTATAAGTCTTATATCCAGTGTCGTTTCACTGGAGAAGTCATATAAGTTCAGAACTCTTATATTCAGTGTCATTTCACTGCAGAATTTCCACATTCAGTGTCATTTCACTCCATAAGTCTTATATTCAGTGTCATTTCACTGCAGAAGTCATATTCAGTGCAGAAATCTTACATTCAGTGTCATTTCACTGTAGAAGTCTTATTTTCAGTATCATTACACTGCAGAAGTCTTATATTCAGTGTCATTTCACTGTAGAAGTCATATTCAGTGCAGAAGTCTTACATTCAGTGTCATTTCACTGTAGAAGTCTTATTTTCAGTGTCATTACACTGCAGAAGTCTTATATTCAGTGTCATTTCACTGCAGAAGTCATATTCAGTGCAGAAGTCTTACATTCAGTGCAGAAGTCTTACATTCAGTGTTATTTCACTGTAGAAGTCTTATATTCAGTGTCATTACACTGTAGAAGTCTTATATTCAGTGTCATTTCACTGAAGAAGTCATATTCAGTGCAGAAGTCTTACATTCAGTGTCATTTCACTGTAGAAGTCTAATATTCAGTGTCATGTCACTGGAGAAGATGTCTTTTGAGTGGATATCTCCTTAGAAATATTCAAATTAGAATGTAGCGCCTTTGTCATCTTATAATAATAACAATTATTATTATTATTATTATGTGCCGTGATGGATAGCGTTGACGATCATGCTTCTCCATCATGCTCGGTCTTTTGTGTTTCTGAACAGTTCAAATGCTTTTATATTTTTTTTTTGGCACTTGGTCAGCCCACTATTCTTCTCTTTTGGCTTTTCTCTTTTCCTTTTTTTCCTTGAATTTTCCAGTGACAAATTTCTCCAACTTCCGTCTTCTCGTGTCACTTCCAAGAAGTTTTGACTGTCTTTTTTCTTAAAATTTTAACTGGTTTTCCTTGTTCTGAAACGCCTTTGAGGATCTCTTTGTTTACTTTTCTGTTTGTCCAGGATATTTGTTGCATCTTTCTCCAAAGTTACATCTCCTGTGATTCAAGTTTCTTTATAATCTTTTTGTTGACTTTCCAAGTTTCATAATCATGTAGCAATATTAGTTCTATATATACCTCGGCAGCTACATAGGCCAGGATGGTGACACCAAAAAAGGAAGTTAGAATTCGAATTGCAAAAGCAGCAAGAATCTTGAGAACATGGCATTCAAAAGTTATAAGCATAAAAATCAAGTTAAGATTATTCATTTCAAATGTAATATACACCCTCATTTATGAATGTGAAAGCTGGAAAACAACTAAAGAAACAGGCGAGAAATTAGATTCTTTTGAAAACAAATGCCTAAGGAAAATACTCGGTATAAAGTGGAACGAATTCAAGAACAACACAGAGATAAGACAGATGAGCAAACAACAACTTGTCTCATAGGTGATCAGAAAAAGAAGATGGACATATGTCGATCATGTGCTGAGAAGAAACAACCAGAGAATCCCAAAACAAGCTATCAAGTGGAATACAACAGGCCGAGAAAAAGAAGTCGGCCACGTGAAACTCTAAAGAGGACATTGTTAAGAGAGGCCATCTTAGTGGGAATAACATTCCTTAATGAGCTCGGAAAACTCGCCGAAAACAGGAAATCTTGGCAAACTACCATACGAGCTCTATGTGACGTTTAATGGCACGGGAAGGATGTAAGATATAACTGTAATATTCTTTTTCTTACTTTTAGAAACACCTTATTTGTTAATATCTTCTTCATGTCATAAAATATGACTCTGACTTTTCCGATCCCCAGGTTTAGGAGTTTTCATTCATTTTCCAAGCAGGTTCAGGCAAGGAAGAGGATCAAGAGATCATATATTCAGTATAAGATTAATAACATAGAAATGCAGAGAGTTTAATGTGAATCTATATTTATCTTTTATAGACTACACAAAGGCATTTGATTGTGTACAACATCAGAAACTTTGGGAAATAATGGGATTTCCAACACATTTGATACAATTAACATCACTACTGTACCTAGACCAACAAGCAGCAGTAAGAATAAATGGTGAAACAACAACTGTGAGACCTGGACATTTAACAAAACAGCTGAGAAACACATAAATGCCTTTGAATGTAAATGCTACACCAGTGTTCTGCAAATATTGTGGAGACAAAAAAGAACAAATATATCTATAATACAAGAACTTAATACTGAAGAAGGCTGGCTAGTAAAGAGAATTAAAGAGAGAAAACTTAAATATTTTTGACACATTAAACGTCATGATAATCTAGAGAAGACCGTCTTGGAAGGGTGCATAATGGGAAAAAGAAAGAGAGGAAGACCAAGGCGAAGATGGCTGCAAGACATCGTTGATGATCTGCAAATGGATGCATCAGCAGCAGGCCGTCTTGCTCACAACCGAGAGGCCTACAGGAGTACTGTTTGGGAGGCAAAGTTCCGCAAGAGACAAGCAAATGAATGAACTCTTTTTCCCTTGTGTCAGATAATGAAACGTACAGGTTCTCTTCAGCTGTTCTATATCTTCATACAGAATGTTGGTGATTGAGGAGTTTGGTGGCATCAGGTTCTTCCGAATGTCCTTCATTGCACTGCAGTCCAGCAGATGGTGTTTAACAGTTTCTTCTTCTTGTCTGTTGCAGTGCATGCAGTATGGTGTGTGGTCAGTGGTCACTCTGTGTAAGTGCTTATTGAGGGTAATGTGTCCTGTTCTCAACCTGAAAATTGTGTATTGGTCTCTACGACATAAGCTGTTGATGTGGTCTCCGGGGTTAGGCTTTGGTAGGTGTGTATATAGGGATCTTTCAGTTGGATTAATAGCACAGCTGTCAATCCACTGCTGCTTGGAGTTGTTGTGTATAATGTGTTTAGCTGTTCTCATTTGAAAATGTCAATATCATAAAAAAGCTGATTTTACTTTAGCTATTCGTGATTTGATTTCATGTGTACACTTGCCATCAGCTGTTATTGTTGTTTCGAGGTAACTAAATTTATTTACTTATGTAAATAATGCCTTCCTGTTGGCCATCTTGGTGTACTGCAATTCTTTCAGTAATGACGTCATACAAGAAACAGCCTCGCTGTGAGGTAATATAACTCTTCGGTATTTGAAGAATATTTCAAGAGACTCGGCGTGTGCGTCCGTACAAAGATCATTCGTTACTGTGACATCCGCCAACATGGCCACTGTCAATTCTTGTAGTCAAATGTATACAAGAAACCCACAGTGTGACCCCATGACGGAGACTGTGTGGGTTATGTCGCGACTTCCTTTGGGTAAGGTTTATATAAAAGCACGAAACGAAAAAAAAATTGGAAAATATGTTTATTCTTAATTGATTTGATGAAAAATACAACTTGGTTTGACGTAAAACAAGGTGTCCGTCAGGGGTGCATACTGTCGCTTTACTTACTTAATTTGTATACCGAAAGTATAATGAGGAATGTTAGAGAAGATGTAGACAAAGAATACTACGATGCAAAGAAAATTAAATTGATAACAACCGATAAAACAAATAAGGCGGCTGAAATATATACCAATGAGGAAAAATTGGAAGAGTTGAAGAGTTTTGAATATCTTGGATCATTATTAACTAATAATGGAGATCAAAAGAGGGAAATTAAAAAGGAGGACATCTATCGCTCTTAAAAAAGTAAAACAACTAAAGAATCTGTGGAGAGGAATAGATAGAACTACAAAAATCAGATTTTCAAGGGCAAGCATCTTTCCCTTCGCAACATATGCCTGTGAGACATGGACACTTAACAAAACAGCTGAGAAACACATAAATGCCTTTGAATGTAAATGCTAAAAGAACAAATATATCCATACTACAAGAACTTAATATTGAAGAAGGCTGTCTAGTAAAGGGGATGAAACAGAGAAAACTTTAAATATTTTGGACATATTAAACGTCAAGAGAATTTAGAAAAGACTGCCGTGGAAGGGCACATAATGGGAAAAAGAAAGAGAGGAAGACCAAGGCGAAGATGGGTTCAAGACATCGCTGATGATCTGCAAATGGATGCATCAGCACAAGGCGTCTTGCTTACACCAGAGAGGCCTACAAGAGAGCTGTTAGGGAGGCAAAAACCTACAGGAGTGATGTTAGGGAGGCAAAGTTCCACAAGGGACATGCAAAATGACTGTTTACAGATACAGAAAAAAAAATAGAACAAACATAAGGGAATGGTTTAGAACTTCCTGCTTCAAATGGGACAGAAATCGCCACCCATAGCCACAAGAAAACGAAGTAGTAACCAAAGTGTTTGGGGATATCTTCATATCTCAATCATGTTGTATGTTTGTATAATAGATCTATTTCTAAACATGTATCTATAGAGATCTGAAACGAAACGGATTCTCTTGCATTAGACAGTCGGAGAGAACGGATGACAAACTAATGTTACGTACACTCAGGAGGTGGCAGATGGGAGACAAAGAGGTACTTGCAGGGAGACAAAGAGGCACTTGCAGGGATGAGAAGACATCACAGAAGACGGCCTACAAGAACCCAGGAATCTGAGATACGGTCAGGAGTTGAGAAGACGGAGAAGATCTTTATCTTCGGAATGAACTTTAATTGTTGGGGACGTTAAATAATAATAATAATTGATGCAGAATTCAGTTACTTTGCGGTTTCGTTTAAGTCAGTGTGCTTTATATGTTATTTCTTTTAAAATTCATGCTGTACTGTATTTTGAATGAGTGTGAAATTTACGAAAGAAAGTGTAATATATGAACTGGAAGCAAAACTAAATTAACAAAACTAAATTAACAAAACTAAATTAACAAAACTAAATTAACCGAATTTTCAGCTACAAAATGAAAATCAACGCTGTTGACTTAAAATGACATTCTGCGTTAACAGTAAGTTGGGTAGAGTAAGAGAGCATGCTATATAGCCTATATAGTAGGGTACCATTTGTGACTTGGAGCAGAACCGTGGACTCTAGCATGGTCAAGAACCGCTTAGCCAGGGCCCCATTCGCACAGTCACGAAGCAACTCTTGATTGTCAGAGCTGGAATCTGTAAGATCTGTTTCTTGTTATTCACGATCAGACCCTGCACAGGTAGGCTTTAGCGATCAGACCCTGCACAGGTAGGCTTTAGCGATCAGACCCTGCACAGGTAGGCTTTAGCGATCAGACCCTGCACAGGTAGACTTTAGCGATCAGACCCTGCACAGGTAGACTTTAGCGATCAGACCCTGCACAGGTAGACTTTAGCGATCAGACCCTGCACAGGTAGACTTTAGCGATCAGACCCTGCACAGGTAGACTTTAGCGATCAGACCCTGCACAGGTAGACTTTAGCGATCAGACCTTGCACAGGTAGACTTTAGCGATCAGACCCTGCACAGGTAGACTTTAGCGATCAGACCTTGCACAGGTAGACTTTAGCGATCAGACCCTGCACAGGTAGGCTTTAGCGATCAGACCCTGCACAGGTAGGCTTTAGCGATCAGACCCTGCACAGGTAGACTTTAGCGATCAGACCCTGCACAGGTAGACTTTAGCGATCAGACCCTGCACAGGTAGACTTTAGCGATCAGACCCTACACAGGTAGACTTTAGCGATCAGACCTTGCACTAGTAGACTTTAGCGATCAGACCCTGCACAGGTAGACTTTAGCGATCAGACCCTGCACAGGTAGACTTTAGCGATCAGACCTTGCACTAGTAGACTTTAGCGATCAGACCCTGCACAGATAGACTTTAGCGATCAGACCCTGCACAGGTAGGCTTTAGCGATCAGACCCTGCACAGGTAGGCTTTAGCGATCAAGCTTCTCCACAAATCTAGGTCCTTGATATTCTCCATCACTTCGGTTGGTGATATTTTTGTTGTTGTTGTTGGTGCCATCACGGTAGACTGTCCATTATTTTTTTTCCTCTTGGTCTTCCCCTGCCTCGCTTCCCTTTTATCTTCCCTGTTGTTACGAAGTTTTCAAGCCCTCCTCTCCTCATTATATCTCCAAAGAATGATGGCTGTCGTTTTCCTCTGGATTAATTAGGTTCCTTTCTACATTTGCTTTTCTTAGACATTCCCTGTTTGTTACCTTAGCTGTCCATGGTGTTCTCAACACTCTTCTAAGAAATCACACCTCTGTTGCCTCTAGTGATCTTTGCATCGAGCTGTTGATTATCCACGTCTCACTTCCATAGAGCAGGATAGACTCAGTGTAGCATTCCAGTTATTATATTACTTCCATAGAGCAGGATAGACTCAGTGTAGCATTCCAGTTATTATATTACTTCCATAGAGCAGGATAGACTCAGTGTAGCATTCCAGTTATTATATTACTTCCATAGAGCAGGATAGACTCAGTGTAGCATTCCAGTTATTATATTACTATTTTTCTTTCTCCCGTGTCTTAAATTCTTGCTGGTTTTCAAGGCAAATTCTCTTCTCTGTGACGTTTCTTGAGATGATCTGCTCGTGGAGAAGTAAACTAGGTCATAAAAATGGAGGGCTAAAATCGGCCTCTGTCATAAAATACTCACGTGATAGGAAAGGGTTAGACCAGCTGTTTTCAGTGTGGGGTATCCTTTTTGTGAATACCTTGTATGTGAACCAGTTGATTGGGGTGTGGAATTCGATTTCTGATATTGCTCTATTAGAATGTTCTCTAATTCTGTTCTGTTCCCGTAAAATAAAACCAACCTGGTGACATTTTTGTTTTCAAGCTATACTAGTGTATAGGTGGCCTGGCTGGCTGAGTGGTAAGTCGTTCGGTCTACTAATCCGGTGGTACTGGGTTCAAGTCCCAGCAGTATGAATTTTTTTCTGGTACCACCAACCCACAAGAAGCCCCGGGGTGGACCCAGCCTCTAAAAACGGGTACCAGGGAAATCAGGGAAGGTTAAATGCTGCCAGACGTGATACTGACCATATCAGACTTTCATGTGCTGAAGGTCAGGGAAATACGGGCCTAACACCGCGTCCCCTGTATGCCTTAATGACATGGAATCAGGAACTTTACCTTTACCTTTTATACTAGTACTTAACAGCACAGATGATGATGATGATGATACTGATGATTATGATCATGATGGGAAGTATGTGAACATACTGGGAAATCCATTGTAGTTATGAGGGTATACTAGGCAATCCATACGCGGCGTGTAATCGTTAAAGTTTTAGAACCCATGGGTTGGACAATCTCTGGCTCGATGTCTTATTTTCAAACGATTCTCATCAAGGCGTGCGCCCGGTTCCTCGCTTCAAGCATGTTCTACCACAGATACGAGAGCCTTTGCCAGAACACGAGAGACACTGGATACCAGTCAGTGACCCACCTTTGGCCAGTTTTCAGCGACTGACAACGAAACAACGACAAATCTTCCACTCACATTCAGGTAGCATTATGGGTACAATTTTGTTTGTTTGTTTTGTCAAAGATGAAACGAGGCTTTCGCACAGTAAGTTGGTATAGCATAGTGTTGTATGGCTGGCCTTAGAAAAATAGTAGGCAAAAGCATTTTAGATGACAGTGGCTCGAACCACGGACTCTGGTAGGACGAGCAGTTGCATATCCAGGCGAGGACAGCGCACTAACCATTCATCTATCTCTTACAAGGTCTGACAATTAAGTAATGAGACTGATTTTATTATGGCCAATACAAAGATGCCACCTATGAAGCAAAGCATGACATCCAAAGAGGCAACTTTCACCTATGATCTGGCAACTTTTCAGCGCCGCCCGATAAGCAGACGACAAGCAAGCCGTCATTTTGATGACCTAGTCAGATGTGCATTAAATTCTGTTTAAAACTCGGAAAAAGTTGCCATTGAGACAGTTGAATTGATGCTACAAGTTTATGGGGATAGTTTTTTTTTTTATCTCGTGCACACATATTCAGGTGGTATTCACGATTCAAAAATGGTGTGGAAATGATTACAAATGCAACTAAACATGGACGTCCAATTTCTGTTCGTAATGAGGAACTCATTGCAAAAGTCAAAGAACGGATACAAGAAGATCGTTGTTTGACTGTGGGGATGATGGCAGATGAATTTGGTGTTAACCGAGAGATCATTCGTAAAAATTTTAATGGAAGATTTTGGGCAAGAAAAAAGTTGCTTGCCGGTTTGTACCATACTCGTTGTCTGATGACCAAAAACATCAGCGTGTTGAGTAAGCAAAATACATCATCAAAACGTGTTGCAGAAATAAATGTTTCTTAAATTTGATTGTTGCAGAGGATGAAACATGGATTTTCTGCCATGATCCCACAACCAAACGTCAAAGGCTCAATGGAAGTCATCATCATTACCAAAAGGAAAAAAAAATTCCTCCTCAAAAGTCGAAAGTGAAAACAATGTTTGTGTGCTTCTACGATAGCACAGGAGTTATTCACAAAGAATTTATTCCAGAGGGACAGACTGTCACTGCCAAAGTTTACTTAAGTATTTTGAAACGCCTATTGAAAAGGATTCTCCGAGTCCGACCCGAGTATTCAACACCTGGCAGTTTTTTCCTTCTTCACGATAATGCACCGGCTCACCGGGCTGTAGTTGTACAGGAATTTTTGCCCCCCCCCCCCCAAAAAAAAAAAAAACCAAAAAAAAACAAGTATGTGTTCTCAACTATCCACCCTATTCCCAAGACTGATTTCCCTGCGATTATTTTCTATTCCCAAAATTAAAGTTATCATTGAAAGGACGCTTCTTTGACGATACTGATGTCATCCAAAGGGCCGTAACATCGAGTTTAAAGGCCATACCACCAGAAGAACTGCAGAGGTCTTTCCATTGTTTGTTAGATCGTGCCACTGGCTGTATCAATGCATAAGGGGCTTACTTTGAATAAAATACAGGTTATATCTTCAACTGTTGTTGATTTTATTTTTATTTTTTATGTAATTAGTTTAATTGTTGGACCTTATATTTTCAGGTAAGCTTGTAATGTCCTTTCTCGATAACATTTATCTTTTCCCCCATGGGGCCAAGTAGTAAATTTACTTGGAGCTAGCGCCCCAAGATGTGGCAAGAAATATTTACAAAGTGAGAAACCAACTTGTACAATGTGTTTAGTGTTAGAATATCCCAAAAGAAGGCCAAAAATTGGGGAATCGTAGTAGGCAAATATTCTATCTCCTTTACTCGGAGAGTTCTCTAGAAACAAGAAGTGTAACAATGACGCGACAAATAAGATAAATGTGATACTTGCTTGAGATAAGTGTGATACTTGCTTGAGATAAATGTGATACTTGCATGAGATAAGTGTGATACTTACTTGAGGTAAGGTGCAGATTGAAAAAAAAAAATGAAGAGGGAAAGGAGTAAAAATTAACTCTAGAAGAAAACAGTGAAATGGTCATGAAAAGCAGCAATAGCAACACGAAACTACGAGAGAGGAGACATAAGAAACAGACAAATACACGCAAAAAAAATTATCTGAGGTCATATCTGTTAGAAAATCTGGTCAGACTGCACCCCCACAGATGGAAATGACAATACAAGTACCGTCAGCTAAAGACCAGAACTTGTGATGAAAAAGGCGTGGGGTACTGGAGGAAGGGAAAAAAATATAAAGCCGAGCACAGTAAATAGGAAGCTGAAACGAGAGTTAAACCAGCTGGGTTGAAATATCAAAGCAAAAGAGTAGAAAAATAATAATATTAACCCTTGTTGACCCATGGAACAAATGAGCAGAACATGGGAAATGAGCAGGAAAAAAGAATAATAAACCAGGTATTGTTAAATTAAGGAAATAGTTGTTCATGGAATGATGACCTGAGAATTCAGACCAGTTGGATGCAGACACCCAGCCTGGTAGATAAGACACTGTTCCAGAGCTCTATAAACCCCTCATGGGAACAGCATGAGAAGATGGCAGGGACTGAAGTATCTCATTTCCAGGTGTGGTCTATAGCACCATGATCAAGAGATCGCAGGGTCTGTGGACCAGAGAGGTCGGGAGCCACTGATTTATAGAATATAGATCCAGTGACTCCCAATCTTTTACCTCCAAGGATCATGTTTTCAACATGCATCATCACAGTGCCATACACCCTTAATTGGTTTATTCGAAGATGGTATTTAATACCAATATTGACAATTCAGCAGCGAACCACACTGAAAAAGTTGGGAACCACTGGATTATATTTTCTGGACCGGCCCACACATAACCCACCCCCCCTCCCCCCAGATATCCAGAACCAATGTCTGAATATTTTATTTATTCTTTAAATAAATAAGAAAGTAACCTCAAGGACCGTAATCTGATGATGACCCACAGCTTCCCGCTGCGAAGAGTGGTCGACCCTGCGCCAGATGCTGCCTACCGAAGGCTACGTGCAGAAGATGCCACGGAGACACTGGGGCACGGCCATGGCCGTCCCGCATGTTATCAGTTCTACGATCCCAGACAAGTTGCCGATTGTTAACAGCGAGATGACAACGTAAGAGAGTTAATGTAAACCCTCTCATTTTAACATAAGTGGATATGTTTATATTGACTATTAACGTTAGGGTTGGCAACACAAAACCGACCAAGACCCTGTAGCGCCTATCTGTTGGTTACCCCCGTCTTCCCCCGACCTTGTCTTGTAAGGGACCTGGGAGTCTAGCCAGCATCACCGTAGAGCTTGTCTTGTAGGGGACCTGGGGATCTGGCCAGCATCATCTAGAGCTTGTCTTGTAGAGGAGCTGGGAGTCTGGCCAGCATCAGAGTAGAGTAGAGCTTGTCTTGTAGGGGACTTGGAGGTCTGGCCAGCATCGCCTAGAGCTTGTCTAGTAGGGGACCTGGGGATCTGGCCAGCATCACATAGAGCTTGTCTTGTAGGGGACCTGGGGATCTGGCCAGCATCACATAGAGCTTGTCTTGTAGGGGACCTGGGGATCTGGCCAGCATCACATAGAGCTTGTCTTGTAGGGGACCTGGGGATCTGGCCAGCATCACATAGAGCTTGTCTTGTAGGGGACCTGGGGGTCTGGCCAGCATCGCCTAGAGCTTGTCTAGTAGGGGACCTGGGGATCTGGCCAGCATCACCGTAGAGCTTGTCTTGTAGGGGACCTGGGAGTCTGGCCAGCATCACCTAAAGCTTGTCTTGTAGAGGACCTGGGAGTCTGGCTAACATCACCGTGGAGCATGTCTTGTAGAGGACCTGGGAGTCTGGCCAGCATCACATAGAACTTGTCTTGTAGGGGACCTGGGAGTCTGGCCAGCATCACATAGAGCTTGCCTTGTAGGGGACCTGGGAGTCTGGCCAGCATCACCGTAGAGCTTGTCTTGTAGGGAACTTGGAGGTCTGGCCAGCATCACCTAGAGCTTGTCTTGTAGGGGACCTGGGGATCTGGCCAGCATCATCTAGAGCTTGTCTTGTAGGGGACCTGGGAGACTGGCCAGCATCGCATAGAGCTTGTCTTGTAGGGGACCTGGGAGACTGGCCAGCATCACCGTAGAGCGTGTCTTGTAGGGGACCTGAGGATCTGGCCAGCATCACATGGAGCTTGTCTTGTAGGGGACCTGGGAGACTGGCCAGCATCACATAGAGCTTGTCTTGTAGGGGACCTGGGAGACTGGCCAGCATCACATAGAGCTTGTCTTGTAGGGGACCTGGGAGACTGGCCAGCATCACATAGAGCTTGTCTTGTAGGGGACCTGGGAGACTGGCCAGCATCACATAGAGCTTGTCTTGTAGGGGACCTGGGAGACTGGCCAGCATCACATAGACCTTGTCTTGTAGGGGACCTGGGGATCTGGCCAGCATCACCGTGGAGCTTGTCTTGTACGGGACCTGGGGGTCATGCCACCATCACCGTAGAGCTTGTCATGTAGGGGACCTGGGAGTCTGGCCAGCATCACAGTGGAGCTTATCTTGTAGGGGACCTGGGAGTCTGGCCAGCATCACATAGAGCTTGTCTTGTAGGGGGCCTGGGTGTCATGCCAGCATCACCTAGAGCTTATCTTGTAGGGGACCTGGGGATCTGGCCAGCATCACCGTGGAGCTTGTCTTGTAGGGGGCCTGGGAGTCTGGTCAGCATCACCGTAGAGCTTCTTTTGCAGGAGACTTGGGTGTCTAGCCAGGTTCACAGTGGAGCTTCTCTTGTAGGAGACTTTGGGGGGGGGGGTCTAGCCAGATTCACATTGGAGCTTCTCTTGTAGGAGACTTGGGGGTCTAGCCAGGTTCACAGTGGAGCTTCTCTTGTAGGAGACTTTGGGGGGGGGGGTCTAGCCAGATTCACATTGGAGCTTCTCTTGTAGGAGACTTGGGGGTCTAGCCAGGTTCACAGTGGAGCTTCTCTTGTAGGAGACTTGGGGGTCTGGCCATGTTCACAAAGGAGCTTCTCTTGTAGGAGACTTGGGGTCTGGCCAGTTTCACAGTGGAGCTTCTCTTGTAGGAGACTTTGGGTCTGGCCAGTTTCACAGTGGAGCTTCTCTTGTAGGAGACTTGGGGTCTGGCCAGGTACACTGCCTGAGTATGCTGTGTTGCTGGCTACGCTGGAGGATGTGATGTGGTGTCTGTCGTTCTTTGCCTCGGACACATAGATCTGTTGTGCCAGTTATCAATTTTTATTCTTTTCTCTTGTTGGTTTTATCTTAATGTATATTAGTACGATAAAACCTATTTAATTAATACTTATTCTTCTGAGGCTGTTTCCTTCTGGCGTCCGAGACTGACTCCTCCTGGGGCACCTCCCATAGTTAATACTTCTCCTCTTCCTTCATAATCAATACTAATGCTCTCTCCTCCATCTCTCCATCCCATAATTCCAGTCAACCCAGGTTTTTCAACTACCTTTACTACCTCCCACTCTCATTCGCATGTGTTTCATATGTCACAACATATGTCACAACATATGTCACAACATATGTCTTCATAAACCTAGATTTGATCTTTACAAGAAAAGCTTTACTTATTTTTCTGCTCATCTTTGGAATACCCTCCCATCCTACATAAAAAATGTAAACTATACTCCTTCCTATAACTACAAACTCGTACAATATCTGCTTGATGTCGGTTACATGCCTCTGTGATTCATAAACGTTATTTTAGACTACTCTTACAGACACCGAACTCGGTCAATTTCTTATTATGAATAGTACCAAAATTCTGTTTGGTAGTCATTTATCTATGTATGTGGTTACTTTCCGTAGTCACTTATATATGTATGTAGTTAGTTTCTGTAGGCATTTACATATGTATGTAGTTGCTTTTTGTATTGAGTGCATGGATAAGAGTGAAATGTGAATGTTATACTTTATTTTTCTTTTATGTCTCTCAGCTTTCCAATGTTAATTATGTTGGTTATATGAGCAGAATATTTGTAGAATATCTGGAACAGAGTGAAAGTTGTATGATAAAGGGCAGAATGTCAGAACTGTAATGTAAAAGTAATAATCTGCAGCGAAGCAGTGCTGTCGTAACTGCTGGGAATTATTGATAATTTTTTTGTCCGATTGTAAATCTGTAGCAAGCCGTTTCAATACGTGCCTTCAGCTGTTAGCTTCTGTATCCGCCCCAAGACTTACATTGTTCGTGCTTAACAGCAAAACGAGGGGGTAGATGATGCTGAACCCTGCAGTTTAATAATTTAAAAAAATAGAAAGTTGAAATGAATAAGATGAAGAAAAATCACTAAAGCACAGCAAAAACACAACCAATATTTCGGCTTAGGAGCTTTTTTTCCTGGTGTAGAAGAATAAAGGATAGAAAGAAAAAAAAAAGAAATAAAAGCTGAAAATTAAAAACAAATTATTTGTCCTATCTGAAGTCCGCATTTAGTGAAAGACTAGGCATGGAGTCTCTATGACATAAGCTGGAAAAAGAAAGCTCTCTTTATTATTATTATTGCTGTTGTTGTTGCTGTTGTTGTTGGTGGTGTATGAAGTTCTTAACTGGATATATTTGTAAAGGCGTCTCATAATTGAATTAGAACTGGGCAGGAGTAGATTCCAAGTCTCCATCTCGCGCTCACAAATAGGTTGTGCCACTACAGCCATAATCACAGGGATTAGGCTTAGGTCGACGTGTTTCCAGGGCCGATGGAGCACAGAGAGAGGCTTATTCTTATGTTTTCGTCAGGGAAGGTTTGACAAGCTATTGCAGTATAATCTCCGTCCATAGACTGGCCGGAAAGTCTAAGGAGATTCTAGTTTGTAGCTAAGGGGCGGCTCTAAGCATGAGTAGAGAAGTGTTAGTTTGTAGCTAAGAGAGGGAGGGGGAATTCTGTGACTGAGTAGAGAAGTGTTAGTTTGGTTTGTAGCTAAGAGGGCCAGTTTCACAGTGGAGCTTCTCTTGTAGGAGACTTGGGGTCTGGCCAGGTACACTGCCTGAGTATGCTGTGTTGCTGGCTACGCTGGAGGATGTGATGTGGTGTCTGTCGTTCTTTGCCTCGGACACATAGATCTGTTGTGCCAGTTATCAATTTTTATTCTTTTCTCTTGTTGGTTTTATCTTAATGTATATTAGTACGATAAAACCTATTTAATTAATACTTATTCTTCTGAGGCTGTTTCCTTCTGGCGTCCGAGACTGACTCCTCCTGGGGCACCTCCCATAGTTAATACTTCTCCTCTTCCTTCATAATCAATACTAATGCTCTCTCCTCCATCTCTCCATCCCATAATTCCAGTCAACCCAGGTTTTTCAACTACCTTTACTACCTCCCACTCTCATTCGCATGTGTTTCATATGTCACAACATATGTCACAACATATGTCACAACATATGTCTTCATAAACCTAGATTTGATCTTTACAAGAAAAGCTTTACTTATTTTTCTGCTCATCTTTGGAATACCCTCCCATCCTACATAAAAAATGTAAACTATACTCCTTCCTATAACTACAAACTCGTACAATATCTGCTTGATGTCGGTTACATGCCTCTGTGATTCATAAACGTTATTTTAGACTACTCTTACAGACACCGAACTCGGTCAATTTCTTATTATGAATAGTACCAAAATTCTGTTTGGTAGTCATTTATCTATGTATGTGGTTACTTTCCGTAGTCACTTATATATGTATGTAGTTAGTTTCTGTAGGCATTTACATATGTATGTAGTTGCTTTTTGTATTGAGTGCATGGATAAGAGTGAAATGTGAATGTTATACTTTATTTTTCTTTTATGTCTCTCAGCTTTCCAATGTTAATTATGTTGGTTATATGAGCAGAATATTTGTAGAATATCTGGAACAGAGTGAAAGTTGTATGATAAAGGGCAGAATGTCAGAACTGTAATGTAAAAGTAATAATCTGCAGCGAAGCAGTGCTGTCGTAACTGCTGGGAATTATTGATAATTTTTTTGTCCGATTGTAAATCTGTAGCAAGCCGTTTCAATACGTGCCTTCAGCTGTTAGCTTCTGTATCCGCCCCAAGACTTACATTGTTCGTGCTTAACAGCAAAACGAGGGGGTAGATGATGCTGAACCCTGCAGTTTAATAATTTAAAAAAATAGAAAGTTGAAATGAATAAGATGAAGAAAAATCACTAAAGCACAGCAAAAACACAACCAATATTTCGGCTTAGGAGCTTTTTTTCCTGGTGTAGAAGAATAAAGGATAGAAAGAAAAAAAAAAGAAATAAAAGCTGAAAATTAAAAACAAATTATTTGTCCTATCTGAAGTCCGCATTTAGTGAAAGACTAGGCATGGAGTCTCTATGACATAAGCTGGAAAAAGAAAGCTCTCTTTATTATTATTATTGCTGTTGTTGTTGCTGTTGTTGTTGGTGGTGTATGAAGTTCTTAACTGGATATATTTGTAAAGGCGTCTCATAATTGAATTAGAACTGGGCAGGAGTAGATTCCAAGTCTCCATCTCGCGCTCACAAATAGGTTGTGCCACTACAGCCATAATCACAGGGATTAGGCTTAGGTCGACGTGTTTCCAGGGCCGATGGAGCACAGAGAGAGGCTTATTCTTATGTTTTCGTCAGGGAAGGTTTGACAAGCTATTGCAGTATAATCTCCGTCCATAGACTGGCCGGAAAGTCTAAGGAGATTCTAGTTTGTAGCTAAGGGGCGGCTCTAAGCATGAGTAGAGAAGTGTTAGTTTGTAGCTAAGAGAGGGAGGGGGAATTCTGTGACTGAGTAGAGAAGTGTTAGTTTGGTTTGTAGCTAAGAGGGGCAGTTCTACGGTTATGTAGAGAAGTCTTAGTTTGTAGCTAAGGGGCGGTTCCACGACTGAGTAGAGAAGTATTAGTCCTGTTGTGTCTCATGCGAAGGCTGGATTATGGTTAGAAGCGCCGTAGTCGGTACAGCTGTAAACATATGGACACTTGGCCCTTCAGAGAGCTTGAATTAGAAAGAGTGGCCCGGCATATCACGACTCGGATCACTCTTTTGTTTGACGGGAGTTTAAGTAAAACACCACTAGTAATATACCCCCTTCCCCTTCCTCCCTTTTCAACCTCCCATACTGGCAGTTTTCCTCTAAAGAGACAGTGCTTGATGCAGGCAGACAACTGAACTGAGTTTTGCCAGAAAATCATCTCGCAAGACCGCTCTTCTCGTGGCTAACCTTGCCAGTGTTGGATCTGCGGTTATCCTGCTTTGTTTGGGCTGTTGGTAAGCTGGTGTGGAGAAAGTAAATATCTTGTCCATGCTGCACTCTTCCATCTCTCGGCTCTGCCAGTTCAACAAGGTCCATATGTCTGAAAATCTAGTTTGAGGAGGATGTCAGAAAGCGGATAGGCTAAAGAACTTCACTCACCACCAACTGCCTTAGTGTTCATCCCTCCGAGTTTTTTTTCAGGGTTTGCCCCCCCCCCCCCCCCACCCTAACCTATGCCTCTCCCTCGAGCCACCCACAAGGCAGTGCGGTTTGACATGTGCTGGTTGTACTGCTTCCTATCACGTGGTAACAGGCGGATCTGACCAGGTAAGGAGCGAAGGAAAATGTGATAACTATCATCAGATCCTTGATATGATGCTCAAACTATCATCAGATCCTTGATATGATGCTCAAACTGTCATCAGATCCTTGATATGATGCTCAAACTGTCATCAGATCCTTGATATGATGCTCAAACTGTCATCAGATCCTTGATATGATGCTCAAACTATCATCAGATCCTTGATATGATGCTCAAACTGTCATCAGATCCTTGATATGATGCTCAAACTGTCATCAGATCCTTGATATGATGCTCAAACTATCATCAGATCCTTGATATGATGCTCAAACTGTCATCAGATCCTTGATATGATGCTCAAACCTCTGAAATGTTTCAGTCATTCAGAACCAACCAAATAAAGAACAAAATCATTAACACTGTGTACCTATTGTGAGTACATGGCGCAGAACAAGATATCAGCGCCAATATCGCGATCACTTACCTGCATCAGTGGACTGGAAAACCCTTTTATGAGGTAAACAAAGAAATGAACAGTCTGAGAAATTAGCGCAGGTTCTGAAAGTTTAACAGTTATTGTTGTGACTGTTCTCATAATTAAGGAACAAAGAAAGCAGAACAAAAACACAGAACAAAATCATGTGCCTTGGTCTTGTTCCAGGTTTGTGGACGAAGTACATACCATCGACAAGGCTTTCAGGCTGTACACGTCCAGATAAATTCCTACATTCACCAGCTTGTTGCCTTTCTCTCCGGACTGTATTTAGCCTTTCTGAAGGAAAGTCAGAACAAAACAGTCGCAGTGGTCAGTGTTTCTGTTGATTTACAAGCTACACAACTCCATGTCGCTATGAAGTGTTGAATTGTTTTCACGTTCCAGTTAAGTTCTGCAGACGTTTTTTTTTTTTTTTTGTTCCCGGTAATTGGTATTTATAGTGTCTTGGATGATAATCTTGAGATTTTGAAAATCATAATATAGCGCTAAGAATGTTATGTAGTGTTTAAGATATGTACAACTTTCTAGCATTACTGGGGTTTTATTTATTTTTTTTGGGGGGGGGGAAATAATGTCCGCTTGAACTAGTCAACAGGTAGCCTGTTTATTAATGTGCTTCATAATCTGATGTTATTTGTACCTTACACATCCATATGATGATATAGGAAACATATCACTACTACATCGCTGTATGATATTTATTACTACTTCGTCGCTGTAGGATACATATTAGTCCTGTTGTGTCTCATGCGAAGGCTGGATTATGGTTAGAAGCGCCGTAGTCGGTACAGCTGTAAACATATGGACACTTGGCCCTTCAGAGAGCTTGAATTAGAAAGAGTGGCCCGGCATATCACGACTCGGATCACTCTTTTGTTTGACGGGAGTTTAAGTAAAACACCACTAGTAATATACCCCCTTCCCCTTCCTCCCTTTTCAACCTCCCATACTGGCAGTTTTCCTCTAAAGAGACAGTGCTTGATGCAGGCAGACAACTGAACTGAGTTTTGCCAGAAAATCATCTCGCAAGACCGCTCTTCTCGTGGCTAACCTTGCCAGTGTTGGATCTGCGGTTATCCTGCTTTGTTTGGGCTGTTGGTAAGCTGGTGTGGAGAAAGTAAATATCTTGTCCATGCTGCACTCTTCCATCTCTCGGCTCTGCCAGTTCAACAAGGTCCATATGTCTGAAAATCTAGTTTGAGGAGGATGTCAGAAAGCGGATAGGCTAAAGAACTTCACTCACCACCAACTGCCTTAGTGTTCATCCCTCCGAGTTTTTTTTCAGGGTTTGCCCCCCCCCCCCCCCCCACCCTAACCTATGCCTCTCCCTCGAGCCACCCACAAGGCAGTGCGGTTTGACATGTGCTGGTTGTACTGCTTCCTATCACGTGGTAACAGGCGGATCTGACCAGGTAAGGAGCGAAGGAAAATGTGATAACTATCATCAGATCCTTGATATGATGCTCAAACTATCATCAGATCCTTGATATGATGCTCAAACTGTCATCAGATCCTTGATATGATGCTCAAACTGTCATCAGATCCTTGATATGATGCTCAAACTGTCATCAGATCCTTGATATGATGCTCAAACTATCATCAGATCCTTGATATGATGCTCAAACTGTCATCAGATCCTTGATATGATGCTCAAACTGTCATCAGATCCTTGATATGATGCTCAAACTATCATCAGATCCTTGATATGATGCTCAAACTGTCATCAGATCCTTGATATGATGCTCAAACCTCTGAAATGTTTCAGTCATTCAGAACCAACCAAATAAAGAACAAAATCATTAACACTGTGTACCTATTGTGAGTACATGGCGCAGAACAAGATATCAGCGCCAATATCGCGATCACTTACCTGCATCAGTGGACTGGAAAACCCTTTTATGAGGTAAACAAAGAAATGAACAGTCTGAGAAATTAGCGCAGGTTCTGAAAGTTTAACAGTTATTGTTGTGACTGTTCTCATAATTAAGGAACAAAGAAAGCAGAACAAAAACACAGAACAAAATCATGTGCCTTGGTCTTGTTCCAGGTTTGTGGACGAAGTACATACCATCGACAAGGCTTTCAGGCTGTACACGTCCAGATAAATTCCTACATTCACCAGCTTGTTGCCTTTCTCTCCGGACTGTATTTAGCCTTTCTGAAGGAAAGTCAGAACAAAACAGTCGCAGTGGTCAGTGTTTCTGTTGATTTACAAGCTACACAACTCCATGTCGCTATGAAGTGTTGAATTTGTTTTCACGTTCCAGTTAAGTTCTGCAGACGTTTTTTTTTTTTTTTTGTTCCCGGTAATTGGTATTTATAGTGTCTTGGATGATAATCTTGAGATTTTGAAAATCATAATATAGCGCTAAGAATGTTATGTAGTGTTTAAGATATGTACAACTTTCTAGCATTACTGGGGTTTTATTTATTTTTTTTGTTGATTTACAAGCTACACAACTCCATGTCGCTATGAAGTGTTGAATTTGTTTTCACGTTCCAGTTAAGTTCTGCAGACGTTTTTTTTTTTTTTTTGTTCCCGGTAATTGGTATTTATAGTGTCTTGGATGATAATCTTGAGATTTTGAAAATCATAATATAGCGCTAAGAATGTTATGTAGTGTTTAAGATATGTACAACTTTCTAGCATTACTGGGGTTTTATTTATTTTTTTTTGGGGGGGGGGAAATAATGTCCGCTTGAACTAGTCAACAGGTAGCCTGTTTATTAATGTGCTTCATAATCTGATGTTATTTGTACCTTACACATCCATATGATGATATAGGAAACATATCACTACTACATCGCTGTATGATATTTATTACTACTTCGTCGCTGTAGGATACATATTACTAATACATTGCTCTAGGATGAATATTATTACTACATCGCTGTAGCATACATATTACTAATACATCGTTGTAGGATACTTATTAGCACTACGTCGCTGTAGGATACATGTTAGTACTACGTCGCTATGTTATGGTTTATGTGTATATCTATACTTTGTGATCACACCACTTTGTGATATTTGATGATAACATCACCACGGCAGTGGGGGGGGGGGGGGAAGAGGAACACAACTTTCTTACAGTGTTGCTAGAAAATTGATTGATTATGTCATAACAAGATACACCACGCTTACATCACTACACAGCATTCCAAGATTACACCACAACACACACTACACCACTACACAGAACTCTAAGCTCACATCACAGCACAGCACTTCAAGCTTACACCATTACATAGAACTTTAGGTTTACATCACAACACAGCACTTCAAGCTTACACCACCACATAGAACTTTAGGTTTACATCACAACACAGCACTTCAAACTTACACCATTACATAGAACTTTAGGCTTACATCACAACACAGTACTACAAGCGTACACCACCACATAGAACTTTAGGTTTACATCACAACACAGCACTTCAAACTTACACAACCACATAGAACTTTAGGTTTACATCACAACACAGTACTACAAGCGTACACCACCACATAGAACTCTAAGCTTACATTACTACACAACACTCCAAGCTTACACCACTAAACAGCACTCCAAGCTTAAATCATTATATACCACTCCAAGCTTAAATCATTATATACCACTCCAAGCTTAAATCATTATACAACACTCCAAGCTTAAATCATTATACAACACTCCAAGCTTACACCACTAAACAGCACTCCAAGCTTAAATCATTATACAACACTCCAAGCTTACACCACTACACAGCACTTCAAGCTTAAATCATTCTACAACACTCCAAGCTTACATCACTAAACAGCACTCCAAGCTTAAATCATTATATACCACTCCAAGCTTAAATCATTATACAACACTCCAAGCTTACACCACTAAACACCACTCCAAGCTTAAATCATTACACAACACCCCAAGCTTACACCACTAAACAGCACTCCAAGATTAAATCTTTATATAACACTCCAAGCTTACACCACTACATAGAACTCTAAGCTTAAATCATTATACAACACTCCAAGCTTACACCACTAAACAGCACTCCAAGCTTAAATCATTATACAACACTCCAAGCTTACACCACTAAACAGCACTCCAAGCTTAAATCATTATACAGCACTCCAAGCTTACACCACTAAACAGCACTCCGAGCTTAAATCTTTATATAACGCTCCAAGCTTAAATCATTATATAATACTCCAAGCTTACACCACTAAACAGCACTCCAAGCTTAAATCATTATACAACACTCCAAGCTTACACCACTAAACACCACTCCAAGCTTAAATCATTATACAACACTCCAAGCTTACACCACTAAACAGCACTCCAAGCTTAAATCATTACACAACACTCCAAGCTTACACCACTAAACAGCACTCCAAGATTAAATCTTTATATAACACTCCAAGCTTACACCACTACATAGAACTCTAAGCTTAAATCATTATACAACACTCCAAGCTTACACCACTAAACAGCACTCCAAGCTTAAATCATTATACAACACTCCAAGCTTACACCACTAAACACCACTCCAAGCTTAAATCATTATACAACACTCCAAGCTTACACCACTAAACACCACTCCAAGCTTAAATCTTTATATAACACTCCAAGCTTACACCACTACATAGAACTCTAAGCTTAAATCATTATACAACACTCCAAGCGTACACCACTAAACAGCACTCCAAGCTTAAATCATTACACAACACTCCGAGCTTACACCACTACATAGAACTCTAAGCTTACATCACAACACAGCACTCCAAGCTTACATCAGTGCACATCACTCTGAGCTTACATCATTACACAACACTCCGAGCTTACACCACAACACAGCACTCCAAGCTTACATCAGTGCACAGCACTCTGAGCTTACATCATTACACAACACTCCGAGCTTACACCACAACACAGCACTCCAAGCTTACATCAGTGCACAGCACTCCGAGCTTACATCATTACACAACACTCCGAGCTTACACCACAACACAGCACTCCAAGCTTACATCACTACACAGCACTCTGAGCTTACATCATTACACAACACTCTGAGCTTACATCACTACATAGCACTCTAAGCTTACACCACTACACAGCACTCTAAGCTTACATCACTACACAGCACTCCAAGCTTACATCACTACACAGCACACCAAGCTTACATCACTACACAGCACACCAAGCTTACATCACTACACAGCACACCAAGCTTACACCACTACACAGCACACCAAGCTTACATCACTACACAGCACACCAAGCTTACACCACTACACAGCACTCCAAGCTTACATCACTACACAGCACTCCGAGCTTACACCACTACACAGAACTTTAAGCTTACACCACTACACAGCACTCCAAGCTTACATCACTACACAGCACTCCAAGCTTACACCACTACACAGCACTCCGAGCTTACATCACTACACAGCACTCCAAGCTTACATCACTACACAGCACTCCAAGCTTACATCACTACACAGCACTCCGAGCTTACATCACTACACAGCACTCCAAGCTTACATCACTACACAGCACTCCAAGCTTACATCACTACACAGCACACCAAGCTTACATCACTACACAGCACACCAATCTTACATCACTACACAGCACACCAAGCTTACATCACTACACAGCACACCAAGCTTACATCACTACACAGCACACCAAGCTTACATCACTACACAGAACTTTAAGCTTACATCACTACACAGCACTCCAAGCTTACATCACTACACAGCACACCAAGCTTACATCACTACACAGCACTCCAAGCTTACATCACTACACAGCACTCCAAGCTTACACCACTACACAGCACTCCAAGCTTACATCACTACACAGCACTCCAAGCTTACACCACTTGAAAGCACTCTAATCTTACACCACTACACAGAACTTTAAGCTTACACCACTACACAGCACTCCAAGCTTACATCACTACACAGCACTCCAAGCTTACAGCACTATATAAATCTTAATGTTGACTATGAGTTAGATGCGCGCATATAGTGCCGACTGACACAATTAAAAAAAGGTTATGTCCTTTTTTTTAGACACACCTGTTTTTACAGTATACTAGAAGAAAGAACACAGAAACAGAATATATTACTCTATGGAAAGAGAATGCAAATTTATGTAAATTCTATCTTTGCCTCCCTTCTTCTATTCCTCCCCTCCCCAAACAGTCATATCTGACACACGCACACACACGCTCTAGCGCGTATGAATACACAAGATACACCGGATCTATATGTTACATTCACTTTTAATGGCACTGAATTCCAAACAACAACAACAACAACAATAGCAATATAAATACAAGATGAAGAGGAAAAAAAAATGAAACAAACAAGAACAAGATTCTAGAACCATAATAACTGTTATCTGTCGAGTACACACAAGTACTGAAAAGTGCTACACAGAAAATATCAATTTTATTTGCCAAGCGAAGAGCGTAACATTTTTTTTTTTAATTACTGAAACTATGGCAGCAACGCTACAGCGAAGAATTAGTAAATTAAAAGTAAGAAGCGAATAAAGAAAATAAGCAGCGAAACTATTCTTGTCTTCGTTTTCTTGTTGAAGTAAAATTATTTGTGCATGTAGCTCTGAATTATATTCTATATATATTATAATTACTAAATAATTAGTGTATAAGTGCACAACTATACACGAAGCACTGATGACAGCTGACAAAACAAATAAGGCAGCTGAAATATATATCAATGAGAAAAAATTCGAAGAGGTGGAGAGTTTTAAATATCTTGGATCATTACTAACTAATAATGGAGATACAATGAGGGATATTAAAAGGAGGACATCTTTCGCTCTTCAAAGAATAAAACAACTAAAGAAGCTGTGGAGAGGAACAGACAGAATTACAAAAATAAGATTTTTAAGGGCATGCATCTTTCCCATCGCAACATATGCCCGTGAGACATGGACACTTAACAAAAAAAACAGCCGAGAAAAACTACACAGTACTCCAAGCTTACACCACAACACAGCACTCCAAGCTTAAATCACTACATCTTTGAATCTAAATGTTACAGAAGAGTCCTTCAAATATAGACACAAAAAAGAACAAATATATCCATACTACAAGAACTTACTATTGAAAAGAGTTTGGCTAGTAAGGAAGATTAAACAGAGAAAACTTAAATATTTTGGACATATTAAACGGCATGATAATTTAGAGAAGACAGTATTGGAAGGATACATAATGGGAAAAAGAAAGAGAGGAAGACCCAGGCGAAGATGGCTGCAAGACATCGTTGACAATCTGCGAATGGACGCATTAGCAGCAGGCCGTCTTGCTTACAGCCGAGAGGCCTACAGGAGAGCTGTTAGAGAGGCAAAGTTCCGCAAGGGACATGCAAATGACCGACTGACTGTTACTACTACTACAATTTTTTCCCCGCTTCCACTGCTGCTGTCTAAGTCATTCCACTATAGCACTTGTCTGTTGTTACTACAGCTACTTACATTACAATTTCTACTCCCATCAACGCCATTACTGTTACGTGTACTACAAAGATGGAGTTCAGTAGCTGGTGCACAGTAGTACAGTCTAGAAAACTAATGCAAACTCAGTGTGATAGATCACATTCACATATCACGCGATATCTAACTAAGTGTTAAATTACAAGATTTAAAGCCTATAAAACTCACAGGAACTTTCCCGACGCGGAAGAGTAACCACCCAACACAAATGGAAAGTTCACGAACTAATGGTAGTCACAAGCACTGGTTTGGTAGAAGATCGTTTTTCCGTGAAAAATTTCTTGAAAATTAACACCTGACCGAAGCCTGTCAGCAGAATAACGGCCGCTTGTCCACATGACCACCACGTGACTCTCTTGTTTAAGCTTTCCGCTACATACCGGCCCATGGATTCTCGGACCATGTACTTCATCTGGAAGTCCACCACCGTGGTCATCAGAAAGTGGATGTTGTCACAGAAGGCCTCTAGAGGGCCTTTGACTCGTGGCACTCTCTGGTCACCAGCTTCCTCCGACAGCGAGGGCTCGCCGTAGGGACGAATGTTGAAGGCAATGCGCTTGGTTGTCAGCTTGGAGAACTCGTTGCTGGAACAGTTCACAAGGCACAGTATGAGAAGAATACCTGTCTGTCCGTCCGTCCGTCCGTCCATCTGTCTGTCTTTCTGTCTGTCTGTCTGTCCGTCCGTCCGTCCGTCCATCCATCCATCCGTCCGTCCGTCCGTCCATCCATCTATCCGTCCGTCCGTCCGTCTGTCTGTATTATCTGTTTGTTTATTTGTACCTGAAGCAGAACTTGAAGTCGCCATTTTGAGCATTGAATGACACCTCATCTCCTGTGGACTTTTCCTCCTTGTAAATGACCAGGCCGTTGGGAGTAACAATCTTGGCATCAATGTCCTGGTTTCCACCGGCCGTGACCCTGAACTCAAATATCACTTTGACGCTGTCTGTGAAAGTTTTCGAAAAACAAGTCTTCTCCTGGGGTTCAACGACTATAATATAGCCCTCCCTGGCGAAATACGCCACAGAGGAAGTCGCCAAGACGCTGAGTATGAAAGCTTTATGTAAAATCATTTTCATGCTTCCAAAACTGAAAATATAAAATATATGAACTTTCTTAACAATATATTCATTTTTATTTCATGTCGATGATATCTTAATGGATTCTGAATACAAAGATAAATTTATGAAAGATAACTGAGCACATAAGACAATAACTAAAGCGAAATATTTTCTCCTGTTAGTTAGGTATTTGGAATGTGTAACAAAACTTTGACGCAGGTTTAGAAGCCTACACTAGCACGTCTAATAAATCTGGCACATGAGAGGCAAGGAGAAGCAAACCTCAGAAACAACTTTCCCGGCTGTTCTAAGATCGGAAATGAACGAAATATGTACAGAAATTGAAAACTAACATCGATTTTTTTTTTTTTTAGTTACGTGCTCACTTCGTATTGCTAATGTTTAATTCTTAAACCACACACACACACACACACACACACGAAGGCTTGTGATAAAACTGCAACATGTGTAGGGATTAAAAATAATCTTTAAAACAATTGATTTTCCCCCCATATTTTCGTTGAGTTTTTCGCCGCCCCAAAAAGCTCTTTCCGTCTGTCTATCGCTACCCCTTCTGTTTATAAATCAAATACAAGATTATACATTACACGTGGCGTCCGGTAACATGTGTCGTCTCTCTTCCTGTGTCAAAATCTGCTCAAACAAACGATGTATTAATTGAAAATAAATATTATTTACTTATTTACGGAAGAAAACTTCGTTCAGTTTAGCTGTTAGTTCATAAAACCATTTCGAAATTATATATATATATATATATATATATATATATATATATATATATATATATGAACCTTAAGTGCCCAGGGCACATGGGGCTTCCGCAAGGGTTTTCCACAAATGCCTGTCCTTTGCCTTTTTTTCTGCTCTTGCCCAGGTGAGCCCTCTATTGCTCAACATCCTCTCTGCTGTTCTTCTCCATGTCTCTTTTGGTCTACCCTTACTTCTGTTCCCCTGTGGTGTCCATCTTAGTGCTATTTTTGGTAGTGAGTTGTCAGTCATTCGGAGCACATGTCCCAACCATCGCCAGCATCTTTCCTCAATAATTGTTGTCACTGGCTTCATTTGCATTTCTGCCAACAAGATGTTATTTCTTATGGTGTTTGACCAAAATATTTTTCTAATTCTTCGTAAACATTTAGTCTGGAAAGAATTCAACATGTTTTCTATGGTTTTGGTGATTTTCCATCAATCACTTCCATAGAGTAGTACACTTAGAACATTACTCTTAAATATCCTGATTTTCATATTTATGCTTAGTTTTTTTTTTATTTCCATATAGTCTGCAGCATTGCAAAAGCCTGGTTTGCTCTAGTAAGTCTGCTGTTGATGTCCTCTGTGCTGTCTACATTTTCTACTACTCTGCTGCCAAGGTATACAAATTCGTTGACCTCCTCCACTAACTTGTTATCTACTCTGAGTACATTTCTGTTGTTCACATTTTGCTTCACTAACTTTGTCTTTCCTACATTGATCTTTAGTCCTATGTTGTTTGCATTCTGAGTTAGCTTGTTTATTTTATCTTGCATTTCTTTGTGTGTGTGTCTGTGTGTGTGTCTGTGTGTGTATGTGTGTGTCTGTGTGTATGTGTGTATGTGTGTGTCTGTGTGTGTATGTGTGTGTATGTGTGTATGTGTGTGTGTCTGTGTGTATGTGTGTGTCTGTGTGTGTATGTGTGTGTGTCTGTGTGTATGTGTGCGTCTGTGTGTCTGTGTGTGTCTGTGTGTGTGTGTGTCTGTGTGTGTCTCTGTGTGTGTCTCTGTTTGTGTGTGTGTCTGTGTGTGTGTCTCTGTGTGTGTGTCTGTGTGTGTGTGTCACAGAAAAGGGGGGAGGGGGTGAAAACGCTGTCCGATTAAGTAATTAGTGACCCGTAGCTGATGTGCAAGAGTCAGGGTTAGTGACCCGTAGCTGATGTGCAAGAGTCAGGGTTAGTGACCCGTAGCTGATGTGCAAGAGTCAGGGTTAGTGACCCGTAGCTGATGTGCAAGAGTCAGGGTTAGTGACCCATAGCTGATATGCAAGAGTCGGGGTTAGCGAACCATAGCTGATCAAGACCCTGTCCCACCTCTCCGTTAGTACCCCTAGTAACAGGCATAGCCATGGTCCCAATGGTGGCGGAGTCTGCTAAAGAATCATTGCACAACCCCCTGCTTTTTAGCTGTACTCCGGGACTGAAAAGGTAGCTGCCATAACCCGCTCCCACGCCGATACGATAAGATGTACCTCAACATTTTCACAGCATCGGCTGCTGAGAACACCAGCTCTCAGTTACAGGGAGATAGCACAAGACAAGACAAGACAAGACAAGATAAGACAAGACAAGATAAGACAAGACAAGACAAGACAAGACAAGATAAGACAAGACAAGATAAGATAAGACAAGACAAGACAAGACAAGACAAGATAAGATAAGACAAGACAAGATAAGATAAGACAAGACAAGACAAGATAAGACAGGATAAGACAAGACAAGATAAGATAAGACACGATAAGACAAGATAAGACAAGACAAGACAAGATAAGATAAGACAAAACAAGGTCACATAGAAACCATAATGTGAGAAAGCGGAGGAAAGTAATAACCAGATTTATTTAAGCCAATTAAAGTTTTAGGTGAAAGTAAAAAAAATCAAAACCTATCTGGCATTTTTTGTTTGTTTGTTGATATTAGCATGTCCTGATTTCCTGGTTTCTATAAAACTATAAAACACACGGAATGCACTCATGTACATTAGACAAGAGCAGTGTACAATCATTGAAGCGAAAGAGCAGATATGAAATCAAAGTGACCAAAAACTTAACAGCGCCATCTATCTGTAAATTTGGATGTGGAACTCTGAACGCCCAGAGAGAAGATTCTGAAAACCGGCATGAAGTAGAATCAAGAGTGAATGGGGCGGGTCGTGGCCCTGTGTAATTCTTGAATCAGACTTCTGAATGAGCTACACCACCATCATCGCGCGGTTACAAATCTTTGTTAGCCTAGACTATGGTGTCTGAGTGCACTAGTCTCTCATGGCGAAGGCCAGGGATTCGAATCCGGCCGGAGGCACCCCAGTCAGCCAGCTGTAAAAATGGGTACCTGACTTCTTCTGGAGTTTAGGAAGTAAAGGTGGCCAGGCGTGATACTGACCATATCACCCTCTAGCGTGCTGACAGGTCAAGGAAAATATGGGCACTAACACCATATCCCTATGTGCATCAAAGGGACAGCAATGTTGCGTTTATTTATTAGTTATTAGGAGCATTTCTTGTAACCAAATAGGGTCTTGACCAACAATGGCTTTCTTCCATGAGTCTATTATATTATCGTCATTTATATTCTGAACTTCAGAGAACATCTACTAAATTAAATAATAGCATATTAGAAAAACGAATTATAAATGTCTTGAAACTGAACAGATTACGCTGGTTGGGACATGTAGAAAGAATGGAAGAGAATAGACAAACGTAAACTATGTATGTACAAGAGATAAAGGAAACAAGACCAAGACAGTGGTGGAAAGACAACACAGAAGAGGATATAACGGAAATTGGCGTTACCAGCTGGAGAGAGAAGATTAGGAATAAAGAGCAATGGAGGCGAACTTTTTCTGCAGCAAAGAGCCTTAAAGGCGTCGAAAGCTGAAGAAGATATTAGAAAAACACCAAAATGAAAACATAATAATTAAGACTAGGGAATGTATTATTATACTACAGCTATTCTCAATTGCTATATAGTAATCAGAGCGTGGAAAACACTGTACAAAGCTGAAATCAACAATGAAACATCGAGACGCACCTACTGGCCCGACGAAACCAACCAAGAGGCTAACCTCTGGGGTACTTCAGAAGAAAAGAAAAGGTTCGACAGCGTAAGAAGGTCTGGACAAAGTTCTTTGATTTGACTCCTGGCCAGGTTGTTATGCACACATACAACGTCACAGGTCTGGACCTACGACAACAACTGTATAATATTCTCCAATTGTTCCAGGTTTGACAAATCCATGATTGGTACGAAAACGGAAGTCACTAGAGTTCATTAGATGATTGAAAATTGTCTAATGATGGACAGAATGATGTGGATCTGTGAATGCAGTTTGACAAAAAATGACATCAAGTAACTCGATCTGCTCATGAAACAGTCCAGTATATAATTTAACTGGCTCTACAAAACTTTAAGGGAAAAGAATCAGAAAAATAAGACGTTGTTTTGCCTTTTCTCTAGTTCTAAGTTAAAACCACCTTCTTTATCATTAAAACTGTCTTTCTCTTCTAGAACCAGCTCAAAATCCCCCCCCCCCTCTAAACAGTGCCAAAATTCATTATTACCATTCCCACTCCCTTAAGTTACCACTGGAGACTCACTCATCCCACTGAAGGATCACTTCCCCATGACAACTACAAACTTCTTCAGGCTTCACGAGTCAGGAGAGATCATCTCAGCCGAGTTAAGTCGGAATACAATTTTCAGAAGGAAGTGAAATAACCCAGAAAATTATCATACTCGTTCAGGATTTTCAGCACCACATTTTACTCTCAGCTTCTTTCACTTTAAGCAAAAATAGGCGTCGCCACTGCTTCATTGTAAACTTTCAATAAATCGTGTTCAAAGGAACAGAAAACTAAGACAACCCATGAGAGGTGTGCACAGAGGCATACCATAACAGGGCAAACTCAGGCAGCGTGGAAATGCACTCATGTACATTAGACAAGAGCAGTGTACAATCATTGAAGCGAAAGAGCAGATATGAAATCAAAGTGACCAAAAACTTAACAGCGCCATCTATCTGTAAATTTGGATGTGGAACTCTGAACGCCCAGAGAGAAGATTCTGAAAACCGGCATGAAGTAGAATCAAGAGTGAATGGGGCGGGTCGTGGCCCTGTGTAATTCTTGAATCAGACTTCTGAATGAGCTACACCACCATCATCGCGCGGTTACAAATCTTTGTTAGCCTAGACTATGGTGTCTGAGTGCACTAGTCTCTCATGGCGAAGGCCAGGGATTCGAATCCGGCCGGAGGCACCCCAGTCAGCCAGCTGTAAAAATGGGTACCTGACTTCTTCTGGAGTTTAGGAAGTAAAGGTGGCCAGGCGTGATACTGACCATATCACCCTCTAGCGTGCTGACAGGTCAAGGAAAATATGGGCACTAACACCATATCCCTATGTGCATCAAAGGGACAGCAATGTTGCGTTTATTTATTAGTTATTAGGAGCATTTCTTGTAACCAAATAGGGTCTTGACCAACAATGGCTTTCTTCCATGAGTCTATTATATTATCGTCATTTATATTCTGAACTTCAGAGAACATCTACTAAATTAAATAATAGCATATTAGAAAAACGAATTATAAATGTCTTGAAACTGAACAGATTACGCTGGTTGGGACATGTAGAAAGAATGGAAGAGAATAGACAAACGTAAACTATGTATGTACAAGAGATAAAGGAAACAAGACCAAGACAGTGGTGGAAAGACAACACAGAAGAGGATATAACGGAAATTGGCGTTACCAGCTGGAGAGAGAAGATTAGGAATAAAGAGCAATGGAGGCGAACTTTTTCTGCAGCAAAGAGCCTTAAAGGCGTCGAAAGCTGAAGAAGATATTAGAAAAACACCAAAATGAAAACATAATAATTAAGACTAGGGAATGTATTATTATACTACAGCTATTCTCAATTGCTATATAGTAATCAGAGCGTGGAAAACACTGTACAAAGCTGAAATCAACAATGAAACATCGAGACGCACCTACTGGCCCGACGAAACCAACCAAGAGGCTAACCTCTGGGGTACTTCAGAAGAAAAGAAAAGGTTCGACAGCGTAAGAAGGTCTGGACAAAGTTCTTTGATTTGACTCCTGGCCAGGTTGTTATGCACACATACAACGTCACAGGTCTGGACCTACGACAACAACTGTATAATATTCTCCAATTGTTCCAGGTTTGACAAATCCATGATTGGTACGAAAACGGAAGTCACTAGAGTTCATTAGATGATTGAAAATTGTCTAATGATGGACAGAATGATGTGGATCTGTGAATGCAGTTTGACAAAAAATGACATCAAGTAACTCGATCTGCTCATGAAACAGTCCAGTATATAATTTAACTGGCTCTACAAAACTTTAAGGGAAAAGAATCAGAAAAATAAGACGTTGTTTTGCCTTTTCTCTAGTTCTAAGTTAAAACCACCTTCTTTATCATTAAAACTGTCTTTCTCTTCTAGAACCAGCTCAAAATCCCCCCCCCCCTCTAAACAGTGCCAAAATTCATTATTACCATTCCCACTCCCTTAAGTTACCACTGGAGACTCACTCATCCCACTGAAGGATCACTTCCCCATGACAACTACAAACTTCTTCAGGCTTCACGAGTCAGGAGAGATCATCTCAGCCGAGTTAAGTCGGAATACAATTTTCAGAAGGAAGTGAAATAACCCAGAAAATTATCATACTCGTTCAGGATTTTCAGCACCACATTTTACTCTCAGCTTCTTTCACTTTAAGCAAAAATAGGCGTCGCCACTGCTTCATTGTAAACTTTCAATAAATCGTGTTCAAAGGAACAGAAAACTAAGACAACCCATGAGAGGTGTGCACAGAGGCATACCATAACAGGGCAAACTCAGGCAGCGTGGAAATGCACTTTTTTCCCCCCATAGTGACAAGAAAGACAACCTTAGAAATGTTTTGGAAAGGAATGCTAGAATCGATTTGAAAGTTCCTTTTCTTCACATAGCTGTGTACTGTCAGACAGAAATTTATTGTTATTATTATTATTAAAGCGTGTTTTTCTCTCCACATTCAACGGGCAATTCGTCTATAGCTTCATTTCATCAGTTTAAAACAAAAGGCATTGGTATGGACCAGTGGATCTCAAAGTGGGTGCTACCGCCCCCTGTGGGTGTCGAGAAGGTCCTGGAGATGGCAGGGGTGATGGAATAGGTGGCATACGGCATCAGAACTGTGAGAAAGATTTCTGCGGGTCCTGTGGATGCATTCCGGGAGATAAGAGAGCAGAAATCTGCCCCCCCCCCCAAAAAAAAATGAGAACTACTGAAGCGATTCTCATATAGGAAAATAACGCCCCTTATGACGTAAAAGAGAGGAGGAATCTTTTGTATGGCTCATAGGAGCGCTAATGGAAGAAGGGCTGGGAGGGTGGAATAGGGACGAGGGACTGTTTAGTGGCCAAGGTCGACAAAGGTTTTAACCAGCTCTATGTGGATAAAATGTACGGTTAGCCTTGCAAAAATAGTAGGTCAGTATGAAACTGACAGTGGCTAGAACTACATACTTCGGCAGGAGGAGGGGCCGCTTAGCCAAGAAAGGACAAGACATTGTCAACTCCCCAGCCGGATATTTGAAATCGTGTCTCACGGATAGCGAACCGAGGGTCAAGACACAGAAATCCCGTGGCTTTGATCCAACCCCTCTCAAGTGGCACGTGCGAACACGCAAACAAGGTCACTAGCAAATGTAAAAAAAAAGACCAGTTTTTAGGCCCGGCGAGGGCACGGCAGATTTTAAATTCATCTTCACCAGTGTTTCCCCGGCTTGTTCGGGGTTGTGCCCCCTTTTCTCCCGGGCCAGAACCCCCCCCCCCCCCCAAACCACTTATATACTACTCGTACAGTGGCCTATTAAACTATATGCATTACACATCTAAAAACTTCAGCCTATTAAACTATATGCATTACACATCTAAAAACTTCAGCCTATTAAACTATATGCATTACACATCTAAGGACTCACCTGGGCAAGAGCAGAAAAAAAGGCGAAGGACAGGCATTTGTGGAAAACCCTTGCGGAAGCCCCATGTGCCCTGGGCACTTAAAGTTCAGAGAGAGAGAGAGATTACACATCTAAAAACTTCAGCCTATTAAACTATATGCATTACACATCTAAAAACTTCAGCCTATTAAACAATTAAACTAATAAACTATTAAACAGTGGTCTATTAAATTATTAAATGCATTAGATATCTAAAAACTTCATTAAATGCATTACACATCTAAAAACTTCAGCCTATTAAACTATTAAATGCATTAGACATCTAAAAACTTCAGCCTATTAAGCTATTAAACTAATAAACTATTAAACAGTGGCCTATTAAACTATTAAATGCATTAGGCATCTAAAAACTTCAGCTAGCACACCAGTATTATATTTTTAAAATTTTAATTACTTAATGTAATAATATGAAAGTATGAAATTGAATAATACGAAAGAGTACGTTTATAACTCGCCTACTGCATTATTTTCTCAACTTTTTAACGTGATGGATGAGCTTCATGTAGGGACGCAAGTTTCTCAATATCAGGTTGCAAAGTGCTAAGAAGGAAGGCATTACTGCCACCGTTTCCTGATTCCTTCCCCCCCCCCCCCCCAACGCTCCCCTACTGCCCCCCTTTTTCTTACACCCCCCTCCTTTTTTAACACCCCTTTGCAACGCCCGCGGGTTGGGGGCGTTATCGCCCACGTAGGGAAACACTGATCTACACAGACGAAACTCTGCTCTGAAGTATGTATCTGAAAGTAGTTCTCTTGTATGTATTTAGTTCTGCTATATCGCCGAATGTGGAGGATAAGATGGTAAAAGTAATATTATTCTGCTTCTATTTTGTTAATGTTCGTTACGTCCACATAATAATAGTCTGATGTTGGATGTCTCTGATGAGTGGAAGTTGAGAGACGAGAGGACGGACTTGAGCACCTAAGTCCTCACCTTTTGAAAACAGCTTTTGTTGTTGTTGTTGTTGTTGTTGTTGTTGTTGTTGTTGTTTTTTAAACATTATTATAAAATAGATTCGCCCATTGCCTACTTCAGCCTCTTCTTTCTGGCTGGCATCTTACCCCACCAAGACCGCGCCGCTGAGCTAATGAGTTACCCTCGTGAATCTCGAGATAGGTCTCCCGCAGGATGGAGGTTCAGGGACATCAGTTTGGCCTTGACCCGTGTGTGCTCGTCAAGAGAGGCATGGGTGGCACTGGCTTTAGCTGCACCACAGAGCCCGCAGTCTGGAGATCTCCTCCACGGACTGTCCACCTCATTTGAGATATCAAGTCCGTAGGGTGGGAAGGAGGCAGCTGATATAGAAGTACTGTGCACTGTTATAGGGAGAGAGTTAAACATGGCATTGGATGTAGGCGATGATGGTATAAACGAGACGGCTGTGATGAAAACAAGGTCTGGAGGAGAGGAACAAATTAGATGCTATGGTCGAGGGGCCAGTGGAAGGCGAGGGTCGGGGGGGGGGGAGGGTAATAAAGACCAGCGTGAGGAGGAGTTAGATCTGGTTACTGTGTTTCGGTGCTTCAAGCTTAGACCTAGGATGACCTAGTATGATAGGATGATTAAGCTTAGACCTAAGATGATCAAGCTAAGACCTAGGATGATTAAGCTTAGACCTAAGATGATCAAGCTAAGATAAGACCTAGGATGACCAAGCTTAGACCTAGGATGACCGGCCTTAGACCTAAGATTATAGCAGGGCCTCTGAGAGAAATTTTTAAGCCCGTGACCCCCACCCCCACCCCCACTTCTCTAGGATCTACGTATGAGTAAGCGGTGGAGGAAGGTAAGTTATTCTCTGTGAATCATTTCAAGTGATATTCTGTCTTTTTTAAATGTATTAGTCAAGTCCTAAAGTTTGAAGATTGTGTACAGCTTTAGTAAATTTGTGTACAGCGTTAGTAAATTTGTGTACAGCGTTAGTAAGTTCCTGTACAGCTAAAGTTAGCTGAATATTAGTGATAGAAGTTCAGGATGTATCTTTTGTCTAAGGATTTATCACGTGAGGATACTTAATGAAGCCTGTTTACTGTTACAGCAAATCTTGGCACGCGGGCCCAGTTGCATACTTCAGCCCCTCTTATGTGTAAGGTGTAATCTAGTGCTGGGTGAATGTAAGTGTGATGACTCACGATGCAAGTAGTGACAGCTCCACATTCAGCAACTTTCAAACAAACGAACACTTCACGATGACTTCTGATCTCGGTCCAGAAACGACGTCTACATTGAAGAACAGATCCAAGCACGAGTCCAAATCCTTGATCAAGAACAGCTACATTCATGAAAGTGGGACGCTGAATCATATGGCTTTAACTCTAAATTCAGCTGCACCTAACATTCCCTTCTTCCACACACATACTCCCTCTGTATTAACCTCTACTTCTTCCATACCTACAACACGTAGTTCAAAACTTCATCACAGCATCAGATTACAAACCCTCTGCCCCAACCATAATCACACATTTCACCTTCTCCAGGCTAGATTACCATTATCTCTCTCTCTCTCTCTCTCTCTCTCTCTCTCTCTCTCTCTCTCCTTTCAACGGTTCCCATTTCTCTCTTCATTACCTACCTCTCACACATCACAAGTCTCCATTTAAACAATCTATACACGCCACTACACGCACTCATGAGCGCAACGTCTTACAAGTCACAGCTTTTCATAAGTCACAGCTTCTCACAAGTCACTGTTAAGAGTTTCATTTATTGTATTTTTATTCTATTCTCTTCTCCCCCCCCCCCCCCCCCCCCGTTCCTATTATGTGCATATCATTCATGTGAATTTACATTTTATTTTATTTTCCTATTTCTTCGTCCTGTATGTTTTTGTATGACTAAGGTGCTAATCGAAACGTTACAACTGTGATAAAGATGTTCCTTTTTTTTTTTCTTAAACAGTTTTAACATTTTGTTTTTATAGCTTTGCTGCAGTGGTGGTTCTAAGGACTGTTATTGCCGGAGGTGAGGTGGAGGATACGCTCTCCACTCCAATGGAGTGCATCTCGAATAGCCTCTGACAGTCAAGTCTAGCTCCTGGCCTTCTCGTGGCAGAACTGTTTAAGCTGACAGAAGAAGTGGTGAAGGCGAATATCTGGCGCCTGAAAACCAGACGCTTCGGGTAGATGAGAGTCATGTTTGGTAGCTCATCTACCGCTGCTGGTGAAATTCTTCAGCTGCCGTGCGTGGAGTGGAGCTCCTCCCAGCCAGTGATGAAAGGTGTGAATGGGGTTGCCGCGCGGCACCACTGTGGAAAAGGCGAAAGAAAGGACTTAGCGAAGTAAACAGTAGTCAAATCACGGCACCTCTGATCTGGAGGTCGGCTACGTCCTAAGTGCACTCATATCGGGCGAAATGCCTGAACCGGCTTAATCCAGAGGTTAAGACACTGCTAGCGAGATTCTTCGTATGCCGCGCGTGGAGTGAAACTCTTCCCGGCCAAGGAAGAAAATGCAGAAAAGCAATCAAGGTTGCGTGTGGCACCGAAGTGAAAAGGTGATGGAAAGGATAAAGTGAAGCTTAATCGGTATGTCCAGTAGTATCGCGGCGAGAGCTACTCATACCACGGCACCAATGCTAGAGGTTGGTCACATCCGATATACACCCATACTGGTGAAATATGCCTAAACCGGGTTAACCCAGGGGTGAAACTTGATGGCTACGCACGTCACGGTACCTCTGCTCTAGAGGTCGGTCGGGTCCTAAATACGCCCATACTGGGATAATATGCCTAAACCGACTCAACCCAGGGGTGGAAGTCACTAGCGGCGAGGATTCATCCTCCTGAACAAAAGCTCCGTCCTGGTCACAACTAGGAAGGGTAGCGGCCACGACCACAAAATGCTGAAGTCGGAGACACTGGACCAGGGCAGTCTAATAGGCAACCACCTCTCACCCGGCGGGGATGTATGCGTATCATAATCACGCTGAGGTTTTCAGGTAAGAAAGTCCAACGCTGGACTGGATGGGCAACACCTCTCACCCGGCGGTGATACACAGGTATCCCAAAACACATCGAGGTTTTCCGGTGAGAAAGTCCAACTCTAGACCTAAGTGGTGCAACGAAAACCACGGTGTCACGCAATCCCGCTTCTGAGACCCACCAAGAATACAGGCTCAAGCCCTGCGATACTCTGAAACTCTCGTGGTCCGCTCGGGGATCTCGTGTGGTCTTTTCGGGAACCACACGGGGGACCATGGGGCCTATCGAGGACCACAGGCGTAAATTCTGTAGGATCACATGGCGGTCTTGGTGGTAGAAGCGAACGAAGAAGAAGAAGCTACAGTGGTTTCGTGTTAGTTACATATACTTTGATATACTTACTAATTATTTGTATGCGTTCTGAGCACGTTCAGGGAAGGCTATGCTAAGTTATGGTATTAGTTGCCTAGGTTAGGTATATTAATTAAATGTGTTTTCGACTTATAATGATCGTAACCCCATTGTTAAGTCTAGGAGTACCTGTATTTGACTGTCTGTCTTGTCTCCCCCCCCCCCGGAACTGTTCTTTGCAGGTGATTTTACAAGGTGTTGAGGCACAGCATTGCATCGGGTTGGAAGCGAGCTATGGCGACTGTTTTTTCATTCTCGAAGTGCAGCTAAAATGCTGGGATGTATGCAATACTTCTTCAGCAGACTCCACTGCCATGAAGACTACGGCGATCACTGACCGGTTAACCAGGTTAGGCCTGTTACAATGGAGAGGTAGGACAGTGTCTTGGTCAGCTGTTGTTCTCCAGCCCTGATGCTGTCATGCCAGCTATGGGTCACTGGTTAACGAAACCGACATCGTCTTCGCCCATATTTGATTGATGCAACTTTTAATATTAAAACAGGAACGAAGGGAAGTAAAGCGTGATAACGGGTAGATTTTCTCAACACGGTTCCGTCCCCTGCCAACATGTCGTGCGGCGCCGTTCGCGGGCGCTGGGTTCCAACTCCTCATCCGTTCCTCAGCGAAAACCTAACCAATGAGCTACTCAACTATCGATTTTTTCGTTAATCTATTCAACATGGAGCCTGGCTCCGCTCTTCTCAACTCAAGCCAAATTATTAATTAACATACGTTACAAAAGTGTTCATATACAAAGGAATGTCCGTTATTGTATTCACTAGTGAAGATAGTGCTATATGCTAGCTAGTCCGCCTATCGTTTCATCCTTCTGCATTATTTTAAGAAATAAGACGTTCCTGTCAAGTGCCTTCATTGGCCGAGCCTTATAATAATAAACCAGGGACCAGTGAGTAAGTAGAGATCCTGCGCGAGGCTCATAAGAACAGAATTCGTCACTGGAATTTCGTGTGAGAAATACATAAGGCTCGTGCTCAAAAACTGAGGTGGCATTGTTTTGCTAATGGCCAGCAGGACTTGAGCTTCTGTGCTTTTTTTCTCATGTTTTTTTCCCCCTTCTTCTTCTGCTTGAAGGAGCATTCGTGGGGGGGACCTGGTTATAACATTGGCTGGGTCTGTGAATGAGTTACGTCAACAAGGCTGTGTAAGTCGTTAACGTTTAGGCATTATGCTCAACAGGAGCCAGAAGATGGCCCTTGCATGCAAGCTCTAGCCTAACTCTCTGTCGCCTCGTTGTATGTATATATGTAGTGTCAGTATGTACCGAATGTTTATGAAGTATATTTATTACTTTAATCATGATTTCGTTATATATATATATTTTTTTAAAACAGAATTTTAAGATAGCTACAATGTCTAGGCTACTGTTTGTCTGGAATATGCTAGCATTACATTTCCATTTTAAAAAAATGAAGAGAAAAGAAATGTGTTTACTACAAAAAAAAAATGTAAGCAATTGCAGTAGATTTGACCATTCAGTGCACAAGCGGAATTGGATATATTGACCATTCATATGTTGTTTTGATATTACTTGATCAGTGTGTGTTATACAATACTCATATATCTATCCGTTTTCATTCCATACAGGGTATATGGCTTTATGTTATATTTTTTAAGAGGCATATTTCACATTGTGAAATGTATACAATTCATGGTGCAAAAAAAAAAAAAAACAAAACAAAACAAAAAGAAAAGCTTCTAGGTTTTTTCTTTTCTAGGTCTTTTCATGTTGTAGCTTTCTCCTGTCTAGGTCTTTTCATGTTGTAGCTTTCTTCTGTCTAGGTCATTTCATCTTCTAGCTTTCTTCTGTCTAGGTCATTTCATCTTCTAGCTTTCTTCTGTCTAGGTCATTTCATCTTCTAGCTTTCTTCTGTCTAGGTCATTTCATCTTCTAGCTTTCTTCTGTCTAGGTCATTTCATCTTCTAGCTTTCTTCTGTCTAGGTCATTTCATCTTCTAGCTTTCTTCTGTCTAGGTCATTTCATCTTCTAGCTTTCTCAAGTCTAGGTCTGTGTTCATCATTTTTTGTTCAGTTTTTGTATGATGCAGACAGAAGCTAAAATATTGCATTATATACTATTTTGTTATTGGACAATTTCTTTGACACTTCAGGTCTCTGTTTTTATAAGCCTTCCATTCCACTCTCCCCCCCCCCCCCCTTCCCAGTTAGTGAGAGTACAGATTGCACTTCACAGAAATGTCTCATTCAGTGTTTGTTACTTGTTATGTCATCTTTTCTGTAAAATCCCAGTTTTCCCATATGGACTTGTTAGATGAGAAAGGTGATGATGTGGCATGTTTGCTCATCATTATTTATCTCATCTCATACTCAGGGGCACATAATGGCAGAGATGAAGCTTTTCTGTATCATCTGGTCTTGAGCCTCTCTTTCTATTTCTGTTTCCTGTCTTTGCTTATCTTTCATGTTAGAGTTGTCTGAAAAGTTCATCTGTGTATATATTAGTGTTGTGTTTTAGTGTCATGGCTCAGTATCATGTCCCAGTATCATGTTCTAGTGTCATGTCACAGTATATTGTTCTAGTATCATATCCCAGCATCATGCCCCAGTGTTGTGTTCTACTATCATGCCCCCATGTTGTGTTCTAGTGTCATGCCCAATGTTGTGTTCTAGTATATTATCCCAGTGTTGTGTTCTAGTATATTATCCCAGTGCTGTGTTCTACTATTGTGCCCCCATGTTGTGTATCATGCCCCAGTGTTGTGTTCTAGTATCATGCCCCACTGTTGCATTCTAGTATCATGCCCCAGTGTTGTGTTCTTGTATCATGCCCCAGTGTTGTGTTCTAGTATCATGTCCCACTGTTGTGTTCCAGTATCATGTCCTAGTGTTGTGTTCTAGTATCATGTCTCAGTGTTGTTTTCTAGTATCATGACCCAGTGTTGTGTTCTAGTATCATGTCTCAGCGTTGTGTCCTTGTATCATGCTACCAGTGTTGTGTTCTAGTATCATGTCTCAGCATTGTGTCCTTGTATCATGCTACCAGTGTTGTGTTCTAGTATCATGTTTCAGTGTTGTTTTCTAGTATCACATCCCAGTGTTGGCCCCTGTCTTATTTCTCCCTTAAGTGTTCAACACATTGATTGTCCTGGTTATTTGTTTTTCCTTTTTTTAACACATAGTACCTGACTGAGATAGTCTCTGTGTACTTTGCTTTTTTTCTTCTTTAAAGGTTCCTTTTGTCCATTTATTATTGTACAATCTCAGATTTCTGTGTTACTGGCCCTGTCAGTTCATAGTTTCTCCAGAAACTGGTCATATGAAATACTGGTTAATGACATCCTGTATGCCATGAGGACCTTTGTACAGTGCAGCAAAACATTGTCCATAATAGGGTTTCTTATCTGGGTGTGTCCAAATGATGTAGGTATAGGAACGAAATGATGAATGATGTCAACCAAATGCTGTGAGTATGGGAACCAAATGATGAATATTATGTAAATCAGATGATGGAGTATGAGAACCAAAATGGAATGCATGGGAACCAAATGATGCCTCCCATACCACCACACACATACACACTCCCAGATCTTCCCATTGCCCTCATGGGAGCAGTACTGCCCACTTTGGAATGCACTGCTTTAAGTGAACATGCTTTTCCCATAATGCACCATTGCCCATATTGTGAAGCATACCCTAGTGTGTCATATACATTTGAAAAAGAATGGCATCAGCAAGCTGTATTTATCAGGACAAAACGAATGCTATGATTTATTGACTTTCATCTTTTCTGAACAGCAATACTAACAATAAGAAATCCTTCATGAGTACTTTGTCTTGAAGGCAGATATTTTATACTTTCAGATGCATTTCCAAACAATAAGTGTCAAGTATCCATTGTTACATTAGTGTCAGTTGTTCTTTGTTACATGTGTTTCATGTATCCATTGTTACATTAGTGTCAGTTATTCTTTGTTATATGTGTTTCATGTATCCATTGTTACATTAGTGTCAGTTATTCTTTGTTACATATGTTTCAGTTATCTATTTTTACATAAGTGTCAGATATTCTTTGTTACTTATGTCAGGTATCCATTGTTACATTAGTGTCAGTTATTCTTTGTTACATATGTTTCAGTTATTCTTTGTTACATATGTTTCAGTTATCTATTTTTACATAAGTGTCAGATATTCTTTGTTACTTATGTCAGGTATCCATTGTTACATTAGTGTCAGCTATTCTTTGTTACATATGTTTCAGGTATCCATTGTTACTGATGTCTTCAGTTATTCTTTGTTACATATATGTCAAGTATCAGTTGTTACATTAATGTCAGGTGATTATTGTTTTACATAAGAGTCAGTTATCTGTTTTTACATAGGTGTCAGTTATTCATTGTTACAGATGAGTTACTTGGATCATATTGGAAGTCTTTTAAATTCCATTCCCTCTGCATGAAAGGCTAGTGTGCTATAATCTAACTAGTTAGCAGTTTACAAGATGTATGCGTGTATTAAATACATCTTGTATATCAGTCTTATAACTGAAGTCAAGACAGTTACATGAATGTTTATACAAGATGTATTTAATACAAATTTATATAACCAGGTATATGACTGATATACAAGTTGCATTTTATACAGATGTATAAAACCTGTTATAAGACTGATTTACAAGATGTATTTAATACAGATTTATAAAACCAATTACATGACTGATATACAAGATGCATTTGATACAAATGTATAAAACCAGGTAGAGAGCTGATATACAAGATGTATTTAATACAAATTTATAAACCCAGTTGTAAGACTAATATGCAAGATGTATTTAATACAAATTTATAAAACCAGTTATATGACTGATTTGCAAGATAAATTTAATACAAATTTATAAAATCAGTTATAGGACTGATATACATGCTATATTTAATACAAATTTATAAAAAGCAGTTATAGGACTGATATACATGCTATATTTAATACAAATTTATAAAGCAAGTTATAAGACTGAAGTACAAGATGTATTTAACACAAATTTATAAAGCCAGTTATGAGATTTATATGCAAGCTATATTTAATATAAAAAGTTTTAAAACAATTGTAAAAGCAATATACAAGCTATGTTTAATATATATTTCTAAAACCAGTCATAAAATCTATCATGCCTGTTTCTAATTAGTTTCCAATATTAATTTTATACAAAATACCCAGCTTATTCCAGTCCACATTTTTTTTTCCTTAGTCTTTTTTTTTTTGAAGGATTGGTTTCAGTTTTGGCAGTTTCTGAAGTTTAAAATAGTTTGTTTGAGTTTTTCTGCATACTTTTAGATGTCTTCATGTATATTTTGGTGAATGCCGTAATAAACTTTTCTGTTGTGGTTTATTTTTTTCTTTCAGTCAGTGAATGCATCATTCTTAATTCTGTCTATTAGTTGGTTCTGGTTGCCCCCATTTTAATGCTTCCCATATGTCCTGTTACTGTTTGTGTGTTGTGGTCATATTTTTATTTTTATGTTGATGTATCAATTTCATGTTTTCCATGTTGTTGTTGTGTTATCTTAATGTTTTCCATATTGCTGTTGTGTCATCTTAATGTTTTCCCTTTTGTGTCATGTTCATGTTTTCCTTATTACCATTGTTGTTTCATTTTGCCATATTCTCTCTTGTATCATTGTAATATCTTTCTGTATTTCCTTTGCCGTCATTGTACAATCTTGTGGTGCTCTCTTTAACTCTTGTTTTAATATCTTCCTGCGATAACGAAGCTCATTGCAGCAAAAATTCTATGCTGAAGATCTTGTAGCTCACACATAGTATGCGGGGAAAAGAAATGAGCTACCCAGACTTACTTTAATTCCCAGCAGGCATCTGTGAGGATTATTGCGCACAGCTTGGAGAATCATCACATACAGCTGGGAGAAATACACAGCTATGAGGACTGTTTACTTATAGCTGTGATCAATGATGGCCATAGCATATAGCTATGATCAGTGATAACCATAGCATATAGCTGTGGGAATTATCAAGTACATATGTGAGTACTATTATGCACATCAGCAAATGGAGATTATTGCACACGGCTTTGAGAATTAAAACATGAAGTTGCAAAGTTTGTCAGTTTCACCAGATGTGAAGATTATCAAACACCAGCTGTGAGGATTATCAGACACCAGCTGTGGAGACTATTAGTCACTAGCTGTGATGAATATCAAACACCAGCTTTGAGGGTTATCAGACACCAGCTGTGAGGATTATCAACCACCAGCTATGAAGATTATTGAACACCAGCTGTGAGGATTATCAGACACCAGGTGTGAAGATTGTCAAATATTATGAGGATTATAAATTACAATTATGGGGGTTATCACATACAATTATCATATATTGAATATCCAAACACCACCATTGACAAGATTTCCATACCCACTGGTAAATACTGCAACAACTTTGATGCAGAAGTTAGGGCAATTATTGCTGCAGTTGAAAAACTATCAGACTCCAGAATTGATACATGTCCTGTAGTAATTCTCACAGATGCAAGATCAGTACTGGAAGCTCTTCAGTGCAACAAACTACCAGACCTTAGGGATGCCTTGTCAAAAATTGGCTTACAACATGGAGTCACTTTGCAATGGATTCCCTCCCACTGTGGGATACCAGGCAATGAGAAAGCTGACCATCTGGCCAAAGAGGGCACTGAAATGGAGCAACCAGACATACCAATCACCTATAATCAGAAGAAAAGCATGATAAAAACCTACAGGAAGCCACAAACACCACCACATGATGACTATCACATGCTAAACAGAAAGGAACAAGTCACCATCTTCCGTCTCCGAACAGGACACAGCCGACTCCGAAGTCATATGTATACAAAGTTTAAGGTTGGTACTACTTATCTATGTACATTTGCCCAGGTGCTCCAAACTGTGGAACATATCCTCCAGAACTGCATCAGCTACGAGACACTGAGAAATAATTACTGGCCCAGTGAAACCACTAAAGAAGATAAGCTCTACGGTTCCATACATGAGTTACAAAAAACAGTGAAATTTATCCAAGAGACAGGACTGCAGATATAGACAGACAATGCGAACGAAGAAGAAGAAGAAGACATACAATTATGAAAATTATCACCAAAATTTATGAAGTTATTAACCCAACTACAAGTATTACCATATACAACTGCTGAGATGAAACTAAAATAGTATGATGCCATTATCTCTTTAAAAAAAAAAAGATATTTCAGTTTGTATAAAATATTCAAACATTTTGAACTGAAAATTGTAGAAAACAAATTATTTCACTGTTTTATCCATTTCAGCCTTCCATACAAAGAGTTTACATTTTAAGGTGTTTGTGTTTAGGACAGGTTGGGGAAAGGTCATCTCTTATGTGAGGCTGTTGCATTTGTTAGTCTGTGGCCCAAAGCTATGACTAACTTACTGCTGCGTTTTAGGAGAAGCTAATTTTGAATGTGTAGATGCCAGATTTTCCAGAGAAGGGCACTTATTTTTGGGTATTGCCAAGGTGGATGTGAGTAGCTGTTTCTATTGTGCTTTTATCCTGAAAAATGCCACGAGGCATATTTGACAGTAACTGTTTTGTCAGTCAGCATCCAAATTGCATAGATGGGTGGGTTGATGACAACTGACAAAACAAGGCAGCTGAAATATATATCAATGAGGAAAAATTGGAAGAAGTGGAGAGTTTTGAATATCTTGGATCACTACTAACTAATAATGGAGATACAATGAGGGAAATTAGAAGGAGGACATCTATTGCTCTTCAGAAAGTAAAACAAATAAAGAATCTGTGGAGAGGAGCAGACAGAACTACAAAAATAAGATTTTTGAGGGCATGCATCTTTCCCATCGCAACATATGCCTGTGAGACCTGGACACTTAACAAAACAGCTGAGAAACACATAAATGCCTTTGAATGTAAATGCTACAGAAGAGTTCTCCAAATATCGTGGACACAAAAAAGAACAAATATGTCTATACTACAAGAGCTTAATATTGAGGAAGGCTGGCTAGTAAAGAGGATTAAAGAGAGAAAACTTAAATATTTTGGACACATTAAACATCATGATAATTTAGAGAAGACCATTTTGGAAGGTTACATAATGGGAAAAAGAAAAAGAGGAAGACCAAAACGAAGATGGCTACAAGAAATCGTTGACGATCTGCAGATGGACGCAGCAGCAGCAGGCCATCTTGCTCACAACCAAGAGGCCTACGGGAGTGCTGTTTGGGAGGCAAAGTTCCACAAGGGACATGCAAATGAATGAATGAATGGGTGGGTTGTGAAGTGTCTTGTTATATTTAGGGTCCTATTTTATAATTTCAGAAAAGCAATTTGAAGGAATATGGAGGGAAGAGGGGGAAGTAGTTGTGGACTTTGTAGATTCTTGTAGTAGATCATTCCTGATTATATCAGTAGGGTAGGTCATTCCTGATTTTATCAGTAGGGTAGGTCATTCCTGGTTTTATCAGTAAGGATAGTAGATTATTCCTTATTTTATCATTAAGGGTAGTAGATTATTCCTGATTTTATCACTAGGGGCAAAGATTATTTATGATTTTATCAGTAGGGTTAGCAGATCATTCCTGATTTTGTCACTAAGAATAGTAGATCATTCCTGATTTTATCAGTAGGGATAGAAGATCATTCCTGATTTTATCAGTAGGGATAGAAGATCATTCCTGATTTTATCAGTAGAGATAGAAGATCATCCCTGATTTTATCAGTAGAGATAGTAGACCGTTCCTGTTTTTATCAGTAGAAATAGCAGATCATTCCTGATTTCATCAGTAGAGGCAGTAGACCATTCTTGATCTTATCAGTGTAGCAATATGAAAGTCAAGTAGGTGTAGGTATGAATGTAACATAAAATTCTTTTAGATTTTTTTTTTGTTTTTACTTCTTCAACCGTTCAGATCATTAATAATTACTTACTGGCTCAGCATATACAGAATCTTGTTTCATCATTCATCATCATCTTGTGTCGTCTCCAGTGAGAAAATTGGTTTGAGTGGATCTCCAGCTTGGTCTGTCCTTCTCACAGTGCATCCAGTCAAACTGATTCCTGTTTATCTGTTGATGTTGCCCACCTTACACACGTTGTTGATGTCCAGTTGCTCTTTTCCTTTGAACTCTGTCACACACACAAGAAGACAGACATATCTGCCTGCCTGGCTATCTGTGATACAGTCACACATGCGATGAGTCAAAAAGTAACCATAAATTAATGGACATTAACTATTGAAAAATATATGAAAAGGCTGAACGTTCTCAAGTTTATTTTCTTGTATTTTTTATGGTTACGTGATTTGTGGTTACTTTTATATATACAGTACTATATATATATATGTGTGTATGTATACATATATATATGTATATTGCAAGTGTAGAAAGACCTGTATGTTAACATGAATGGTGGAACTTAAGTCATAAAATCCTGTGCATGTTTTTTTATGAAAAAACTCTATATATATCCAATAATGGAACATTAATGTAAGATTTCCTATGCAGAATAAATGTAAAAACTTAAGTATTATAGAGGGAGAGCTTTTGAGATGCTTCTGAAATTGCCTGTGAACATGAAAACTAAACTGAAATGTTGTTGGTAACTGATGAAACTAAACTGAGAGGTTGTTGGTGAACTGATGGAACTAATCTGGGAGGTTTTTGGTGAAATGATGGAACTAAACTGAGAGGTTGTTGGTGAACTGATGGAAATAAACAGAGGTTGTTGGTGAACTGATGGAACTAAACCAAGAGGTTGTTGGTCAGTTGATGGAACTAAACTGAGAGGTTGTTGGTGAACTGATGGAACTAAACTGAGAGGTTATTGGTCAGTTGATGGAACTAAACTGAGAGGTTGTTTGTCAATTGATGGAACTAAACTGAGAGGTTGTTGGTCATTGGTGAAACTAAACTGAGAGGCTTTTGGTCAATTGATGGAACTAAACTGAGAGACTGTTGGTCAATTGATGAAACTAAACTGAGGGGTTGTTGGTCAACTGATGGAACTAAACTGAGAGGTTGTTGGTCAATTGATGAAACTAAACTGAGAGGCTTTTGGTCAGTTGATGAAACTGAACTGAGGGGTTGTTGGTCAATTGATGAAACTGAACTGAGGGGTTGCTGGTCAACTGATGGAACTAAACTGAGGGGTTGTTGGTCAACTGATGGAACTAAACTGAGGGGTTGTTTGTCAACTGATGGAACTAAACTGAGGGGTTGTTGGTCAACTGATGGAACTAAACTGAGAAGTTGTTGGTCAACTGATGGAACTAAACTGAGAAGTTGTTGGTCAACTGATGGAACTAAACTGAGAGACTGTTGGTCAGTTGGTGAAAGAAAGACATGCTCGTTAATAACGGGAGAACCTGTTTTGTCTTTGTTCCTGTGAGTGAAAAGTTGGGCTGGAGACGAAACTGTCAGTCAAATACTGGACATCGTGATGGACAGGCCTGGCGACGGAGTTGAGAGGCGGGGGGGGGGGGGGGGCGCGGGGTTGAAACACTGGGGCCCCGCGGTCACAAGATAGTGACTCGTCCCGAGACTCTTTCGAGTTGAAGAAGGCCCACTGGATAGAAGATTTCAGTACACAAGATTGATTGATTGATCTTTATTTCAAAAGGGTTAAGATGGCACACTTAGGTCATCAGTTGCTGTTCACTGACTGATAAGTAGGAGATCCAGCAACAGCAGACTTGTCTACAGATAAAAGATGATGATTCTAACTAACGTAGGAGATCCAGCAACAGCAGACTTGTCTACAGATAAGAGATGATGATTCTAACTAACGGAAACAATCACACATGCGTGGAGATCTTAGAGATAAAATAAAAGATTGAAAAAGAAAACCAAACAAACTCCAAATTTTTCATCAAATTGTTGGAAGAATATTGTTCCAGTAAGAACGGAGATACATGTATTGTTAATGAATATGAATAGAAAACGTATTATCAAGTGCAATTCCGAGGAAGCGTTTTAGGATTACGTATCCCTAAACATCAGTGATAATTCACCCCCTCCACATACACACACACACTTGATATTAGTTAATAATCTTCACATGTTTCTAGTGTTCCACACATGTTTCTCGTGTTCTACACGTGTTTCTCGTGTTCTACACATGTCTCTAGTGTTCTACACATGTTTCCAGTGTTCTACACATGTTTCTAGTGTTCTACACATGTTTCTAGTGTTCTACACATGTAGGCATCTCCCTCGGACCTCTATCTGATTTCTCGTGGACCGCTGTCTGACCTTTCCGCGGACCGCTGCCTGACTTCTCGTGGACCGCTGTCTGATCTCTCCGCGGTCTACCAGAGGTTCACGGACCACAGTTTGAAAACCACTGGTCCAAGAGGTCATAACCACGTAACGGTTTTAAGGGACTGTTATAGCCGGAGGTGGGGTGGGGGATACGCTCTCCACTCCAATTAAATGTTTCCAAGGCGTGCGTCTCAAATACCCTCTTACAGTCCAAGTCCAGCTCCTGGCTTTCTCGTGGCAGAACTGTTCAAACTGACAGGAGAAAGGGTGAAAGGCGAATATCTGGCGCCTGAAAACCAGACGCTTCGGGTAGATGAGAGTCTTGGTTGGGAGCTTATCTGAGAGAAGGAAAACTGATTTAAAACCCACTGCTGGCGAAATTCTTCAGCTGCCGTGCGTGGGGTGAAACTCCTTCCGGCTAATGAAGAAAAGTGCGATTAAGATTGCCGCCGTGGAAAAGGTGAAGGAAAGGATTAAGTGAAGTAACCAGTAGTCTCGAGGTCAGGGCTACTCAAAACACGGCACCTCTGGTCTAGAGGCCGGCCACGTCCTATATACACCAATACTGGGGCAGATTGCCTAAACCTGCTTAACCCAGGGGTTAAACTAAGACACTGCTGGCGAGATTTTTCGGCTTCCGCGCGTGGGGTGAAACTCCTCCTGGCCAATGAATTAGGGTTGCCGTGCGGCTCCACTATGAAAAAGGTGATGGAAAGGATAAAGTGAAGTTTAATCGGTATGTCCAGTAGTCTCGCGGCAAGAGCTACTCATACCACGGCACCTATACACCCATACTGGTGAAATATGCTTAAATCGGCTTAACCCGGGGGTGAAACTTGATGACTACTCATGTCACGGTACCTCCGCTCTAGAGGTAGGTCACGTCCTAAATACGCCCATACTGGGATAATATGCCTAAACCGGCTTAGCCCAGAGTTGAAACTTACTAGTGGCGAGGATTCGTCCTCTTGGACAAAAGCTCCGTCCTGGTCACAACTAGGAAAGGTAGTGGCTACGACCACAAAATGCTAAAGTCGGAGACACTAGATCAGTGCAGTCTAGATAAGACAACCACCTCTCACCCGACGGGGATATATGCGTATCCTAATCACGCTGAGGTTTTCTGGTGAGAAAGTCCAACGCTGGATTGGATGGACAGCCACCTTTCACCCAGCGGGGATATACTGATATCCAAAACACGTCGAGGCTTTCCTGTGAGAAAATCCAGCTCTAACCTGGATGGGCAACCACCTCACATCCGGCGGGTATATGCTGATATCAAAACCACGTCGAAGTTTTCCGGTGAGAAAGTCCAACTCTAGATTAAAAACTGGTGCAACGAAAACCACGGTGTCACGCAATCCCGCTTCTGTGACCCACCGAGAATACAGGCCCAAGCCCCGCGATACTCTTAACCTCCTGTGGTCCTCTCGGGGATCTCTTGTGGTCCTCTCGGGGACCACAGGAGTAAATTCAGTAGGATCACGGGGCTGTCTTTGTGGTAGAAGCGAACTAAGAAGAAGAAGAAGGAGATCACAGCGTAACAGATGTCCCCCGGTTAGAAGGCCGAACTTGGGTCTTTCGTATAATTTAAGGATTAGTGTACACCTTGTCACATCATCTTATCACACTATATTCCACAGTTACTTTATAATGTCACATCATCTTGTCACACAATATTCCACAGTTACTTTATAATGTCACATCATCTTGTCACACAATATTCCACAGTTACTTTATAATGTCACATCATCTTGTCACACAATATTCCACAGTTACTTTATAATGTCACATCATCTTGTCACACAATATTCCACAGTTACTTTATAATGTCACATCATCTTGTCACACAATATTCCACAGTTACTTTATAATGTCACATCATCTTGTCACACAATATTCCACAGTTACTTTATAATGTCGCATCATCTTGTCACACAATATTCCACAGTTACTTTATAATGTCACATCATCTTGTCACACTATATTCCACAGTTAAGTTGAGCGTTTGTGTACAAGTAGTAGATTGTTGCTATGAGATTCAAAGATTTGAAATCAGACTTCAGCATCATTCCATTCAGGACAGACGGACATATCTCCACTACATGCCACAGCATCCATCCAAGAATATGTTTGCTACTAGTTCCTATCAAGTGTTGGTTGTTTACAGTGCGTTTTCTGCCGCACAGTTCAGATTTCCTGCCAGAACCCTTGAGAAAATGTTCGTTACTGAAATGCATTTTGTTTTAAAAAAAATGGTTAGTGTTTCAAAAGCTGAAATTAATTCAGCAGATTCTGTTCCTTCCCTGAAACCAGTGACGTATCATCATCATCATCATCTTAGGTTAAAGACTGAGCAGACATGGGAATGTCCTGAATGTAAGGAGGTCCATTTCTAGGCCAGCAGCAGAGTTCTTCAAGTTCATCTTCTTCTTATTCTTATCATCATCATCATCATCATCATCATCATCATCATCTTCCATCTTCTTCTCATCATCATCGTCCTCCTCTTCTCCCATCTTCTTCTTCTTCTAGACAAGGAGACGGGTAGCATCCAGTAATCCCATCACCAGCAGCAGGGGTTCTTCATGCATGCCCCGGAGTTGTCATCCATGTACCTTTCCTGGGTCCAGCCCCATGCTTCAGTTGTTTTAGACAATACTTTTAGTGTTCGTTTCTCGGCAAAGCTGCCGCCATTCTACGCCTCACAACTCTGTATCAGTTTTCTTATGTGAAGAATTCATATTGTGCATAATTTTTCTTATGTGAAGAATTCATATTGTGCATAATTTTTCTTATGTGAAGCATTCATATTGTGCATAATTTTTCTTATGTGAAGAATTCATATTGTGTATAATTTTTCTTATGTGAAGCATTCATATTGTGCATAATTTTTCTTATGTGAAGAATTCATATTGTGTATAATTTTTTTCTTATGTGAAGAATTCATAATGAAGATATTTCTGTGTTTTATCCCAGTAGGGCTGGCAAGATAAGAGAGAATCGGTTCCACCTGGCGATGGGTTCTAGAGATTTCAAGATATGGATGCAGGAACGCTGCCATCTTTGTATTCTTGCGCCAAAGTTCAGTGATTTCTTGTGAAATGTTCATGCGGGCTGGAGTTCTTGGTGAGGAGAGAGGAACAGTTTGGTGTCCAAGCGGAGATCTATGGACCAGTTCTGAACTTCTTGTGCGTGTGACCTCTTTCGGGAGTTCATTCTTCAGGTTCGGTACTACATGCTCTGGAATGATGGCGGCGGGGATTTCTTTCAGCTGCTTCAGTTGGTTGAAATGTGAAGAATTACCCGCTCATTTGCCAGCGCGGCCGCCATGTTAGTGTTACATCGTTTCAACTGCGAACATTTCATCCAGTTTCTGCTGAAGATTGAACATTTGTACACGAATTCCTAGACTCGGCCATCGCGCTGCGGACATGATCGGCGGGATGATTTCTCGGAATCGGGCTGCTAATTTGGAATATTAATCTACAAAGTATACAGCGCTGGTCACGAAATCAACAATACGCTGAACAGAGAGGGGATAAAGCCGACTATAGATAATAAGTGAATGATTTACTCAGAGATAAGACTATGAAAAATGCGGTGAACTTTGGTATTTCTCACAAAGGGAGGCGACTGCCACAAACTGGATATCGCGGATAGTAATTGTAATGGAGTCATAATACTTTACCATAATGAGTGTCATTAACCCCTTGAAAGCGGACGCTTCAATAATTTAAAGGCACAAACGTGGCCCTATTACTCGCAAGGATATATCACTTCCCAGATGACACGTAACATTTTGCCAGGAATGGGTACGTTAGATTTTTATTGACCTAAATGTTTATGTTTCATGGCCAGCCAACGATTGTTGAAAACGTATTAATTTCTTTGGCTGAGTGATATTTTTGTTCTGCATGATGTGGACCATCAGACTGTGGCAGCCTTGTGGATTATGTCGGGTGCGCGAAGAACGTTACGTGTAACCATGAAATATTTTGTTGACAGCTTCCAGCGCTGACGCTACAGCTGATATCGTAACAGCGGTACAATTGATAGCGTCACAGGATCTTGTGTTGATCGTTTGCCGAGGAGGCGGGCCAGCACGTTGACGCTAGAGGACTTCAAGCGCAGGATGGCACACAGACACAGCAGCAGCAGAAGAACTGACTCGCTGCCCTCGTCTGTTGTCAGTCCGTCCAGTAATGGTCAACACATACACGAGGATAACCCCAATCATCTGGTGTACAAGAAGGTAATTTATGTTGTACTTTTCATTCAACCCATCTGCTTTTATTTTTTTGTTTTATACTGTTGTTCTAGCGGCTTGAAATACGATGTTCTGCTAGAAGTTGTGTATACCGGGGCTTACTGAAAGACGGTATCGTTCTTATATATTTAAAAATAGGTTTCCGTATTATTGTCTTGTCTTGTCTTGTCTTGTGTCTCCCTGGAACTACGAGTTGGTGCTCTTTGCAGCCAGTGCTGTGAAGTTGTTGAGGCACATCGTCATGTTGGCTTGGGGGGGAGGAGGGGGTTATGGTGGCTGTTCTTTTTCAATCTCTGATTGGAATTTTTAAAAAAAGCAGGGGTGTGTTGTGCAGTATTTCTGTAGTAGACTCCACCATAATGGAGACTGGCGATCCCTTAGTAGACTCCACCATAATGGAGACTGGCGATCCCTTAGTAGACTCCACCATAATGGAGACTGGCGATCCCTTAGTAGACTCCACCATAATGGAGACTGGCGATCCCTTAGTAGACTCCACCATAATGGAGACTGGCGATCCCTTAGTAGACTCCACCATAATGGAGACTGGCGATCCCTTAGTAGACTCCACCATAATGGAGACTGGCGATCCCTTAGTAGACTCCACCATAATGGAGACTGGCGATCCCTTAGTAGACTCCACCATAATGGAGACTGGCGATCCCTTAGTAGACTCCACCATAATGGAGACTGGCGATCCCTTAGTAGACTCCACCATAATGGAGACTGGCGATCCCTTAGTAGACTCCACCATAATGGAGACTGGCGATCCCTTAGTAGACTCCACCATAATGGAGACTGGCGATCCCTTAGTAGACTCCACCATAATGGAGACTGGCGATCCCTTCCTCGTTTACCAGGCTAGGCCTGTTACTGGGGGTTACCAACGGAGAAGTGGGACAGGGTCTTGATCAGCTGGCATTGATGCCAGCATCATCTCAGCTGTGGGTCGCGCTGACTGCCACAGCGTACAGCTGCTTCACCCTCGGTTTCCTTTGTTAAAGTATACTTGACATTTCTCCTTATATTTTACTTTTGTTATTTGTAGTACTCAGCTTTTTAGCACTTCCCCTCTCTCTTTGTTTACTGCCGTTGTCTAATGAAGGATCCCCACCCCTCTTCTCATAATATCACTTTTTGTCTCCTCCCCCCCCCCCAGTAAATAAGCTTATTCGTGTTATTATTTTAAAATCTTTCAGTTATCTTCACAACAAATATTGCACATACGCTAGCCATTCTTAAGTAGAAATGTACTGAATAGTCAGTTCAAACTCGATTTTGCTGAATAATGATGAAAGTGGAATATCCGTGATAGAAATACGTTTTTACGTAGCAGAATTTCTAATAATTAAAGCGAATCTGTCTCTTCCGAATTGCCTTCTTTGGTACCATTGGTACCAAGTTAATATATATTTCAGTCAGATTTTTTTTTTTCAGATGGAAATTCAGACATTGGAGTAATAATTTGTCATTGTTATCTAGCATCTCAGCAAAATTTCTGGAACTCTTAAGTTCATGACAAGCGACCCCCGACTTACGTAACCCCGATAAACGTAGATCCGGATTTAAGTAAAAATGTTGTTACGTGAGCTAAAATTCTACTGAATTGTACGGAACACAGTGGTAGCATAAAACACCGCTAGTTAGTATATAGCACGACATGGCTCCAGTAGCGTAAAAAATCGACTTAGGCATGGGGCTACGGAACGATCCACGAACTAAGTCAGGATCTCTGTGTATAATGTTATTTTAAATCCCGTGTCGAATTTTTAACATTAGTTATAGCATGGTATTTATGTTCACTTTTAAAAAAAAGGTATTTGCTCTGTTCCCACGAATCTACTGCTTATATTCGAATTTGTGTTCGGTCCACTGAGTAAGGCAAAATATTTTGGCCTAATATTTAAAACACATAAGTTAGTGGCACATAGCTGATATGCTAGCGTCAGGGTTAGCGAACCACAGCTGGCTAAGACCCTGTCCCACCTCTCCATTAGTACCCCCAGTAAGGGGCCTAGCCTGGCTAACGGGGCAGGGATCGCCATAGTTCCCATGGTGGTGGAGCCTGCTAAAGAACTATTCACCCCCCTTGCTTTTTAGCGGTGCTCTGGGACTGAAAAATTAGATGCCATTAACTCGCTTTCACGCCGATACGATGTTGTGGCTCAACATCTTCACAGCATCGGCTGCAAAGAACACCAGCTCGCAGTTACAGGGAGATAGCACAAGACAAGACAGGACACAAAACTGAGTCTTCGGTACGGCGCTATTTCCAACACAGATAGTGCGTATACAGTCAGCAGTTCATGTTCTGAAACGTTGATCGGCAAAAAGGTCTTAATATGTCTTGTAGTGTCTAACAGTCGATCAGCATATTTCATTGTTCTACTATAAGAGCTGTATAGGAGATATTGAAGCAATTATAGGAGTTATATAGAATATATTGAAGCAACTATAGGAGTTATATAGAATATATTGAAGCAACTATAAGAGTTATATAGGATGTATTGAAGCAACTATAGGAGTTATATAGAATATATTGAAGCAACTATAAGAGTTATATAGGTTATATTGAAGCAACTATAAAAGTTATATAGGATATATTGAAGCAACTATAGGAGTTATATATTGAAGCAACTATAGGAGTTATATAGAATATATTGAAGCAACTTCGATCATATAATTCTTACAGGTGCAGTAAAATTCTTGTGTTTTGTGGTAATTCTGAGAAATAAACATCTGATCATGGAACTTGGTTAACTCAAGAATTTGGAGGAACTGCGAAATTAGCTTTTTCTTCTCTCAAAGTTAATAGGGATAAAATTCCTATCTTCGTTTCTTTTGCCGTCACATTTTAAATTTATATTCATCTTCGAAATAAAAGTAAAATAGTAGTTTCTAATAATTAAAACAAATGGATCTGTTGGATTACCCTGATTTATACCAAATTAATACATATTTCAATCAAATTTTTTTGTCTAATTGGAACGTTACTAAACGAATCTGTGTAATTACTTCGTTTAGTATATTTAATAACTTGGCATATCTGAATCTGTTTAACTACTTCGTTTAGTATATTCGATAACTTGACATATCTGAATCTGTTTAACTACTTCGTTTAGTATATTTGATAACTTGACATATCTGAATCTGTTTAACTACTTCGTTTAGTTTATTTGATAACTTGATGTATCTGAATCTGAGAACGCATTATTTCTGGTGAACTGTAGTAATATCACATCACCACATTATGAAATGTGGTCAAACGGTTTATCATATTTTTTAAAATACCGCATTACCTGAGTTGTCAAACTTGTTTGCCACGTGGGATATTTTTTTTTGCTGGTAGAACCCCAGGAACGGAATATAGATTAGGGACGGCGTGCGTGTGTTTAAATGTATGTTTTTGTTATGCCTCTTTTACACTGCACATTGCAAGACGCCAGTACGGATGTGTTGATTTGTAGGAGGTTTCGTGGCTTGTTACTCAACGTTGCGCGATTCAGAGCCTAGGCGAAGTCAGCGGAGGCCCTGATAAGGGAAACTTCTGTTGACGGACGGTGCAGCCCTTGTGATTCACAGGAAGATAGGTATCTGTACAGGCACTGAGTAACTGGTTAGTTATATTCTCAGTGAGAACTCGTATTTAAAAAAAAACAAACTAATTTGTTGTTGTTGTTTTGGACATGGCATGACCACACAAGCTAATGAAGTTTTGAAAATCCTTTTGATTCAGCGGAATTTTGGATATACGGATACAAGCACCTTTTTTTCTTTTTAGACAGAGAAATCAGTGAATTTTTTTGGAAAAAAAGGGGGTGGGATGGAAGTAATGCATCTACTTCCTTTGACAAACTAAAGTAGAGAATATGGAATAACAAAAATAACACTGAAGACAAAGTTATTCTCTTATGTACATATCTGATCTTCTTCTTCTTCTTCGGCGTTCGAGAGAGGTTGGTCATTGCTAAATCTGCAGCCCTGTCGTCTTGATGAAGTTCCCCGTCTTTTCCAGGTTTGAGTGTGAACCCCACAGCTTTCATTTCCTCTCCCCCCCGGGCCAGATCTGTGCTCAGAGGTTCGAGTAGGTTGGACAGGTTTGCAGGATGTGTTCTGGCGTTTGGATACCAAAGCCGCAGGGACACTCATTTGTGTGTAATATTTTGAGGCGACAGAGCTGGCTTGGAAGTCTGCAGTGTCCCGTTCTTAGTCGAAAGATTGTGGTTTGCTGGCATCTCCGTAGTTGATGAATAGGGTCTTGTTTTGATTTTATTTTCATTTTTGTTTTTCAATTGATGTTTTGTTTGTTGTGGATGATGGTTTTTATTTCTTGGAAATGTTCCTAGGTGGTTAATCTGTTCCATTTTACTCCCCTGCCTCGGAAACGGCATAAATTTTTTTCCATTTTCATTTATTCCACAGTGTTAAAGGAGCCATTGTAGGACTATGGTTGAGTTTTAGAGTTTGTTTAGTTGTAATGTATATGTCTGAAAACATGGATAACATATTGAATTTAGTTGTGATATATATATATATATATATATAATATATATATATATATAACACAGGTAACATATTGAAGGCGTGAGAAGTTTACATCTTCGTTGACTTCACAGAATAATGAACATCAAGTGGCAAGTTAACGTAACCAACTCTGAGGTTCTACAGCGCGCTCAGCTTCCATCAGTGATGACAGCTCTTAAGTAATAGAAGACTGAAATGACCAAGATATGTAGCAAGAATGAGCAGCGCCCGTACGTCTAACCAAACATTATATAGTGAACTTCAGAAGGGAAGGAATTAGATCAAAGCTAACTTACAGGAACGTCTTCCATGAGGGGGTTTCTCAGCGAGTCACGTGGACTGGAAGGAATTAGGCCATGACCACGCTGCTTGTAGGTCATTTCTAGGCGCAGATTCAGTAGTTTCAGGTGAGGCAACCGATATAAAAAAAGAGGACTGGGAACAGAACCTAGGACTCCTAATAGGAGAAGCAACAGAGTACTGTTCTAAGTTACTGTACACTCCCCCCTTATCCCGATCACTTGTCAGCGGTTTCAGTAACCCGCACTTTAAAGAAATAATTAAAAACAAAATAGAAAATTCTTAAATTTGAATTCATGAGGTTTGGCCTCGCAGGTCTAGATGAGCTGGATCGTGAATCATGACTCGGGTCTGCACCATTCGGGTGTTCCAAGGTCACCCGAAGCAGATCATCCTTCTGGTGTATCTGGACACAGTGTCATCATCATCATCATCATCATCATCAAAAGAACACAGAACCGTAGGGACTGTTGTTGTTTGTTTTTTTTTTTAAATTCATCTAGGAGAGAGAGAGGGAGAGAGAGAATAAACGAACTGCATTTCATAGGTCAAAGATTTGTTCTTGTAGCCCCGTCTAACATACCCCCAGCCCCTTCATGTCTGATCTCTCTGTCCATCGCAGCCAATCAGCATCAGTTTATCGCTGATATCATGTCAGTGTAAAGAACAATAATAAGAATAAATGAAACAATCAATACATAGAAACTGCCCCCACACATGCCTTCAACAACATACAATACAAAGCATGCGATAGAGTTGTTTTACATTCTTACACATTAATTACAGTCGAAATGATAAACAGATTGATTCGAATTTAGATACAGATAAAGATAGATGCAGATAATTAGATTATTTTAAAAAAAACGTTATCATCACCTAAAATGAAAAGTAGGATGAAAGAAAGAATGAAAGGGGAAAAATGTGTTTCATTATCTTGAGACTTGCTAGATGCTGTGTCAGAAAGTATCGGATAGATAAAAAAAATAGAGGAGGAGAAAGGAAGAAAGCAAGAGAGAGAGAGAGAGAGAGAAATAGACAAAGAAAGACAGAGGGAGAAAGAGACGAAGAAAGAAAGAAAGAGAACAAAAGAAAGAGACAAAGAAAGAGAGGCAACAAAGAAAATGAGACACACACAAAGAACGAGATAAAGAGAAACGCGCAGAAAGAGAAAGAGACAAAGAAAGAGCCAGAAGATAACAAGAGATAGGAAGAAAGCAAGAGAGAGAGAGAGAGAGAGAAAAGGAGGAAGAGAGAGAATGAGACAGAGACGGAGAAAGAGACAGAAGAAGCGGGAGGAGACAAAGAAGTAGAGAGACAGACGTAGAACGAAAACAATAATGAGATAGATAGAGATAAAGAGAGCAAAGATAGAGACAGAGAGAAACAGAGAGCGAAACAGAGAGAGAGAGAGAGGAAGAGAAAATGACATTGAATGAAATAAATAAGGAGAAAGAGAGAGAGACAGAGAAAGACAAGGGCTGCACCGTCAGAGAGAGAGAGAGAGAGAGGAGGAGAGAGAGAAAGACAAGGGCTGCACCGTCAGAGAGAGAGAGAGAGAGACGGAGAGGAAGAGAAAAAGACATGGAACGAAATAAATAAAGAGAAATGGAGAGAGAGAGAAAGACAAGGGCTGCACTGTCAGAGAGAGAGAAAGAGAGAGAGAGAGAGAAAGACAAGGGCTGCACCGTCAGAGAGAGAGAGAGAGACAAGGGCTGCACCGTCAGAGAGAGAGAGAGAGAGAAAGAGAGAGAGAGACGGAGAGGAAGAGAAAAAGACATGGAACGAAATAAATAAAGAGAAATGGAGAGAGAGAGAAAGACAAGGGCTGCACCGTCAGAGAGAGAGAGACAAGGACTGCACCGTCAGAGAGAGAGAGAGAGAGAAAGAGAGAGAGACGGAGAGGAAGAGAAAAAGACATGGAACGAAATAAATAAAGAGAAATGGAGAGAGAGAGAAAGACAAGGGCTGCACCATCAGAGAGAGAGAGAGAGAGAGAGAGACAAGGGCTGCACCATCAGAGAGAGAGAGAGAGACAAGGACTGCACCATCAGAGAGAGGGAGAGAGAGACCGAGAGAGAAAAGACACGCACAGAGAAAGAGACAGAGAGAAAGGAAGAAAGAAAAAGAGACAAAGTAAGAGAGAGAGGAGACAAAACGATAAACAGACAGACAGACATACGGACAAAGAGATAGATATCTATGCAGATAAGGCCAAGAATGTCTGCTGAAATATCTCAGAGAAAATGACACAGCATTGCCCCAGAACGCATATATTAGTTTTAATTAGAAACTTGCCGAATATTTGACTGGAATTTGTAATGGATCGAACGACGATGAAATCCGAATAACAAAATTTGAAATCTTAAGACTCTTTCAGAAGAAAAGAAACAAGTAGGAACAGCTTTATTCATTAACGAGCACACATTTGTGAAATTTTCGCCTTAATCGCACAGAAACACACGGGAAGAAGAAGAAGAGGAAGGGAAAATAACAGAAAGTCTAAACTCAACTTCTTCTTCTTCTTCTGAACTGTGAGCTGTTTTTTTTTTTTTTTGCAGCCGATGCTGTGAAGATGTTGAGGCACATCATCGTGTCGGATTGGGAGCGGGTTATGGCGGCTGTTTTCTTTTTCAGTCCCTGAGTGCAACTAAAAAGCAGGGGGTGTGCAGTAGTTCTTTAGCAGACTCCACCACCATGGGGGCTATGGCGATCTCTGCCCCGTTAGCTAAGCTAGGCCTGTTACTGGGGGTACCAACAGAGAGATGAGACAGGGTCTTGGTCAGCTGTGATCGAGAACCCTGACGCTACGTGTCAGCTATGATCGCCAACCATTACGCTAAGTGTCAGTTATGATCGCCAACCATGACTCTACGTGTCAGCTATGATCGCCAACCATGACTCTACGTGTCAGCTATGATCGCCAGCCATTACGCTACGTGTCAGTTATGATCGCCAACCATGACTCTACGTGTCAGCTGTGATCGAGAACCATGACTCTACGTGTCAGCTATGATCGCCAACCATGACTCTACGTATCAGCTATGATCGCCAATCATGACTCTACGTGTCAGCTATGATCGCCAACCATGACGCTGCGTGTCAGCTATGATCGTCAGTAATGACTCTACGTTTCAGCTATGATCGCCAACCATGACTCTACGTGTCAGCTATGATCGCCAACCATGACTCTACGTTTCAGCTATGATCGCCAATCATGACACTACGTGTCAGCTATGATCGCCAACCATGACTCTACGTGTCAGCTGTGATCGCCAATCATGACTCTACGTGTCAGCTATGATCGCCAACTATGACTCTACGTGTCAGCTATGATCGCCAACCATGACGCTACGTGTCAGCTATGATCGCCAATCATGACTCTGCGTGTCAGCTATGATCGCCAACTATGACTCTACGTGTCAGCTATGATCGCCAACCATGACGCTACGTGTCAGCTATGACCGCCAACCATGACGCTACGTGTCAGCTATGATCGCCAACCATGACACTACGTGTCAGCTATGATCGCCAACCCTGACGCCACATGCCAGCCGATTGCCAGATAGGACAGCGTCATCTTCCCACCCCCCCCCCCCCCCAACACATTTATGATATATAAGAAACATGGATAGAAAAGGCGGGAGTAGTGAGGAAAGAAAAAGAGAGAAAGAGGAGAGAGAGAGTTTGTGTATTAATAAGACGTGAAATTCTGAATTATTTCCCCTGGAACACCCAGTTTTGTGTACCAAATGAATATTTCAGCATCTTAGATATAAGTCGAAGCTTGAATTTTTTGAAATTGGTAATTTGTTTCTATGATCTTCGGAAGTTTGTACAGTAGTGCAAGATTTTACAAAGAGTTGAAGGTAAATAAACATTAAAATGTAATGTCAAATTTCTGGTAATATTTGTAGTAGTGTTACTTTCAGATACACACGTTAGGGGCGTTGTGGATAGAGCGCTTGTGGCTTATGGGGAGATCAGAGTTCAAGTCGGCCTTGAGGCGCCGTAGTCAGCCAGTTGTAAAATTTGGTACACGACTCCCGGGGCTGGGGCGGGAGAGACAGACGTCACTCTGTAGCGTACAGACAAGTCCAGGAAGATCATCATCAGTCCTCTGTACTCCCATTGGAGCATAATACATCAGCGAAGGTTCTCCAGCCACTCTTGTCTTGAGCAAGCCGGGATACCCCAGACCATGTCTTTCCCGGTCCCTATAGTTCTTCTTGTCTTGTGCGTCTCCATGTCCCCGGTGGCCTGCCCTTCTTTCTTTTCCCTTGAGATGTCCAAGTCAAGGCCATGTAGAGTTGTCAAGGAAGGTAGGCACATTTAAACCATATCCCCTAGATCAGGGGTTCTCATACAATGAGGAATTCTTGGAATAATCGAGACCACAGATTGACGGTGTCAGACTGTTTTAGTACTATATGTATATTATTTGGAATGCACCTTTTGGGTCTTGAAATGGGGGAGGGGATAATAGCGAAATCAGGTACATGATGAAAAGGGTGCGTGGGGCACAGAATATTGAGAAACACTGCTCCGTGAACTTTCATGGCTTGACACAGACCAAGTACACGTGTAACAAAGTCAGTGTGTGCACTATCATATTATTGACGGCACCAATATGATATTTTCAATTGTTAATGATATATTTCTGACTAAACAAGATGTTCTTTATTTATATCGACATTCTCTTCTTCTCTTGTCTGGACTGGTCTCAGTTCACTGACCGTCCTTGTTCCTCCGTCTTCGAGGCTCCGTTCTCTGTCTCCTCTCCTCTGCTTCTTCCTTCTTGGTTCTTCTTCCTTGTTCTTATTGTCTGTTCTTCCGTCTTCGGGCTCCCTCCTCTTCTTCCTCCTCGTTCCTCCTTGTCTGTTCTTCCGTCTTCGGGCTCCCTTCTCTGTCTCCTCTCCTCTACTTCTTTTTCCTGACTCGTTCTTCTTCCTTGTTCTTATTGTCTGTTCTTCCGTCTTCGAGCTGCCTCCTCTGTATCTTCCTCTTCCTCGTTCCCCCGTTCCTGTCTCTCCTCTCTCCTTTCTCCTTTTTTTCTTCAAGTGCAGCTTGATGAATTAACCAATAAGTAGTTTGGCTCCACCCTTCAGATGTCCACTGGTTCCCATGAGTGTTCTGATTGTCCGTCATTCAAACTGCCCCGTTACTTATATGTCGTAAGTTAATTGTCCAATAGGTCACACCTCTAAATATTTAATTGGTCATCTGGCCGAGTTGGTCACTCCTTTATTTAAGAACCGTGTGCAGTCGCGTTTTAACGCGCGTCACCTAACAGGTGTCAGAGTGTCAACTCTGTCTATATAGTTGTTATTTACCTAAGCCATTATCTTGCTATTTCATGTCGGAGGTTTTGTTGTGTCCTCGCATTTCATTGTGTCTGCCTTTTCTGTTCGTCTTTTCTATTGTTTACACGTGTCAACGTCCAGTCACTTCTTTGTTATCACTGGACCATCCTACTTTCTGGCGTCCTTCTTTTGTATTTATATATGTCGGCGTCACTGAATCTCGTCTTTTTCTATTCACTGTTTTCACTGTTTTCACTGTTTACTTTTGTCCGCGTCTTGTTCTAGTGTCATAGAAGTTTTATACCTTTCTCTTCATTTTCTCTGTCGCTATTCGATGTTCCTATTTTCTTTACAGTAAATTTTCATAATCGTATTCATTAATGATAATAATAATAATAACAACAACTATAATCATTACTTACAAGGTCATGCTACACATGTATTTCTTTATTTTCATTTTCCACAGTTTTTATCGAGTATTTCCGTTTACGTGAATAAGTCTCGGTTTCGATCAAATGCTCAGTTCTTGTTATTCGGTATGTCTCTTATTTTTATAAATCGCTCTGAATGGTTCCCAAGTATTTGTAGCCTCGCAGATGCCCAGTCGTTGTCCGGCTCAGGCTCAGTAACGTTTCGGCCAGATGTCAGATAGCAACAGTTCAGATTAAGGTCTGTTTCCTGCTATCTGGTTTTCAATATACATTCGTACCACTGATTTTCCGGACACCTATCGTTCGGCACATTTGTTTTCTTTTTTTTTTTTTTTAATTCGGGCGAAATTATGACTCGCAGTTTAAAAGGCGGCCATTTGGTGACACTGGATGCAACTTACATGGTATATGCTGCGAGACAATCCGCGAGGAAGGCGAGATTTTTCTGTTTGCGCTGAAATTTTTTTGTGGTTGTACCAGTACATTGTATTTGTTTGTGTTTGTCTTAAGTAAGTGATTTTTAAAAAAAAGATTTCGACATTCAGTTATAGCCGTTATTATTGTGTTAACTCTTTTAGTCCGGCAAAGCGGAAGACCCGAGGGTGGCGGGAGATACATGCACTTTCATAACGCAGCTGTGACGTCTTTTTGGTCACAAGAGTCGAGAGTTGCGTACGTTTACGAGGGTCGACCCAAAAGTAAGTGTACAACCCGGTGGTTGCGCGAGGATTTTTGGAAACCAGTACAGTTGTAGCTGTCCTTCACCTTGTCTGAAGTACTTTCTGAAATACCGGTTTTCTCAGTACAGTATTCAGTACCTTATACATTTTTTTTAAATGTAAAGTTAAACACACTTTACAAACATCAGCGGGGATTAAACGTTTTGTGAAGTTTTGTTATTTTTCTTCTTTACATCGAGATTTAATCTTGACAAAATGCTGACATGCTGAGCCAGAGTAAGAACTGGCTGATTGTCCTCTATAGAACTTTACGAACCCATAAATTCGAGGTCGTACTGACTGTTGGCAAAGCGATGGCTTCCTGTACACTAGAGAGTGATGTGTCCGCATCACACCTGCTTGCCTCTCCTACTCCAGTTACGATCAGCTATGGTATCAGAAAGGCGTGTTTGTTGGTCGATTTGTTGGGATCAGAAAGGCTTGTTCTTGGTCGATTTCCTGGGATCAGAAAGGCCTGTTGTCGATCGATTTCCTGTGATCAGAAGGGCATGTTGTTGGTCGATTTCATGGGATCAAAAAGGCATGTTGGTCGGTTTCTTGGGATCAAAAAGGCGTGTTGTTGGTCGATTTCCTGTGATCAGAAAGGCATGTTGTTGGTCGATTTCCTGTGATCAGAAAGGCGTGTTGTTGGTCGATTTCCTGGGATCAGAAAGACCTGTTGTCGGTCGATTTCCTGTGATCAGAAAGGCATGTTGTTGGTCGATTTCATGGGATCAAAAAGGCATGTTGTTGGTCGATTTCCTGTGATCAGAAAGGCATGTTGTTGGTCGATTTCCTGTGATCAGAAAGGCATGTTGTCGGTCGATTTCCTGTGATCAGAAAAGCATGTTAAGTGTCGTCATCACACTGGCCAGATTATCCTCCAGTCGATTTCGCTAGTACGTTTTGCCAGATTTGTAACAATATAGACCGGTTACGGTAACAAGCGATCGCTTTTTTCCCCCTATAATTTACCGATAAATACCGGTTAACGCGATCACTGGTACAAGGGTTATTACTTGAAGAGCAAAATCTGTTTGGACATAACACGCTGTACGCTGTGTTCCATGATGGACACCTTATTTTGTTTTTCTCGTGGTCGCCATGACGATTGAGGCATTTGTCTAAACGTAAGACACGTTTCTTTGATGACCATCTCGTAAAAAGTGGTGTCCTGGGCGTAGAGTCACCGTGTTCCCGATGTTTCGACATCCTCGCCGCTCTGAAATCTGTGACCACCAGGATGTTCCTTGGGAGCTGGGAAGAGGTAAAGATCTATCTACGACGGGTGGTCCAAATTCTCCCTACGAGGGGTGGTCCAAATTCTCCCTACGACGGGTGGTCCAAATTCTCCCTACGACGGGTGATCCAAATTCTCCCTACGACAGGTGGTCCAAATTCTCCCTACGACGGGTGGTCCAAATTCTCCCTATGACGGGTGGTCCAAATTCTCCCTACGACGGGTGGTCCAAATTCTCCCTACGACGGGTGGTCCAAATTCTCCCTACGACGGGTGGTCCAATTTCTCCCTACGACGGGTGGTCCAAATTCTCCCTACGACGGGTGGTCCAAATTCTCTCACCGAAAATGTAAGAGTTCTCGAATGGGAGCGGCCGTGTTTGCGCGAGCGTTATCATGAAGGAGCAACACATATCTTGTCAACAGCCCAGGCCGACGACTTCTTATGGCAGTTCGTAAACATTCTATACACCGATGCACTAATCGTTGCCTCTCTTTCCGGGAAGTCAACCAACAACACGCCTTTTTTTTATCCCAGGAAATCGACCAACAACATGCCTTTCTGATCACAGGAAATGAACCAACAACAGGCTTTTCTGATCTCAGGAAATCGATCGACAACAGGCCTTTCTGATCACAGGAAATCGACCAAGAACAGGCCTTTCTGATCCAAGGAAATGACTAACAGCATGCCTTTCTGATCCCATAGCTGACCGAAACTGGAGTAGGAGAGGCAAGCAGGTGTGATGCGGACACATCACTCTCTAGTGTACAGGAAGCCATCACTTTGCCAACAGTCAGTACTACCTCGAATTTCCAGGTTCGTAGGGAGGCCGGGTGCTTCCATTCAAATCTTACAGGTTTCCATCCTGGGGTGCAATGGTGAATCCACGTATCGTCATCGGTGACAAGGCCTTCCTGAAAGTCCTGGACATGAATGGCATATTGTTGCAGGAATGACAGGGCATATGCCGCTTCTCTTTACTTCATGGTCTTCGGAAAGAGCAAGCGAGACCCACCGTGCAAACAACTTCTGAAATCCCATCGGCACAATCATTTTAGACACTGTTCCAGCTGACATACCAAAGTCATGCTTCTGTTCGTATACTGTCACTCATTTGTTCTCCAGTATCGCACGTTCGGCTCGCGTTCTGTTCGCTGCTGTACCTGCCGTCGCGGGTCTGTCACTCCACGCTGTGTCACTGGTTGCCACTCGCCCGGTTAGAAATTGTGCACATCATTTTGCCACATGCTGTCTGCTCATCACACTGTCCCCATAGACTTCCACCAGCTGGTGATGAATTTGCACTGCTGATACTTGCCTCACGTTTCAGAAATCGTATAGCAGGACAAAACCTCCTGTTTGAAGACCTCACTGCTTCAGTCGATCTTCCCTCTTTCAAGTGCCGCCTAGATGATGCTGCACAATGCTGCCATCTGACATGGCGTTGCCAGGTGACGAATATGAGAAAACCACGCCCATTAGCCCGACCTCACTTTTTATGGACAATTACATGCCCTCTAAACTTACTTTTGAGATGCCCCTCGTATTTTAAGAAACGGACAAATCCTTCACTTGGATATCTCACTTATCTGTGTTCCGCTAACACGGCGGTTGTCATTTACAGGCTTGGCTCCGTCTTTCGGGCCTCTGCTTATCGGTGCTCCGCTAATACGGCGGTTCTTAGTTACTTCAGCTTGTCTTGTATCCTTGCTCCGCTAATACGGCGGTTCTTAGTTACTTCAGCTTGTCTTGTATCCTTGCTCCGCTAATACGGCGGTTCTTAGTTACTTCAGCTTGTCTTGTATCCTTGCTCCGCTAATACGGCGGTTCTTAGTTACTTCAGCTTGTCTTGTATCCTTGCTCCGCTAATACGGCGGTTCTTAGTTACTTCAGCTTGTCTTGTATCCTTGCTCCGCTAATACGGCGGTTCTTAGTTACTTCAGCTTGTCTTGTATCCTTGCTCCGCTAATACGGCGGTTCTTAGTTACTTCAGCGTGTCTTGTATCAGTCCCCATTCTTCCCTTTCGGTCGTTTCCAGCCCGGCGCTCACAACAGTCACGGACGGCCATTGCCCGCATCTGATTGGTCTGTAAACCAGGATAGTCTTGGACGTTGATATTCTGTTCCTTCGTCTGTTCCTGCTTCGATACGTACATAAAACGAAGGAAATAGAAAAAAATATGAGTCGGAAAGAAGTAGAAACAGCGAAATAAAAGAATCAATTTGTAATTGCGGGGCGAAAATTGCTTCAGGAAAGAAAAAAACTAAATTGTCTATTATCAAGCCGGCCGTCAAGTATAGGTTAAGCAAGTGAATTAAACATTCTTCAAAGAAACAAACAGATGTTATCAGGAAAATATCACGAATAAATGTTGCAAGAGAATCAATACTGCTACAACATGAACGCAACTTCTCTTTAATTGACGTGGAGCGAAAGAGTGCAGCGTGCGGAAATGTCATCGTACGAAATGACAGTTATCTTTTGGTCATACTGGTATGTTAGTGAAAGTAATCGGTGTGTTAGCCAAAGTAATCGATATAAATAACTTATCTAATACACATTTTTCACGCTTTTGAGAGTGAAGGGGTATCGATTACAGACTTCATATACGTCCAATTAGTTCAGCAGCTTCCGCCCAAGTATCGTAGTTGTCAGTGCATTTGTTTCTCATATTGTTAAGGTCTGCTCCAGCAGGAAGCACCCAGGTGTAAAAACTGGGTACCTGGCTCGCCATATATCCGGGAAAATATGGGCTATAACATCAAATTACTATCAACAATCTGGAATAGAACTCTGTTCTTCTGCTTACTGAGAAGCACATAAATGCCTTTGAATGTAAATGCTACACAAGAGTTCTTCAAATTTCATTGTCACACAAAAGAACAAATATATCCATACTATAAGAGCGTAATATTGAAGAAGGCTGGCTAGTAAAGAGGATTAAATAGAGAAAACTTAAATATTTTGGACACATTAAACGTCACGATAATCTAGAGAAGACCATCTTGGAAGGGTACATAATGGGAAAAAGAAAGAGAGGAAGACCAAGGCGAAGATGGCTGCAAGACATCGTTTACAATCTGCGAATTGACGTACCAGCAGCAGGGCTTGCTTACAACCGAGAGGCCTACAGGAGAGCTGTTAGGGAGGCAGAGTTCCGCAAGGGACGCACAAATGACTGATTGACTGACTGACTCTTCTTTGAGGCTTAAGTCTTGTTCTTTAGGGCTTAAGTCTTGTTCTTTGAGGCGTAAGCTTTGGTCTTTGAAGCTTAAATCTTGGTCTTTGAGGCTTAAGTCTTGTTCGTTGAGGCATAAGCTTTGGTCTTTGAGGCTTAAATCTTTGCAGCTTAACCTTTGTTCTTTGAGGCTTAAGCTTTGGTCTTTGAGGCTTAAGTTTTGATCTGTGAGGCTTAAGTTTTGGCTTTTGAGGCTTAAACTTTGGTCTTTGAGACTTAAGCTTTGGTTTCTTAGGTTTAATCTTTGATTTTTTAGGCTTAAGCTGTGATATTTATGACTTAAGCTTTGATCTTTGAGGCTTAAGCTTTGATTTTTGAGACTTGAGCTTTTATTTTTGAGACTTGAGCTTTGGTCTTTGAGGCTTAACCTTTGGTCTTTGAGGCTTAAGTTTTGATCTGTGGTGCTTACATTTTGGTCTTTGAGGCTTAAGTTTTGATCTTTGAGGCTTAAGTTTTGGCTTTTGAGGCTTAAGCTTTGGTCTTTGAAACTTAAGCTTTGGCTTTTTAGGTTTAATTTGTGATTTTTAGGCTTAAGCTGTGATATTTGTGACTTAAGCTGTGATATTTATGACTTAAGCTTTGATCTTTGAGGCTTAAGCTTTGATTTTTGGGACTTAAGCTTTGGTCTTTGAGACTTAAGCTTTGGTCTTTGAGGCTTAAGCTTTGGTTTTTTAGACGTAGCTTTGGTCTTTGAGCCTTAAGCTTTCATTTTTGAGATTTAAGCTTTCATTTTTGAGACTTAAGCTTCTATCTTTGAGCCTTAAGGTTTGATTTTTGAGACTTAAGTTTTGTTATTTGAGGCTGAAGATTTGATATTTGTGACAAGCTTTGGTGTTTGAGGCTTAAGCTGTGATATTTGAGACATAAGTTATGGTCTTTGAGGTTTAAGCTTTGATATTTGTGACTTAAGCTTTGGTCTGTGAGGCTTAAGCTTTGATTTCTGAGACTTAAGCTTTGATATTTATGACCTAAGCTTTGGTCTTTGAGTCTTAAGCTTTGATATTTGTGACTTAAGCTTTGGTCTGTGAAGCTTAAGCTTTGATATTTATGACTTAAGCTTTGATATTTGTGACTTAAGCTTTGATATTTGAGGCTTAAAAACTTTGATCTTTGAGACCCAAGCTTTGGTCTTCAAGGTTTAAGTTTTGGTCTTTGAAACCTAGGTTTTGGTCTTTGAGGGTTAAGTTTTGGTTTGTGGGGCTTAAGCTTTTGATGGTGTCTCTGGAAATGGGGTTTTGGCAGGCGTGCGCACGTGACTGTTCCGGTTGTGCCACGGAGCCAGCGGCCATCTTGTGTGCTTTAGACTGTTTGCACTTTCTTGATCACATCGTTTGGCCGGAGCAGTGTGCCACTTAATATGTTCCTGATGTCTAATTATTTGTTGTCCAGATAACTGTGGCTGACTTCCTTCGATCATTTCAGATTTTGTAACGGACCTTTTTAGGAATATGTCCACGAATTGTGCACAAGATATGAAGATTATCTAGTGATGTTATTTTTAAGGAATATTTTCACATAAATTGATTAAGGCGATTCTAAATTCGGCCAATCTTATGAAAAAAAAATTGTCGTGCTAAATTAAAAAAAAAGAACCTTGGCCTACAAGTTCAGAACTATCAGATATGGAACTTGTCACGTGCTGTGGTGAACATGGCAGTTGCTGTGACAACCAGCAGTGTCAATAGCCACGTGGGCGGTATCTTTCGTTCTTGGCATCCCGGTTTATAGGATCTAGTGATAATTGTCAATGACTGGTGTAATAAGATGGATTGGATATGAAAGTGGCGTGTCGATGTTTTAATTTAGCTTTTCTAAAACGAAAAAAAAGTGCTTAACGTTTTTTTTTTCCAATCCATCTTTAAAAAAAAAGGTGGAGACCTTCTCTTGAGTTCACTTTATATATACATCTTCCTTTACTTATGTTGCTGTCTTTGTACGCTGTTGTTTTAGTATGTTCTTACATTGAAATTTTTTATATAAAATTTATGGAAGATAATTCAGGATAAGAACTCTCTAAGTCCCGTAGCATGTGCATGCCGTAGAGGTGTGAATGTTCCTGAGTCACTACAGCGTTTGAAGAAGGGATGCCGGCACCTTGTCCTCGCTGCCTTTGTTGTCCTAGGGAAACCCCATGTACCTATTTGTTGCCCTAAGGAAAACCAGGTACCCATTTGTTCTCCTAGGGAAACCAGGTACCCATGTGTTGTCCTAGGGAAACCCCAGGTACCTAATTTTTTTTTGTTGCTGGCTGGGTTTGACCCAGACAAGGAAGAGGATCAACAGATTATATATTCAATATAAGATTAATAATAGAAAAATGCAGAGAATTTGAATCTATATTTATCTTTTATAGACTACTCAAAGGCATTTGATTGTATACAACATTCGAAACTTTAGGAAATAATGGAAAAAAAGAGATTTCCAACACATGTGATACAGTTAACATCATAGCTATATCTAGACCAACAGGTAGCAGCAAGAATACTTGGTGAAACAACAACTTGGTTTGATTGATTGATTGATTGATCTTTATTTCAAAAGGGTTAAGAATTGGGCACGCAGGCCCGTCTGACATTCTGCCCTTTATCATACATCTTTCACACTGTTCCAGACATTCTACAAATATGCTGTTCATATAACAAACATAACTAACATTGAAGCTGAGAGACATAAAATAAAATATAACATTTACGTTTCGCTCTTAAACATTCACTAAGTATAGAAGTAACTACATACATTATAAATGACTATCTACTAAACAAAATTTTCGGGACTGTTCAGAAAACAATTAATTGTATTCGGTGTCTGTAAGAGCAGTTATAACTTTTAAGTTTTATAATTCATAAAACAAGGGGTCCGTCAGGGGTGCATATTGTCGCCTTACTTATTTAACTTGTATACTGAAAATACAATGAGGAATGTTAGAGAAGATGTAGACAAAGAATATTACGATGCCATGAAAATGGGAGGTTATGTTATACCAGAGATTAGATATGCTGATGACACAGTATTACTGTCCACAACACAAAAAGGAATGGAAAAACGAATTATGTCAGTCTGTAAGAATAGTGAAGAGCAAAAACTGTATCTTAATGCGAAGAAAACTAAACTGATGACAATTGACAAAACAAATAAGGCAGCGGAAATATGTATCAGTGAGGAAAAACTGGAAGAAGTGGAGAATTTTGAATATCTTGGATCATAACTAACTCATAATGGATATACAACAAGGGAAATTAAAAAGACGAAAGTAAAACAACTAAAGAAGCTGTGGAGAGGAACAGACAGAACTACAAAAATAAGATTTTTAAGGGCATGCATCTTTCCCATCACTAAATATGGGCGTGAAACCTGGACACTTAACAAAACAGCTGAGAAACACATCAATGTCTTTGAATGTAAATGTTACAGAAGAGTCCTTCAGATATCATGGACACAAAAAAGAACAAATATATCCATACTACAAGAACTTAATATTGAAGAAAGCTGGCTAGTAAAGAGGATTAAACAGAGAAAACTTAAATATTTTGGACACATTAATCGTCATGATAATTTAGAGAAGACCGTCTTGGAAGGGTATATAATGGGAAAAAGAAAGAAGACCAAGGCGATGATGGCTGCAAGACATCGTTGATGATCTGCAAATGGATGCATCAGCAGCAGGGCATCTTGCTTACAACCGAGAGGCCCACAGGAGTACTGTTCTGCAAAGGACAAGCAAGGGACAGGCAAGGGACGGACAAAGGACTGATGGGCAAGGGACATGCAGGGGACTGATGGGTTGGCCCCGGTGCCGGTCGATCTGAAAAAAAATTCAGCCTGAATTTGAAATTGAACCAGGAATCTTCAGATCGGCAGGCGAATGAACTAACCACTACACCACCGTGACACCTGATATTAACTGGTAAAAGATAACTCAGGATATGGACTGGTGAAAGATAACTTAAGATATGGATTGGTAAAAGATAACTCAAAATATGGACTGGTGAAAGATAACTCAAGATATGGACTGGTAAAAGATAGCTAAAGATATGGACTGGTAACAGATAGCTAAAGATATGGAGTGGTAAAAGATAGCTAAAGATATGGACTGGTAAAAGATAGCTAAAGATATGGAGTGGTAAAAGATAGCTAAAGATATGGACTGGTAACAGATAGCTAAAGATATGGACTGGTAAAAGATAGCTAAAGATATGGAGTGGTAAAAGATAGCTAAAGATATGGAGTGGTAAAAGATAGCTCAAGATATGGACTGGTAACAGATAGCTAAAGATATGGACTAGTAAAAGATAGGTAAAGATATGGAGTGGTAAAAGATAGCTAAAGATATGGACTGGTAAAAGATAGCTAAAGATATGGACTGGTAAAAGATAGCTAAAGATATGGAGTGGTAAAAGATAGCCCAAGATATGGACTGGTAAAAGATAGCTAAAGATATGGAGTGGTAAAAGATAGCTAAAGATATGGAGTGGTAAAAGATAGCTCAAGATATGGACTGGTAAAAGATAGCTAAAGATATGGACTGGTAAAAGATAGCTAAAGATATGGAATGAGATATGGACTGGTAAAAGATAGCTAAAGATATGGAATGAGATATGGACTGGTAAAAGATAGCTAAAGATATGGAATGAGATATGGACTGGTAAAAGATAGCTCAAAATATGGACTGGTAAAAGATAGCTAAAGATATGGACTGGTAAATAATCTGATGGATTTTTTTGTTCCAGTGTCATTGACACTTTTCGTCCAAGAAGACAGTTTTAGAGAAGGCGATATTAGCTGTTATAGGTTTTCCCAATCGTCATCTTGTGAACCAATGATGGTTAAGAATGGCTGGCCACATTAACAGCAAGAGACATCTATATTGCAAGGTCCAGTTGCCTTGCGTTTGCATCTTCTGATTTCACAAGTTTTACCCTCATTTCCTCCTCAAATGATGCCGCGCCTTTCCGCAGAGTTGCTCTCCACGTGACTCGGTCTTTTACAGGTATGTCCCAGGACCTCGTGGTTGGCAGGAGAATCTCAAGTTGATGACTGACGGATGGTTTTATATCTCAGTTTATATGTGCCGCGTTGTCTTCTTCACGCAATAAGTTGGCCATAGAAATAAAGACTGGCACGTATTCTCACCACGTGTTCCAGCCATCTCAATCTTCTGCTGCTTTATGTTGTCATCATTGATAGAAGCTCAGCGCGCTGCAGAATCTCAGAGTTGCTTACTCTTATCTTGCCACTTGATGCTCATTATCCCGAGAAAGCGATGGAGATAGAAACTATTAGTTTTTATTGTCCCCTAAAGCCTTGTATCTGTTGTCCATGCTTCATGCCCGGGTAGAGGAATATACTGTATATAATTAATTGCATCTCTTCTCCTGCACCCCCCCCCCCCCCACAACCTCCCCAAATGCAGTCTTATTATATATATATATATATAGAGAGAGAGAGCGAGAGAGAGAGAGAGGAGACATATATCTATACATATACATATATATATATAGGGATATATATATATATATATATCGAGAGAGAGAGAGAGAGAACCCCTGTATACCCCCAGTTCATGCATTGCTCCGAATTCTTGACAGACTTTGACCGGAATGCAGAATCCTCCTCTTTCCTCCTCTTCCAAGGGCGGGCAGTGAAATAAAACATACCTGCGTATCGATTTTCCTCAAGATAGATGGAATCATTGTCATATTCGCCTGGGCTGAATAATAGCAAATACGATTCTAGCTGGTCTTGCTTCATTGTTCATTGCTAAAGCAGACGTGGATATGTTGTTATGTCGGCATGTGTTGAAGAAGCCGATAAAATTAATGCGAAGATCGATACAGGCAGTATTCGCAGCCATTATTGTGTAGAACAATAATTTTCATCTTCTACTGCATGCAGTACATGCTCTTGTAGGCGCTGTAATACTTTCGTGTCTTGTGATTATTTTCACATCTCCTATATCGAGAGATTTGAATTTCTCGTTAAAAAATGAAGGGGAAATAAAGGAATAATTGCATGAAAGTTGTTTAATTAAAACAGGATGAAGTAAAATGCTACATCCAGGATAAACTTGTGGCTACTTGAAACATGACGGCAGCTGTCCGTCCTGGTCTGTATAGACCAGGTTGGCAAGTTATAGTTCTTCGTCGGGTTGTCTTAGGCTCGCCTCCGTAGTTTTTCGAGAGGTTGTCTCATTATTTTTCTACAGTTCGTCGCCTGGTTGTCTTTAGTTGCTTTCTACAGTTCTTCACTAGGTTGTAATTTGTTGTTTTCTACAGTTCTTCACTAGGTTGTAATTTGTTGTTTTCTACAGTTCTTCACTAGGTTGTAATTTGTTGTTTTCTGTAGTTCTTCACTAGGTTGTAATTTGTTGTTTTCTATAGTTCTTCACTAGGTTGTAATTTGTTGTTTTCTGTAGTTCTTCACTAGGTTGTAATTTGTTGTTTTCTATAGTTCTTCACTAGGTTGTAATTTGTTGTTTTTTACAGTTCTTCACTAGGTTGTAATTTGTTGTTTTTTACAGTTCTTCACTAGGTTGTAATTTGTTGTTTTCTACAGTTCTTCACTAGGTTGTAATTTGTTGTTTTTTACAGTTCTTCACTAGGTTGTAATTTGTTGTTTTTTACAGTTCTTCACTAGGTTGTAATTTGTTGTTTTCTATAGTTCTTCACTAGGTTGTAATTTGTTGTTTTCTGTAGTTCTTCACTAGGTTGTAATTTGTTGTTTTCTATAGTTCTTCACTAGGTTGTAATTTGTTGTTTTTTACAGTTCTTCACTAGGTTGTAATTTGTTGTTTTTTACAGTTCTTCACTAGGTTGTAATTTGTTGTTTTCTACAGTTCTTCACTAGGTTGTAATTTGTTGTTTTTTACAGTTCTTCACTAGGTTGTAATTTGTTGTTTTTTACAGTTCTTCACTAGGTTGTAATTTGTTGTTTTCTGCAGTTCTTCACTAGGTTGTAATTTGTTGTTTTCTGCAGTTCTTCACTAGGTTGTAATTTGTTGTTTTCTGCAGTTCTTCACTAGGTTGTAATTTGTTGTTTTTTACAGTTCTTCACTAGGTTGTAATTTGTTGTTTTTTACAGTTCTTCACTAGGTTGTAATTTGTTGTTTTCTGCAGTTCTTCACTAGGTTGTAATTTGTTGTTTTCTGCAGTTCTTCACTAGGTTGTAATTTGTTGTTTTCTGCAGTTCTTCACTAGGTTGTAATTTGTTGTTTTCTGCAATTCTTCACTAGGTTGTAATTTGTTATTTTCTGCAGTTCTTCACTAGGTTGTAATTTGTTATTTTCTGCAGTTCTTCACTAGCTTGTAATTTGTTATTTTCTGCAGTTCTTCACTAGGTTGTAATTTGTTGTTTTTTACAATTCTTCACTAGGTTGTAATTTGTTGTTTTCTGCAGTTCTTCACTAGGTTGTAATTTGTTGTTTTCTACAGTTCTTCACTAGGTTGTAATTGATTTTTTTTTACAGTTCTTCACTAGGTTGTAATTGATTTTTTTTTACAGTTCTTCACTAGATTGTAATTGGTTGTTTTTTTTTAACAGTTCTTCACTAAGTTGTAATTGGTTGTTTTTTTTTACAGTTCTTCACTAGGTTGTAATTGGGTGTATTCTACAGTTCTTCGCCTGGTTGTCTTTGCCTTTATTGACCTCTGTCTGTCTCTCTATCCCTCTCTCTCTCCCTCTTTCTTGTGCCCAATTCTTTACCCTTTAAAAATAAAGATGATTCATTCATTATTCTCTCTCTCTCTCTCTCTCTCTCTCTCTCTCTCTCTCTCTCTCTTCAGCATCGCAAGTCTTCAAGACTCATTGCTGAAGATAAAACTTTCTCTATTCTGTCACCCTCCACGTTCTCTTATTTCATCTTCCACGTTTCTCTTTGCCTTGGTCTGGTCATTTTCATCTCCTGTATATATGTGAGTCTGGTCTGCTGACTCTGCTTCTTTCTTTCTCTTCAGCTGTCTTTGATGTGTTAGTCTCTGTCCAGAAACATATGGCATGCCGTGATCTGTGTACTTCGGAATCCAAAGAGGGATATGGAACAGTCAGAAACGCAGCGAGAAATACACGCCGCGATCACTAATGCTAACTGGCCACATTCATGCAGTCGTCGATACCGTCCGTGTTCGCGAGTACGAATCGCAGGATGAGATAAAAGAAAGGTCAAAAGTGCCTGGAGGTATCGCATCTGCACCGCTAGCTCGTAGCCGTCTGATCTGGCCTGGACCAAGTAAGAGAGACAAGCTGCAGTTTCATTATCGGATGACATATTCTCTCTCTTTCTCTCTCTTCTAGTGGCATGTAAGAATCTCATCAGATAAGCAACTTTGTTCTGCTACAGTTTGCGCAGCTGCACATTTGGCATGTCCTGTTTTGCCATATTTAATACTCCAGGAAGAACGGTATACAACCTCCTGGCCGCCGTTTTGAAAGTTTAAAGGAAACTTGCAGGCGTAAACTAGAGTTTGACATTTCCAGTAATTTTTTTAAAAAATCGTTTTCTGCCGATTTTGTTTAGCTCTCCAGCCAGGACATAGTCTGGGGGTTTTAAAATTTGAGTTGGGGGGGGGGGGGTGGTTCGTACGTATATTCCTAGTTCCAGAGTTTTCGTCTTAAATCCCTGCTTCACCAACAGCCGACACGCAGACTCTAACCTCGCAGTCCCAAGTGTATTGCTGCTATTAAAAGTTATAAAACAAAAAATGAAGAGGAAAGAAATAAAAATGTGGCGTTCCCCCCCTCCCCCAATTTGTTATTTTTCTAATTAAATGTTACACTGAGTGGCGAAGTGGCTAGTGCACTGCTCTCTCGTGGCGAAGGTGGCTAGTGCACTGCTCTTTCGTGGCGAAGGTGGCTAGTGCACTGCTCTCTCGTGGCGAAGTGGCTAGTGCACTGCTCTCTCGTGGCGAAGGTGGCTAGTGCACTGCTCTCTCGTGGCGAAGGTGGCTAGTGCACTGCTCTGTCGTGGCGAAGGTGACTCGTGCACTGCTCTCTCGTGGCGAAGTGGCTAGTGCACTGCTCTCTCGTGGCGAAGGTGGCTAGTGCACTGCTCTCTCGTGGCGAAGGTGGCTAGTGCACTGCTCTCTCGTGGCGAAGGTGGCTAGTGCACTGCTCTCTCGTGGCGAAGGTGGCTAGTGCACTGCTCTCTCGTGGCGAAGGTGGCTAGTGCACTGCTCTCTCGTGGCGAAGGTGGCTAGTGCACTGCTCTCTCGTGGCGAAGGTGGCTAGTGCACTGCTCTCTCGTGGCGAAGGTGGCTAGTGCACTGCTCTCTCGTGGCGAAGGTGGCTAGTGCACTGCTCTCTCGTGGCGAAGGTGGCTAGTGCACTGCTCTGTCGTGGCGAAGGTGACTCGTGCACTGCTCTCTCGTGGCGAAGTGGCTAGTGCACTGCTCTCTCGTGGCGAAGGTGGCTAGTGCACTGCTCTCTCGTGGCGAAGGTGGCTCGTGCACTGCTCTCTCGTGGCGAAGGTGACTCGTGCACTGCTCTCTCGTGGCTAGTGCACTGCTGTCTCGTGGCGAAGTGGCTAGTGCACTGCTCTCTTGCGGCGAAGTGGCTAGTGCACTGCTCTCACGGCGAAGTGGCTAGTGCACTGCTCTCTCGCGGCGAAGTGGCTAGTGCGCTGCTCTCTCGTGGCGAAGTGGCTAGTGCACTGCTCTCTCGTGGCGAAGGTCGGGGTTCGAATCCGGCCGGAAGCGCCCCAGTCACCCGGCTGTAGAAATGGGTACCCGACTTCTTGTGGGGCGTGAAGCTGACCACGTTACCCTCTAGTGTGCTGACAGGTCAAGGAAAATATGGGCACTAACACCATGTCCCTGCGTGACTCTAAGGCAGCGGTTCTCAGACTCTTTTGCTGCACGGCCCACATTTAAAAGTCATACATTTTTGCGGCCCACTAATAAAGTGCTTTATATTTGCAAGCTATAAATTTAATTTTATAAAGTATTATGTAATATTTTGTCTACATGTTTAACTGCATATTCGTTGCTACACAAATTTTTTTTTCATTTACTAATAAAACGACCTACAGTTCTGCGGTTTGCGTCCAAGCAGTCTGCCCCTATGCATTGCGTGAAAAATGAGGAATACTTCTTTATTGTATCTACTTTTTTCTCTCTCTCTTTTTGTTTGTTTGTTTGTTTTTTTTTTGTTGCTGCTTTGAGACTTCAGCACGGCCCACTATGCTCTCTGTCACGGCCCACGGGTTGAGAACCACTGCACTAAGGTATGACAGGGTTACCTTTGCATTACCTCCTTTTCCTCGGAGAATAACACCAACGATCTGATCCAAGTACTCTTCTGTAGTAATCAGTATTAGGAAAATTCCGTAGCACAGTTTTTGACCTCATATATAACTTACGGTTGTAACTCAGTGAAATAAAAATCAGATTTAACTTAAAAACAATGCAAGCTTTGTCTAAACAAAGCACCAAGAAGAAGAAGAAGAAGATTTATCCCTGTTTAGGACTGACCTATGGCGATTTCGCGCGACGCTGTCCGATGAGGCAATCAGCGACCGATAGCTGATATGCTAACGTCAAGATTAACGAACCATAGCTGACCAAGACCCTGTCCCACCTCTCCGTTGATACCCCCAGTAACATAGCCTGGCTAACGGGGCAGGGATCGCTATAGTCCCATTCGTGGTGGAGCCTGCTTAAGCACACCCCCTGCTTTTTAGCTGTACTCAAGGACTGAAAAAAAAAATAGCCGGCATAATTCGCTTCCAAAGCCGATAACGATAACTCAACACCTTCACATCATTGGCTGCAAGGAGCACCAGCTGGCAGCTACAGGCAGGTTGTACAAGTACATGTAGGACTGACCTGTCACCCTTATGCGAGCTGATCACATGATATCACTCCGCCAAACGCTTCTCACATCTCTCGAGATTAGTAAGCTAAAGTTGGCGCAGGCATTTTTAAGAAGTAAAACCAAATCATTTCAAGAGCAACACTGGAAATGGAAAACATCCCAGAATCTATAATCAGAAATAAGAAAATATAGCAAGCGGAAATTTCAGAGTAGCATAAACTCTTTCACTCGTGAATTGATTTGCATACACTGGCAGAATAAATTTTGATGAGGAATTTTGGTACAGGGAAGGGAACAAGCTAATTCTGTAATTTAAAAATATGGCGGTTGGGTTAGAAATGTTCTACTTTTTAATTTATTTTGGTCTTGCCTAAATAACGCCCGAGAATTGATTCGCTTATGTGTCCATGATCTACCACCACCTCCCGGTGTTGTTTTGAAGTGAAAGAGTTACAAATTTGTAATAAACATGGCCACGATGTCAGTACTAGGAAACATCCAATGGCTTATAACCAGATTATTTAGTGGCTTGAAGTTTGAACCTTCGACGCAAATAAAAACATGAGATAGATGCAGTTATTACTTTACGATGGCTCAAGATAGTTAAAGATTACGTTTCGAAAGACAGAGGAAAATTATATGGGTAGAGTATTTACTAAAGTTGGAGAACACAGTTTTGTATGATTAGACCTCGTAAAAAATCGTAGACAAAGCACTTCAGTGAGACGTGAGAGAAAGAAAAATCACAAGAGAATTACCTGGGATTCGAACCACGGACTCCGGTAGGAGAGTAACCCTGTATCCACGAGAGAACAGCGTACTAACGAACTGCGCTAACTCGCACCTCACAAAAAAAGGTGTTTGAAAGCGAGGTCATTAGTAACTGTTCCGTCGACACAAGGGATCGTGACACAGAAATTCCGTAACTTAGATTCAATCTCTCTAGCAGGTACCAACTTTAGACAAACATACACACGGTCTCTTGCCATGTCTAGTATATACTTGAACAACAGCAACAACAACAACAACAGCAGCAACAAACGAACGAATACTTATTACATGAATTTAGTTTCAGGAACAACTTTTTTTTGTATAAATAGAAAATAGCGAGGCTTTCTTACGGTAAAGAGAACACAATTTTGTAGGATTAGACCTCGAAAAAAATCGGAGACAAAACTCATTAATGAGACATGAGAGGAAGAAGAGACTAGAGATACTGACTAGAGATACTACGAAATTTCTGTGTCATGACATCGTTTTTTTCCGGGTGTCACGATCCCTCGTGTCGTCTGAAAAGTTACTAATGACCACGCTTTCAAACACCTTTTTTTGGGAGGTGCGAGTTAGCGCATTTTGCTAGTACACTGTTCTCTTGTGGTTTGACGGCTGCTCTTCCCACCGGAGTCCGTTGGTCCGAATCCCAGGTAAGTCTCTTGTGATTTTTCTTTCTCTCACGTCTGACTAAAGTGCTTTGTCTGCGATTTTTTCGAGGTCTAATCCTACAAAACTGTGTTCTTTTACTTTATCGTACGAAAGCCTCGTTGTTTCCTGTTTATATAAAAAAAAATGTTCCTGAAACTTTTATTAAAGTTATGCTTTTGAAATTGATACAGTGGGTTAGTTGCGTGGATACCTGTGTTTGTAAACAGTCAGTGGACGTTCAACAGAAACAAGATTGTCAGTCTCTCAGTGGTGACTGAAAGAGAAAACAGAAGACATAGTAACGTATTCTATGACATCATAGTATTACAGTAGTGCAGTAATTGTGACGCCTAGATAATTTGATCTGTCCTGGTAACCTCAATGTAGTCAGGACATTCCCATGTCTGCTCCGTCGCCCGTTCCACTAACCAATATAAGCTGCGCGGAGTGATTGTCCCTGCCACGTCTTGATTGTGGGCTCGTCGTTTCCGTCCTCAGAGGGAGTTTCCTTCACCTTACTTCACATCTTCGGGAGTGTGGTGGGGGGGGGGGGGGGGGGGAGGTTGGAACAAATACGTTGTCTGTTTTTGGCAGATCTGTAGCTGAAATGCTAGCGTCAGTGCTGACGAACTGTAGTTGACCAAGACCCTGTCCCAGCTCTCCGTTGGCCCCCCTCCCAGTAACAAGACTAGCCTGGATAACGGGGCAAGGATCTCCATAGTCCACATGACGGCAGTGTACAAAAGACGTATTGCACACTCCGAGCTTTAGCTTCGCGCGGGGACTGACAAAAAAAATAGCTGCCATGATCCGTTCCTAGTCTGACACGATGCTGTGCCTCAACATCCCCACAGCATTGGCAGCAGAGAACACCAGCTCACAGTTCCAGGGAGATTGTAGTAGTAGTAGTAGTAGTAGTAGTAGTAGTAGTAGTAGTAGAAAGAAGACCTCACCTCTAGTTCCTTCATTCTCCAGATGTGGAGGTTACTCTCCAATTCCAGCTCCTCATCAACGTTGAGAGAGAGAGAAAGAGAGAGAGAGAGAGAGAGAGAGAAATGGTTATCATGAGCTCCTCCATGTCCTAGAAGTGGATCCATGTGAGGCCTTCAAACCGAGAGTTTTCTAGTAGCTTGGCCCTCATTCCCCACAGCCCGCCCCTTTTTGATCTTGCGAAGCATGCTTTGTGAGTCTGTCACTCTGACTACAGCTCAACCACCCTGTTCCTTCCTTCCTTAGTTTGGTTTGGACGAAACATAATCAGAAATACCTTTACTCTTCTCCCTCCTTGGATGCAGATGGTATGCAGTGCAGCCTGGACATTAAAATACAAATTTACAGCCTCGGGAAGAAAAGAAAAGAAAAAAAAAACCCCATAGAAAATTAATGATATCCGCCATTTTTGGATACTGTTTTCCAGTGATCATGCATTCAAGGCACCAAGCCATCTTCTGTCTTAATGAGCACTAAAACTTGACGCAGGCGTTTCTTTTCAGTCCCAGGTTCCGTTTTCAGCCCGTTCACGGCGGGATCGTAAAGTTATTTATGAATGAGTGGAGCAGCGTTTGATGCGGGATTGATTGTGTGGGTGCTGCATGCTCTGGGGCGCTTTCCTAGTGCTCGCCCACTGCAAGGCCGGTCTACACATCGCCATTGACTGGTATGGAAGATTTCAGCAACGATTTTTTTCAAGCATTTTCGTCCCCCCCCCTTTTTTTTATGGCATCATCAGTTTTCATAGTGGCTTCAGTTTATATACAGGTGTACACCATTATTTTTTGCTGTGTTTTTATATACATCGTCATTTTTTCATAATGTTTTTACATACACCGTCATTTTTCATAATGATTTTATATACGGTATCATTTTTCATAATGATTTTACATACACCGTCATTATTCATAATGATTTTATATACACCGTCAATTTTCATAATGATTTTATATACACAGTCATTTTTCATAATCATTTTATATACACCGTCATTTTTCATAATGATTTTATATACACCGTCATTTTTCATAATCATTTTATATACACCGTCATTTTTCATAATCATTTTATATACACCGTCATTTTTCATAATCATTTTATATACACCGTCATTTTTCATCTCTCTCTCTCTCTCTGAACCTTAAGTGCCCAGGGCACATGGGGCTTCCGCAAGGGTTTTCCACAAATGCCTGTCCTTCGCCTTTTTTTCTGCTCTTGCCCAGGTGAGCCCTCTATTGCTCAACATCCTTTCTGTTGTTCTTCTCCATGTCTCTTTTGGTCTACCCTTACTTCTGCTCCCCTGTGGTGTCCATCTTAGTGCTGTTTTTGGTAGTGAGTTGTCAGTCATTCGGAGCACATGTCCCAACCATCGCCAGCGTCTTTCCTCAATAATTGTTGTCAGTGGTTTCATCTGCATTTCTGCTAATAAGGTGTTATTTCTTATGGTGTTTGGCCAAAATATTTTTCTAATTCTTCGTAAAGATTTAGTCTGGAAAGAATTCAACTTGTTTTCTATTGTTTTGGTGATTTTCCAGCATTCGCTTCCATAGAGTAGTACACTTAGAACATTACTCTTAAATATCCTGATTTTCATATTTATGCTTAGTTTTTTGGATTTCCATATATTCTGCAGCATTGCAAAAGCCTGGTTTGCTCTAGTAAGTCTGCTGTTGATGTCCTCTGTGCTGTCTCCATTTTCTACTACTCTGCTGCCAAGGTATACAAATTCGTTTACCTCCTCCACTAACTTGTTATCTACTCTGAGTACATTTCTGTTGTTCACATTTTGCTTCATTAACTTTGTCTTTCCTACGTTGATCTTTAGTCCTATGTTGTTTGCATTCTGAGTTAGCTTGTTTATTTTATCTTGCATATCTTTGTGACTGCTTGATAATAGACAAATGTCGTCCGCAAACTCAAGGTCTTCCAGCACTGTGTCAAGAGTCCATTGTAATCCTCTGCGTTTGTCTGATGTTGCCTCCTTCATTAACCAGTCTACTGCCAAGATAAATAATGTTGGTGATAGTACACATCCCTGTTTCACTCCTGTTTGTACCCTAAAGCTGCTGGAGGTATGTTCTCCACAGATAACTTTGCACTGAAAACCCTCGTATAGGGCTTTGATTACATTCGCTATCTTATGGAGGAGGCCATGCCATCTTAGGATTTTCCACAGTGCATCTCTGTTGACACTGTCAAAGGCTTTCTCAAAATCTATGAATAATGCATATGTTGTGCTATGCCACTCATTTGCCTGTTCTAATATTTGTCTAAGTACAAATATGTGGTCTATGCATGATCTTCCTTTCCTAAATCCTGCCTGCTCTTTCCGAAGTTTTTCCTCAAGTGTTGGTACAATTCTGTTGATGATTATTCTGCAAAATACTTTACTGGTGAGTGACAGTAGGGTAATGCCTCTGCAGTTCCCGCAATCTCTGAGGTCACCCTTCTTTGGTAGTTTTACTATAAGCCCAGTATTCCACTACTCTGGGGCTTTTTCTAGATCCCAAATTTGTTGTAATATCCGGCAAAGTTGTTTTGGTGTTTCTGTTTCTTCTGCTTTCAACATTTCAGCAGTCACTTCATCTTCACCAGGTGCCCTGTCTGATTTTAGCATCTTTATCGCCTCCTTTACTTCATTTATTGTTATTGGTCCTGTATTGATGTTTAGTTCCGTTTTTTTTGCTTCAGGTATGTCTATTGTTTGTGCTGCTTGTGTTCTGTTTAGTAGGGTGTTAAAGTGTTCCCTCCATCTTTCAATTTTTTCTCTTTCTCCACTGACCAGTTGTCCATACACCGTCATTTTTCATAATCATTTTATATACACCGTCATTTTTCATAATCATTTTATATACACCGTCATTTTTCATAATGATTTTATATACATTGTCAATGTTTATAGCGTTTCAGTTTTTATGGCACATTGAGTTTACATAATGTTCTTAGTTTTTTAAAATGTATGACGCCATCAGTTTTAGTACTATTTTGAGCTTTCACGATATCATTAGTTTTCGTAGTGTTTTAAGTTTCTAAGGCACTGTTAGTTGCCCTAGTGTTTTCAGTTTCTAAGGCACTGTTAGTTGCCCTAGTGTTTTCAGTTTATTGCTTTTTTTTTACACAGCGCATGGTGCTGCTAGATAATTGTAGCACTGTGAGGTGGTGAGTGTTTTTTGATTAAAATCTTAGCCTGGACGGAAGGACCACCTTGTTGATCATAGTACCTTCCGTACCAGGTAAAGACATAGCACTGTTAGTTTCCCTAGCGTTTTCAGTGTATAAGGCAGTGTTAGTTTCCATAGTGTTTTCAGTGTATAAGGCACTGTTAGTTTCCCTAGCGTTTTCAGTGTATAAGGCAGTGTTAGTTTCCATAGTGTTTTCAGTGTATAAGGCACTGTTAGTTTCCCTAGCGTTTTCAGTATATAAGGCACTGTTAGTTTCCATAGCGTTTTCAGTGTATAAGGCACTGTTAGTTTCCATAGTGTTTTCAGTGTATAAGGCACTGTTAGTTTCCATAGTGTTTTCAGTGTATAAGGCACTGTTAGTTTCCATAGTGTTTTCAGTGTATAAGGCACTGTTAGTTTCCCTAGCGTTTTCAGTGTATAAGGCAGTGTTAGTTTCCATAGTGTTTTCAGTGTATAAGGCACTGTTAGTTTCCCTAGCGTTTTCAGTGTATAAGGCAGTGTTAGTTTCCATAGTGTTTTCAGTGTATAAGGCACTGTTAGTTTCCATAGTGTTTTCAGTTTATATAGCACTGTTAGTTTCCATAGTGTTTTCAGTTTATATAGCACTGTTAGTTTCCATAGTGTTTTCAGTTTATAAGGCACTGTTAGTTTCCCTAGTGTTTTCAGTGTATAAGGCACTGTTAGTTTCCCTAGTGTTTTCAGTGTATAAGGCACTGTTCGTTTCCCTAGTGTTTTCAGTTTATATAGCACTGTTAGTTTCCCTAGTGTTTTCAGTTTATATAGCACTGTTAGTTTCCATAGTGTTTTCAGTTTATATAGCACTGTTAGTTTCCCTGGCGTTTTCAGTTTATATAGCACTGTTAGTTTCCATAGTGTTTTCAGTTTATATAGCACTGTTAGTTTCCATAGTGTTTTCAGTTTATATAGCACTGTTAGTTTCCATAGTGTTTTCAGTTTATATAGCACTGTTAGTTTCCCTAGTGTTTTCAGTTTATATAGCACTGTTAGTTTCCATAGTGTTTTCAGTGTATAAGGCACTGTTAGTTTCCCTAGTGTTTTCAGTGTATAAGGCACTGTTAGTTTCCCTAGTGTTTTCAGTTTATATAGCACTTTTAGTTTCCATAGTGTTTTCAGTGTATAAGGCACTGTTAGTTTCCCTAGTGTTTTCAGTTTATATAGCACTGTTAGTTTCCCTAGTGTTTTCAGTTTATAAGGCACTGTTAGTTTCCCTAGTGTTTTCAGTGTATAAGGCACTGTTAGTTTCCCTAGTGTTTTCAGTTTATATAGCACTGTTAGTTTCCATAGTGTTTTCAGTGTATAAGGCACTGTTAGTTTCCCTAGTTTTTTCAGTGTATAAGGCACTTTTAGTTCCCATAGTGTTTTCAGTGTATAAGGCACTTTTAGTTTCCATAGTGTTTTCAGTGTATAAGGCACTTTTAGTTTCCATAGTGTTTTCAGTGTATAAGGCACTTTTAGTTTCCATAGTGTTTTCAGTGTATAAGGCACTTTTAGTTTCCATAGTGTTTTCAGTGTATAAGGCACTTTTAGTTTCCATAGTGTTTTCAGTGTATAAGGCACTGTTAGTTTCCATAGTGTTTTCAGTGTATAAGGCACTTGTACTTGACTGATATCATGTACATCATCATAGCATCGTAAAAATGTGGTATAGATTCACTAAGATCATATGTATCATCATAACATCATACACATACTATAGTTTCGCTGAGACCATGTACGTCATTATAACATCGTACATATGGTATAGTTTCATTAAGATCATATGTATCATCATAACATCGTACGTTTGGCATAATGTCACTGAGATATTGAAGATATTTTGAGAACATATTAAGTATTAGTGAAATAGTAACATGTGTTCACCACCATCACCATCATCACCACCACCACCAGAATCATCACCACCACCATCATCATCACCACCACCACCATAATCATCATCACCACCATCATCATCACCACCACCAGCATCATCATCACCACCACCAGCATCATCATCACCATCACCACCAATACCACCACCACCACCAGCATCATCATTACCACCATCAACACCACTACCATCATCATCACCTCCAACACCATCATCACCACCTCCAACACCACCACCGCCATCATCATCACCACCACTAACACCACCAATATCATCACCACCTCCAACACCACCACCATCATCATCATCACCACCACCACCAACATCACCACCACCACCACCAACACAACCATCATCACCACCACCATCATCACCATCACCACCACCATCATCATCATCACCACCACCAACATCACCACCACCACCACCAACACAACCATCATCACCACCACCATCATCACCATCACCACCATCACCACCACCATCGTCACCACCACCATCGTCAACACCACCATCACCACCACCTCCAACACCACGACCACCACCACCATCATCACCACCACCATCATCACCACCACCATCATCACCACCTCCAACACCACCACCACCATCATCATCACCACCGTCATCAGCACCACCACCAACACCACCACCATCATCATCATCACCACCACCCCCACTATCACCACCACCACCATCATCACCACCACCTCCAACACCATCACCACCACCACTATCATCACCACCTCCAACACCACCACCATCATCACTACCATCATCACCACCATCACCATCATCATCAACACCACCATCATCACCACCACTATCATCACCACCACTGTTATCACCATCACCATCATCACCAACACCATCACCACCACTATCATCATCACCAACATCACCACCACTATCATCATCACCACCACCACCACTATCATCATCACCAACATCACCACCACTATCATCATCACCACCACCAACACCACCACCACTATCATCATCACCACCAACAACACCACCACCACCACCATCACCACCTCCAACACCATCACCACCACCATTATCACCACCAACATCACCACCACTATCATCACCACCACCGTCACCACCACCATCACCATCACCACCACCTCCAGCACCACCACCATCAACACCACCATCATCATCACCACCACCACCATCACCACCACCACCTCCAACACCACCACCACCACCTCCAACACCACCACCACCATCACCACCATCACCACCATCATCACCATCATCACCATCATCACCACCTCCAACAACATCACCACCACCAACACCACCACCATCATCACCACCACCTTCTTCTTCTTCTACTCCACCTCCTCCTCCTTCGTTTCCACCTCCACCTCATCCTCCTCCTCCTCTTCTCCTACTCCTCCATCGTCTTCTTCTCCACACCCTCCTCCTCCTTCTTCTTCTTCGTCTTCTTCTCCACCTCCTCCTCCTCCTCCTTCTTCTTCTTCTTCTTCCTGACATCCGTTCTTCTGAAATGCTTTTTAGCCTTATTTTCCTCATGTAAGAATGACACTTTAAGCAGACGGTCGTTTTAAACGAAATTTAATTAAATTTTCTCGAAAAATCACTCTACATTTGTCTCCATGTCCTTGTACTTTGGTGGAATCTTGTTCCTGAAGTTTACACACATAAAAAGATACTCAACATAAACGGAAAATATGAGAAACGTGTAACATGTACGGGAGGCATGCAACATGTAGGAAAATCTACAGCATACAGAGAACATATAACAAATACGGGAAACCTGGAAAATATAAGTAAATCTTCAACATATTGACAAACATATAACATACCCGCGAAACGTATAACATACGGCAAATACGCAATGTACAGTAAAATCAACAACATATGAGAAGCATGTAACATGTATGAGAAACATATAACATATACAAGAAACATGCAACATATAGGAAAATCTGAAACATGCAGATAAAAATGTAATATATACGGGGAATGTGAACATAGAAACATACAACATGGGAGAAATATTGACTTATACTGGGAACAGGTAAAATACGGGAAACATGCAACATATAGAAAAAAAAAATCTGCAAAATACAGGGAAGTATGCAACATTTGCGAAAAACATGTCAGATATAAAACAGTCTGTAAAATTTACGGAAAACATGTAACTTTGCCAAGAACAAACATAAAAATTACTCCACAGAAATCTCTTAGAAAACTGTTTAAAGGCGTTGGGAAAGACAGCTCTTTGATATGCCATAGGAACCTGGCAATCACTAAAAGGAGAAAGGAAAGAGAAGAAGACAAAGAATACAGTGGTGGCCAAAAGTTTAAGACCGCTAAAAGGAGAAAGGAAAGAGAGGAAGACAGAGAATACAGTGGTGGCTAAAAGTTTGAGACCGCTAAAAGGAGAAAGGAAAGAGGGGAAGACAGAGAATACAGTGTTGGCCAAATGTTTAAGATCGCTAAAAGGAGAAAGGAAAGACGAGAAGACAGAGAATACAGTGGTGGCCAAAAGTTTAAGATAGCTAAAAGGAGAAAGGAAAGAGAGGAAGACAGAGAATACAGGTATTCTTGTAAGATGTTCGCTATGTGGCATGGGGCACCATCATGCATGAATATCGTGCAAGAATGTATGTCCACGTGTATGTCCAGTTTCTCCAGGTGCTTTCGACGATTCATCGTCGCCCCAGGGTCCAGGAAGTATAAACCAGCAGTTCCAGACTTTGATACTGCATCCTACATCCTCTGGCTTAGTAGATGTTTCATTGTCTGTCTGGTGTATTTTTTAAAAATCATATCTCTTTCTTTGGTGCCTTCTTACATGATGTCCATGTACTACAAACTACTGAGGCGTTGATCCATCAGAAAACCATAACATTTCCCCACTGCTCTTCAGTCCAGTGTTCATAACTTTAAAGCAAATTCCAGGCGCTTCCTTCTCGTTTCTGGTGTCAGTCTTGGCTTTCGGGCAGGTCTGTGTGATTTCAGTCCAAACTCACCCGCTAATCTCCGAGACACAGTCCTCTGACTCACTTCAGCACCCCCAGAAAGCAGAGCAGACCGGATCTTCTTACATGAAGCTGTTGGAGAGTGTGAAACGATTGGTTTGATTACCCTGTCGTCTCTAGGGGATGTTTTTCTGGTGCGTCCACTTCTCTTTGGGTCTGAAAAAGTACCATCATGTTGGTACCTGGTGGTCGCATTGTGGACCGCCGTCTTGCTACAGCCAGTTCTAACAGAAGTATCACGTTCTGTATATCCTTCTCCAAGTAATGTTGCTATATGAGCTCTGTGAATGGTGGAAAATGTCGGGTTTTTTTTTTTTTTGCCCATTTTCTTGCAAACAAAAAATCCACAGATAATCCCAGTGAAACAGCCAAACGGCACTTAAAGCAACAACAGCCTGTGTGTTCACTGTTTATAATATAAGGGCGATGCAGTAGACTGCAATGATTGATATTAGTGTGCCCCAAAATAGCAGACGATGCACTACTCCATAATAGTATGGAAATATCAATGATTTACTAGGTGGTCTTAAGCTTTTGGCCACCAATGTATATCTGCGGAGACTGACCAAATGTTAGTATACAAACAAAAGGCAGGGAGAGTCTCGGGGCAGTTACTAGACCTTCTTCTTCTTCTTCTTGACCCATTAAGGCTCATTGCTGCAGATCCTCAGTTCCCCCCTGTTCCTAATCTTCTCTCTCCAGTTGGTGACACCAATTTCTTTTATATCCTCTTCTATGTTGTCTTTCCATCTCTGTCTTGGTCCAACTATTGGTCTTGTTTCCCTCATCTCTTGTGCATACATCATTTTCATTTGTCTGTTCTTTTCCATTCTTACATGAAGCAATGTACTACTACTCCTTGTATTACTAACAAAGAAAGTTACTAGACATATAGAAAGAAAATTGTGCACGATCGATTTATATGTGATTTTAAAAAGGCCTGAAGTAAGGAATAGAAAGCCACATGTGGTGCTGAAAAATAAATGGACAGCGTAGAGTAGCGGATCTAAACTTTGTTTCACTGTGGACCCCCTTTCTGACTTGAGAATAACTGTGGGGCCCCTTTTCTGACTTGAGAACAACCGTGGGGCCCCTTTTCTGACTTGAGAACAACCGTGGGGCCCCTTTTCTGACTTGAGAACAACTGTGGGGCCCCATTTCTGACCTGAAAATCGCTGTGGGCCCGTCATTAAAAATAAAGGAATAAATGGAACTCAGTTCATGTTAAGATTTTTGTTCGCAGTCGATCCGTGGATCCCTAAAAATCTCTCCGTGGAACCGCTGGGAGTCCATGGACCCTAGATTGAGAACCACTGTTATAGAAAAGAATGAAATTATATAAATTAAACATTCTGAAAGAAACCAAGTGTATAAGGTAGAAGAACTTGTCCACAGAGTGTCTGTCTGTATGTCACAGAGAAATAGAAGGACTTGTCTTCTCTCCCAAAGATCGGATGTTCAAGACCCGCTGTCGGCACATTCCAGCTGACCCAGCTGTGAAAGTGGATGTTGAAACGGCTGTAAACGCGTTGGGGGAGAACAGCTTTAAAGACGGAGAATATCTAAGTTCCAACAACAACGAACAACATTGCAAACAGAACCAGAAGGAAAATAGGACATCGCGCGAAGTTTAGTCCTTCTAATACGAGACTTCGTCCTAGGCCAGATCTAGTGGAGGAAATTTTTAAAAATTGAGAACTAAATGAAGTACAGTCCCTTCAATACGGGACTTTTCCAAGGCCAGATCTAGTGAAGGGGGAAAAAAAGAGCTAAATGAAGTACAGTTCCTCCAATACGGGACTTCGTCAAGGGCAGATCGAGTAAGAGAGAGAGAGAGAGAGAGAGAGAGAGAGAGCTTACAGTCGCTCCAATACTTCGTCAAGGCCAGATAGAGTGAAGGAGATTAAAAAAAAAAGAACTAAGTGAAGTATGTTTGCTCTAGTCCACACTGACAGCATGCCGAGTGTGATTATCTTCTTCAGCTTTTTGCACAAGTCTCTCCGACACTGAGCATACATGTTCCTCCTTAGCCAGTCTCACTACCGTATTACTTCTAATAAGCTTCCTTAGTTTGTATCTGTCTTCTGTCTTCAATGGCGGCCGCCGACGATACTTTGAATTTTAGCGTAATTTACAGTTGTAGGCAGGGGAAAGTTGTGTTCGTCATTGGACATTGAAAGGTTGCTTGTCGTGAAGGGTTGCTTGTCTTGAAAGGTTGCTTGTCGTGAAAGGAGGATTTATAGAGTTGTATCAGGAAGCTGGATTTTATTATGTAATTATATTTTTAAAAAAATTGATTATGGAATCTCTGAGTGCCATATTTTTTTAAGATAAACAGGAATAAGATGCACGACAGCTGTATAACTAGCGTCACTAGCGACGCAGATGGGGTAAACAGTATTTCGAATGATTATATGTGACGTTTACGAGAGAGAGAGAGAGAGAGAGAGAGAGAGAGAGTAGTGAATGTGTAAATGAGTGAAATAAAGGGAAAGTAAACTTGGTACAGGTTCCTGTGAATCCTTTGCTTGGGTCTGCTACACATATTTTTATATGTTGCTTTCACATTCAGTTTTACCATACAAGTTAACCTGGTCTTATAAGCTAAAACATGAGCAGGTAGTTCTCTGCCTTGAAGAGAAGCTTTATTAGTTTTCATTATATAGATTTTTCTTTTCCCAATAAATATCCGCCCGCCTTTAATATATGTCCGACATAGTCGTCATTTTGTTCGCTTAATGATAGTGCCAACCATGAGAGGGAGAAAGGGGGGGGGGGAGACACGGGGGCCCTTCTAACATTCTGAGCTTCATCACAAAGAGAGAGAGAGAGAGAGCACAGAAGCCCGTCTCACATTCTGCCCTTCATCACAAAGAGAGAGAGAGAGAGAGCACAGAAGCCCGTCTCACATTCTGCCCTTCATCACAGAGAGAGAGCACAGAAGCCCGTCTCACATTCTGCCCTTCATCACAAAGAGAGAGAGAGAGAGAGAGAGAGCACAGAAGCCCGTCTCACATTCTGCCCTTCATCACAAAGAGAGAAAGAGAGAGCACAGAAGCCCGTCTCACATTCTGCCCTTCAGCACATAGAGAGAGAGAGAGAGAGAGAGAGAGAGAGCACAGAAACCCGTCTCACATTCTGTCCTTCATCACAAAGAGAGAGAGAGAGAGAGAGAGCACAGAAGCCCGTCTCACATTCTGCCCTTCATCACAAAGAGAGAGAGAGAGAGCACAGAAGCCCGTCTCACATTGTGCCCTTCATCACAAAGAGAGAGAGAGAGAGAGCACAGAAGCCCGTCTCACATTCTGTCCTTCATCACAAAGAGAGAGAGAGAGCATAGAAGCCCGTCTCACATTCTGTCCTTCATCACAAAGAGAGAGAGAGAGAGAGCACAGAAGCCCGTCTCACATTGTGCCCTTCATCACAAAGAGAGAAAGAGAGAGCACAGAAGCCCGTCTCACATTCTGCCCTTCATCACAAAGAGAGAGAGAGCACAGAAGCCCGTCTCACATTCTGTCCTTCATCACAAAGAGAGAGAGAGAGCATAGAAGCCCGTCTCACATTCTGCCCTTCATCACAAAGAGAGAGAGAGAGAGAGCACAGAAGCCCGTCTCACATTCTGTCCTTCATCACAAAGAGAGAGAGAGAGACAGAGCACAGAAGCCTGTCTCACATTCTGCCCTTCATCACAAGAGAGAGAGGGGCACTTGACCTGACAGAACCATCACTGCTGAGAGCAGTCACTTGACCTCTGATAGAACCATCACTGCTGAGAGCAGTCACTTGACCTCTGATAGAACCATCACTGCTGAGAGCAGTCACTTGACCTCTGATAGAACCATCACTGCTGAGAGCAGTCACTTGACCTCTGATAGAACCATCACTGCTGAGAGCAGTCACTTGACCTCTGATAGAACCATCACTGCTGAGAGCAGTCACTTGACCTCTGATAGAACCATCACTGCTGAGAGCAGTCACTTGACCTCTGATAGAACCATCACTGCTGAGAGCAGTCACTTGACCTCTGATGGAACGTTTTGAACGTAGAGCACATCTTCTAATTAGGCGATCATGGTCGTAGAATTTACTGTCCAGTATTTTACTGCCAGCAGAACAGCAAACAACTGCGTTATCCTGATTCCAGTCCTGTGGATTTTTCTTTCATTAATGAGTCTCACCGGCTGCAGTTATGACGAGGAAAGAGGAAGGAATTTTTTAAAAAAAACGACGATGGAATGCTGAAAAGGAAAGTAAATATCGTTGGTGTTTATTTTAAAAAAATGAAACAGATCCAGAGTCTTTCACTTGGGGCCCCTAACCATTTCCCAGATCTTTTCACCACAAACACACGCAAACTCCGACACACATGCGCAAGCTCACATACACACTCACGCGCACACATGCTGAGACTCGCACAGTCACAGGCAAACTTGCATACACACTTGCGCCAACTAACGCACACTCAGACTCACACACGCAAACTCACAAAAACACGCATGCAAACTCATACATACACAGACTCAAACAGACATGCACGCAAACACACAGACACGCTCTTTGGCTCACATGAACACGGACACGCACACAAACACACACGCAAACTCACAGGACAATACACACAGAAGAAGACAGAGAAGATGAAACGAGCCAGGAATATAAAATAAAGAGATATCTATTCAGCCCACTAAACTATGACTTGATACCTTCTACCTGGGGACTCGCTTTTGTTTTCTTGTTTTTGGTGAAAGTCTGTCTATCTTTTAATACACCGGCAACTACGTGTACAGTTTTCTGTGGCTAATATAGACAGAAAACCTCAGCGTGTTCGGCTAACCTGCAAGGGGGAATGAAGGCTGTGTGCTCAAACGCAATGAGATAGCGGTTAGCGATCCATAGCGACAGACAGCGTCACGGTCGGCCAGCCGTAGCCGGCCAGAACCAGTGTATTGCTTCTGGAAATAGTATCCTGATTGAATGGGGACGGTAATGGTTAGAGCACACGCATAGCAACCGAATGGTCGAGGGCTCGAATCCCCAGCTGAGCGGGATTTTTTTTTTATCCGACAAGTTCTGCTACGTGTGACATATTCTCAGTGGAAGAAATGAAAGCCGCCATTTAAAAAAAAAATTGAGAAACACCAAAGCTGTTGGGAACAACGAGATCTCCGGAGAAATGCTTAGAGCAGACGATGAAAACACACTACAATACCTGCTACATCTGTGCAATGAAGTATGGACAAAGGAATGGAGAGAAGGCGTTATTTTTAAACTGCCTAAAAAAGGGGGAATTTGTCTGACTGCAATAACTGGCTTGGTATCACCCTGCTATCAATACCAGGAAGCTCTTTTGCAGTTTGCCGATAGAAAGACTCAGGAAATCTTTGGATGTCAAACTTAGAGAAGAACAGGTAGGGTTCAGACCCGTCCTGCGTGGAATATACACTCAGAACTATCATAGAGGAATCAACAGAACTTCAGTCCCATCTCATCATCAACTTCGTGGACTTCCAAAAAGCCTTCGACAGCCTCCACCGACCTACACTGTGGAAACTTCTTACAGTCTATGGCTTTCCGCCCAAATATATAAATGTAATAAAAGCCTTCTACGATGATTCGCGTTGCTGTGTAAGAACAGAATCTGGCAACTCTGACTGCTTCCTGGCGGAAACTGGTGTAAAACAAGGTTGCGTCATGTCACCAATGCTATTTGGGCTAGCATTTGACTGGGTAATGCGCAGATACACCCATGATACATCCCTGGGCATCAAATGGATTGGCAACAAACCACTGGAAGACCTAGACTTCGCAGACGATATAGCACTTCTGAGCTCCACATACGCTGATGCGCAAAAGAAAACAAACCGACTCTAAAATATCTCTAAACAAATTTACCTCGAAATCAACTCAGCAAAAACTAAAGTTCTTGATCTCACCAACAAACCGGACAACATTAAACTTAATGGCCATGCTCTTGGAAAAGGCACTAGTTTTACATACATAGGAAGCAAGTTAACACACATATCAACAGAAATTATGACCCGAATTGCTTTAGCGTCAAACGGTTTCAACAAGCTGACTAACATCTGGAAATCAAAATAACTCAGTAGGCACACGAAACTCAAGAGCTTCAACTCCTGTGTAGTGCCAGTCCTAACCTATGGTTGCGAGAGTTGGAGAACATCCCCAGCAATGGAAAAGAGACTAGATGCTTTTGAAAATAAGTGCCTTCGAAGACTGCTAAATATATGTTGGCACGACTTCAGATCGGTTACATCAATAAGACAAGAAACTAAACAAGACTACGTATCAAATTTTATCAGAAGACGTCGCTGGAACTACATCGGCCATGTACTTAGAATGGACGAAAAACGACTCCCACACCAAGCATTTACGTGGTCACCAGGGGGTAAAAGAAAGCGGGGAAGACCCAAAGACACACTGAGAAGAGTTATCACCAAGGAGTGTTCAGCAATGCTCATCAGAAACACCGAAGCTCTAAAGCAAGTAGCAAGGAATCGCCAGACGTGGAGAGCCTTGTCCTCAGCCTTTGGCCCAAGAGGATCAGCTAACAGCTCCAAGGTCGACCCAGCCTCGTAAAATGGGTACCAGAGAAAATCTGGGAAGGAAAGGCAGCGAGGAAAGGAACTGGCCACTCTAACCTCATACGCTTCATCCCCTGCGGCATTTGCTATGGGACTATCTTTACCTTTCAATCAAGTGCCGTGCCGCGTGGCGTAGGCGATCATTTCTCTCCACAGTTCCGTGTCTTTAGACTTGATGAGATCCGCCGGTGACTTTCTTCCTAGCCACACTGACAGCACATCCAGTAACTTCTCTCTCTCTCTCTCTCTCTCTCTCTCTCTCTCTCTCTCTCTCTCTTATTCTATCAATTTTTCCGGTTGCCACAATGTGTTCCAGTTTTTCTCTTCTCAGAAAATGTCCTACAAATCTCGCTTATCTGCCTCTGATTTTTGCTGTAATTTGCCTTTTAACTCCAGCCTCTCCTAAGACTTCTTTGTTGGTTTTCTTAGGTGTCCATTCAACATCCTTCTTATGAACCACATTTCCATGGCCTCCATTTCTTGCTGTACTCTCTTATTCATGGACCATGCTTCACATCCATAAAACACAATTGGCTCGATGTAACATTTAAGTACTCTGAATCTTGTTTCCCTTGATATGGATCTGTTGCACAAGATGTTTCTCATTTTCTGGAATGCTGACTTGGCCTGAGCACGTCTGATTTTTATTTCGTTGTGGTATTTCCCATCAGTTGTTATAATTGTTCCTAAGTACTTGAATCTATCAACTTGTTTCAGTTTTGTGCCATCGATGTTAATGCTACATTTTGGTGGTATTCTTTTCTTTGAGATGACCTTCACTTCAATCTTCTTTTTATTCAGGCTAAGACCTTTATTTTTACTTTCTCGAACCACAACGTCCAGAAGAGCCTGTAGCTCCCCTTCACTTTTAGCAATCAGAACCGTATGGTCTGCATCTTAAGTTGTTAAGGTTGTAGCCACCAATTGATATTCCTGGCAAGCTTTTTATATTTCTCATTATGTTATCGCTCTGTATAAGGAGAAGAAGTCAGGAGATAGAACACATCCTTGTTTCACTTCCAATTTTATGTCTTGGAATGCTCCTATTTGGTTCGCAACCTTCATTGCTGCTGATTGCTGCCAGTATATGTTTTTGATGAGTTTCAGATCTTTCCCTTCTATGTTGATGTCTTCCAGCATTCTTATAATTTCTGTATGTCTCACTTTATCGAATGCTTTACAGTAGTCTATGAAGCATAAGTATAGGTCAGTCTTTACTTCTGTTGATCTTTCCATCAGTGTTCTCAATATATTTATGGCATTACTTGTGCCTTTTCCTTCGACGAAGCCGCACTGATCTTCAACGATTTCTGGTTTTATTTTGCCCCTGACTCTTCTCATAACAATACGAAGCAGGATTTTGGTAACATGGCTCATAAGACTAATGGTTCGATGGTCTTCACATCCAACTGCACCTTGTTTCTTTTGTAGGGCAATGAAAACTGACTGCAAAAGGTCTGATGGGACATAGTTACTGTTATAAATGTCATTCAGCAATCTGGTAATTATTTCTATGCCAAGCATTCCTAAAGCTTCCAGTTCTTCCTTGGCGATTTTATCTGGTCCTGGTGCTTTGTTCTTCATGTGTTTGATGGCTTCTTCCACTTCTGCTTTTAATATGTGAGGCCCTTCATTATTATTTCTTATATCTATTTCGCTTCTACTGTCCTCAAAGAGTTATCTAATGTATTCGCACCATCTGGTCATTATTTCATCTCTGTCCGTTATTGTATGCCCTTCCTTTGACTTCAGGCAGCCAGTATTGTGGTATGCCCTTTATTTGTTAACTCCTTTATTTGTTTGTACATATCTCTTGTGTTTCCATGATGGTGTATCTCTATTTCATTACATTTCTTATTTAGCCACTCTTCTTTAGCTTTATAGCATTTGTGTCTTATTTATTTATTTTGTCATATTCATCTTTATCTTCCTTCAGATTTCTTCTCCGATCCATTAGTTGCAAAATTTCTTCTGTCATCCACCCCTGTTTAGTGTATCTTTTATTTGGAGGTAGAATTTCGATAGATGTTTGCTGAATAGTCTTTGAGCATATCCCATTGTTCGTCAATCGTTTCAATTTTCTCTATAGCATTATATCTATTATGTATTATGGTCCTATATTGTTCTTGTATTGTCTTATCTTTCCGTAAAAGCTCTCTATCTAGTTCTTTGTTTTTAGCCTACCTTTAACCTGTTTAGCCTGATTCTCACTTTTCCTACGACTGGGATGTGGTCACTGTTGCAATCTGCGCTTGGTCTTGTTTTCACGGATATTAGTGAGTTCCTGACTCTTCTTTTGATCATAATGTAATCTGTCTGGTTACGTATGCTATTATTTGGGCTTTTCCATTTATTGAAACCAGGTATTTCGTATTATCATTTTGTTATTTTATGCTTACTCAATCAACATCTCTCTTCTTGTATTTCTGATACCTAGTCCATACTTGTCAGTAGCTTCATTGTCTTGTTCAGTCCCTACTTTGGCGTTTAAATCATCCAGCACAAAGTTTACTATGTTTCATTGCCATGTCCAGATTGTTGTAAAATTCTTTTATCTCATCATCAGAGCTTTCTGAAGTTGGTGCATATACTTGGGTGAGATTTGTGTCTGTTGGGTGGCCCTGTAATTTAACCATTAACACTGTCCGATACGCATCAGAAACCTTTCACAGTTCTTGCTGTCCATCTCATTTCACATAAACCAAGGATGTTAATTTCCATTTTTTTCATTTCTTGTTCGATGTTTTCCAGTTTTCCATGTTCTGTTAGTGTTCTAATGTTCCATGTTGCAGTTACTGTGGTGTTAATTGTGTTTTCTTTGCGTACAGTAGTTGGATGACGATCTGGTATCACCTGTCGCACGTGATCGTCCCTACCGGACGAGGTGGCTCCACTGGAACCCCCATTAACGTAGTTATAATTCAAAGAATTGTGAACTGTCATGATTGTTCTTGGGAATGTACAGTGTTGGTTTCCCCTTGCCTTCCACCGGTTTGTTTATGGTTTACTCCACTAACCTTTGACTCTGGCCAGAGCCTACCCTACAAGGCAGCAGGGGGTTTGAAATCAGAGTTTTCCTTCTCCTAGATGAGCTACCAACCAAGGCTAACATGTCTCATCTACCCGAAGCGTATGGTTTTCAGGCGGCAGATACTCGCCTTTCACCCGTTCTCCTGTCAGTTTAAACAGTTCCGCCAGGAGCTGGACTTGGACTGTCAGAGGCTATTTGAGACGCACGCCTTGGAGGCATTTCATTGAGGGGAAGAGCTTATCCTCCACCCCTCCTCTGGCTATTACAGTCCTTAGAACCATCTTTACCTTTACTGGACATGACTGAGTAAACAGATCGCAATTAGAAGGCGAACTCAGCAATGAAAAAGACACCGGGCCGAGATAGGATGTGTTGGGCCGCAGATAACACGCGAATGTACGCGATGTTAAATGGAAGCTCGGCGGTTGAGGGCTTCCAGTCCACGACACTCTTATGAGTGGGCAGTTCGCTATGACATAACGACACATACGCTCGCACTTTACTTAAGCGAACGGGGTGGGGGGGCCGGTGTGAGAAGAACTAGCAAAAACAGTAGACTTACCTACTTGCTTTTTTTGGGTCCAGGACAGGTTGGTTAAAAGGTCATTTTTTAGTTCTACACAAGGAACAAAACAAACCTTCGCTTACACATACCATATACCGCAAGGCTTGGTTAACTTTTTGTATACTATACGTTTATTATTATTCTTTATGACGGCGGCAACCTCTGCTGGATAAAATCATCATCATCATCATCACCATCATTTCGTGCCGTCTCCCCACGGAAGGTTGGCAGCAATGAATCTCCACTCTGCTCTGTTTTTTTTTTGGTCTTCTTAGAACACTCGGCCAAGCCTGTCCCTGTCCATCTCTTGATGTTGTCCTTGTCGTTCTCTTGTTATTTTCCCTTCGATCTTGCTCTCCAGAAAGGTCTTCAACATAGTACTGTGCCATTTGATATGCCCAAAGAACCTTAACTGTTTTGCTTTTATGATTTTCAATATTTCTTTTCACTTCTAGTTGGTTTAGCACTTTGTTGTTTGTTTTCTTTTCTGTCCATGGAATACGCCTTATTCTTCTGTATATCCACATTTCAAGGGCCTAGATTTCCTTTTTCTGTTGTCTTATTCAAGGTCCAGACTTCTACATCATAAAGGAATACTGAATATATGTAGCATTTTATGATAAGTAATCTCAGCTGCTGTGATGTTTGTTTTGATGTAAGGATCTTCCTCATTCTGCTGAAGGTGTTTTTTTTGCCAAACCTATTCTTTTGTTAATTTCTGTTTCACATTTTCCATCCTCTGTTATCACGTGCACCTGATACCTGAAGCTTTTCGCTTTCTCTTTATGATATGTTGTTCTAGTCCCCACTTTTGACTGTTATCGTTTGTTCGCGTTTAGTTTGTTTTTTTTAATTAAAAAAAAAGATAAAAAAACCCGATAAACTAAACCATTTTTTTCCTGCATACACTAATGACTTTATTAGAATTGGTATAAGTTATGGTACAGGGAGGGGTGGGGGTTGTGGCGGCGGTGATAGCTGGGTAGGGGAGAGGGACCAGATGAAGCGAAAAATGAGCGGCGGTCAATATGTTATTGCAAGAGGTCAGAGGTCGAGAAAGGCTGTTGTAGATGGATGGATCATACTTTATTTTTAAAAGGTTAAAAATTGGCGCGCAGGCCCGTCTAACATTCTGCCCTTTATCATACAGCTTTCACTCAGTCACAGTCATTCAACATTTGTTAATGAGCATAATAATCACGAAGACACAATTAAATGATTACATAAATAAATAATAAACTTATCTCTTGTCCATACACTCTACACTCTGATTTATGTAGCTACATGAAATAAACTTTTTTTTACATTCTCATATTCATTAAAAACTAACAAATTTATAGAAAAGCAGTATATTAATAATACAACAATCGAGCCATACTTTAAACTAATTTAGACAGAGAGAGAGAGAGAGAGAGAGAGAGAGAGAGAGAGAGAGACAGTAAGAGAGACAGAGACACACGCACACAAGCACGTACATGCAGACACATATATTCACACACAGATCCAAGTACGAGGGTCATACCTAAAGTCGTGAGCAAAAGTTTTATAAAAATCAGAATTTATAGATAGAAACTTTGCACTTTATTTAGAGGCCACATAACGTCACCATCGTGTGTCACGTGACCACGCGCAGCATAAACAAAATGGCGGGTGCTGAAGTTTCGTTTCCTCAACGTGCTGTTATTGAGTTCCTCGTTAAAGAGGAAATCCCCGCTGCTGAAATTCACCAAAAACTTCAACTTGCTTATGTAGATGAGTGCTAGCAATGTTAGGAGGTGGGTGAAACATTTCAAAGACGGAAACACGAGCATCCAAGATATGCCTCCCAGCGGTCGCCCTTGAACTGCCTCCACTGAACGCAAAGTGGAAAGGGTCGACGACATCATTAAAGAAGACAGATATGTCACGGTTTCTGAAATCGCTGTAAATTTTGAAATAGGACATAATGCAGTACAGGAAATGATTGAAACACTAGGCTATATAAAAGTTTGTGCCCGCTGGGTCCCACAGGAGAGAACGTCTAGAAAGCAGAATGTATAATCTAAGAAAAAATGTAGGAACAGCTTTATTACTTAACGACTACAAAGTTGTGACGATTCAGCGTGAGCTGGGAGTATGGCTTGAAGCCTGTAAGAACTCCATCCCATACTCTCAACTCCTCCGTCTTCGCCACATATATCAGGATAATTTGGACCAGTCAAACAAGTTATTAGAATTTTTCCGTCATCACCACTACCCAGAAAAGGTCCTTCGTGAAGCCTTCAACCGTATCCAACTAGTGAGCTACAAAGAAGTATTCAGGAAAAAAGCATGTTACTCCATCCAACAGAGTTAAGTTAGTACTGCCTTTCCACCCGCACGGTCAGATGGTTAAGAAAATTCTTTATCGTCATCTGCCGCTAATCCAACTCGACCCCGACACTCGCGACATTTTCTCTGATCCACCCCTGTTGGCATACAGACGTGAGCCAAACCTTAAGGACATCCTCGTCCACAGCCACTTGAAGCAGAGCCTTACATATGTTTGCACCAGAAAATGTAACCGCCCCCGCTGCGTTACCTGTCCGGTAGTCTGGGAAACGAAAACAATCACCTTTCCCAAAACTATCCTCACTCTTCATAAGGGATTCACATGCCAGTCCCGTAATGTGATATATGTCATCGTTTGCAAAAGATGCAGGATAACATATATTGGTGAGACTGGCCTCAGATTAGGGGACTGCATGCAAAAACATCTGTACATCGCCCAGCATGCTTCGAAACCAGTCCCAAAACATTTCAATGGCCCCAACCACAGAGGCAAATCTGATTTTCTGGTAATAGCCATCAAACAATGTCACACAGATGACACAAGCCGCCTGGCGCTTGAGAACCACTGTATTCAAAATTATGGGACGCTGGAGCCACATGGGTTAAACTCGCTGTTCAGCTACACTTAACATTCTCTTCAATCATTATAGTACCTCTCCAGTAAGCTCCACCCCTTCTTACTTGTCAAACCTCCTCACAGCATCACTCTGCAACCCCTCTTCCCCAATCATCTGTTTCAACTTCTCCTAGCTAGGTCAATATTGTATCACTCTCTCTCCCCTTCCCCAGTTCCCCATCCACCACCCCCAGTTACAACCCACTGACCACATGTCACAGGTCTCTGTTTAAAGTCTCCACGTTCTACTAAATCCATTCCTGACACACACCGCCGGACAAGTCACACCTTACAATTTACAGCTAAGTATTCTATTTTTAAATTTAAAAAAAATATTATTCATGTGAATCTATACTTGATCTCGTCTCTCTATTTCATCTTCCTGTATGTTTTTGTATGATTAAGGCTCACGCCGAAACGTCACAACTGTGTAGTCGTTAAGTAATAAAGCTGCTCCTACATTTTTCCTAGTTTATACATTCTGGTATCACAGCTTTACTGCAGTGCTTCGTGTATAGTTGTATACTTATACACTAATTATTGTCCAGAAAGCAGTGCGTCTGTGCCGTCGGTCAGCTGGAATGGAATTCTACCGGGAGGGTATTTTCAAACTTGCAGAGTGATGGGGAAAATGTGTGCAGAGAAATGGAGATTATATTGAAAAGTGGAGTTAAGGTGATACATTTATATTTATATCTATAAATTTTTATAATATTTTATCTATAAATTCTGATTTTTAAAAAAAAATTTTGCTCACGACTTTCGGTATCACCCTCGTACATACCACAATATACAAACACATACACCACCCATGTACAAACATACATGCTGTCACATACTGATATATACACAGATATATGTAAATATATGCGTATACACATATATATCCATATATATATATATTTTTGTAATACACATACGTATACAGTACACATACATACACACATATACATGCATACATATTCACACATATACAAATACATACATACAATATTCCTACATGTATACAAATACACAGAAACAGAAATACATTTTAGGGGGCCATACAGTCCATATCAAGCAGATGTTGACAAAGTTTGAAGTTATAAGAACGAATATTACTTGTAAGTTTTACATGAGTTGGTAGGGCATTCCAAAAGTGGGAAGATGAGTAAGATAAACTTTGTTAAACATGTCAAGTCTTGATGTTTGGGGAATACAGTTGCTTACGCGTTGGCAGTGTTTTGGGCTGGATTTGAACAACAACCACAGATAGGATGGAGCATTGTGCGATAGAATTTTATGAATGAACTTGGTTTTGTTGATAAGAAATCTCTTCTTGAGGAGTAGAATATCAAGATGTTTATCTTTCTTATTTGTAATACGGGCTGCGTGTTTGTCAACCATAAGACTGACAAACAGACAGACAGACCGACAGACAGACCGACAATCAGACAGATAGATGAGTAGGTTGGTAGATGGGTAGGTAGACAGATAGAAGATAGAATAGAATATGACGTAGAGAGAGAGAGAGAGAGAGATAGACTGAGACTGGAGAGAACATGCGTTTCGCTGCTTGAAGGCAAGCCATTTTCCTCACACAGCTCACAGTCCAGGCAGTGTATGCAAATCAATAGTGATCGATCTGTGACTTCTTGTAGCTCAGTTAAGGACACCCCCATCACAACAAAACTGAGATTTTAACAAAAAAGATGATGAAGCAGAGAGAAAGATGGACATAGAACTACGCATCGTCGTCAACGACAATACCTATGACGATTTTAACAACACCGTTGTCAGCAGTTAATGTGATGTTTTCACATCACACTCCTCCATGTTGATGTAGCCAGCATGTTGTAGGAAACTGCCACATTGTGTCTTACTGGGTGGCCGAATTCTGATGAGTTTTGCTCACAAACAGTGGTTCTTTGTCTGGGATTCACGGACTCTGGGGGGGGGGGGTTCCATGGAACGATTTTTGGGGACCCACAGATTAGTAAATGGATTGACTCAGTTAAAAAAAAAATTAGCATAATCTGAGTTTTGTTTTACTTTTTAATGAGGTGTCCACAGCGGTTCTCAGACCGGAAAGGGGTTCTACAGCTGTTCTCAGGTCAGAAAAGAGGGTCCATGTGCCAAAAAATGTTGAGAACCACAGCATCATTTTTGTTTTCCCGGTAGTTTTTGTGGAGTCTTCTTTCTTTTGTTCTTTTAAATTCCCACATTTTCGGGTTTTTTGTTGGGAGGGGGGAGGGAGATTGATTGATTGACTGATTGTTTGAACTTTATTTGCAACGTGTGAAGAATTGGGCTTGCAGGCCCGTCTGACATTCTGCCCTTTATTAACAACTTTCTTACAGTTTCAGACATTCTACGAGTGAGAGAGAGAGAGAGAGAGAGAGAGAGAGAGGGAGAGAGAGAGAGAGAACATCATAGACAGTTTGGAAAAGATCGAGAAAGAAACAAACTTAAAGACTGCATTGTCTGTGATGACGTTATGTACGTGTACAAAGTTCTGGTGGCCAGGCATAATGGGCCTTCTACCAGAGATTCGTAACATTGAGCTACAGAGCGTCCGTGAAGAGATTTTAGAGGCTATAGAAAATATAACTTTGTCACATTGGCCTTTAACTTTTTAAAAATACTTGTTCAAAATAATAAAGGAACTTATGACTAGGCTTACCAGATGTTTCTCTATGACCAGGATTGTCCCGGTTTGATGATATAGTCCCTGCATCCCGGCCAGTTTGTCATTTTGTCCCGGTTATTTGATAAAATTTTTAAAGTGCCGAATATACAAGAAGTAAATAAAATAGTGCAGCCTCTGGTAAAATGGCAATTTGGCAACTAAAATATCCCCTGTGTTACACTCACTGTTGCCAATCTAAATATTTTGTATCTAGATCTAAGTACTTTTAAAGTTGTCTAGATGTTTTCCCCCAGAATTTAGAGCATGTGGCCTAATGAATTTAGTTGTTCTATTTTTTCATCCAGATATATTTTCACAGAATTTATTATAGAAGATATTTTTATTTCATATTTTAGATATTTTGTTTTATTTAGAGTTGGCCATGTCATTGTTGCACATGTCCTATCTTAATAGAGTTCAGATTGCGAGTCGGCATTTGCCATCATTCTGTACTGTACATTAAATTAATTTAATCTCCAAAATGACAAAAAAGAACTGCATGTTTACTGATGAATTAAAAAAAGATTATCCATTTTTTTAAAAAGTTTGTGATCGTATTGACAAAGTGAAATGTGAACTGTGCTTTTCAGAATTTTCAGTGGCTCATGGTGGGCGTTTTGACATTAAAAATCACTTGAAATGTGCGAAACATAAGGCAAGTCTAGTAGCAGTGGCAGGAACTTCTTCAAATATATTCTCATATTTTAAAGGTACCAATTTAAGTGACAAAGAATTTTTAATAGCAACTAAAGCAGCAACTTTTGCATTTCATGTTGCTATTCACAATCTCAGCTTTAAGTCAACCGATTGTTCGTCTAAATTGATTTCAAAGCTTTTTGAAGCAAAGTTTAGACTAGCCAGAACAAAATGTGAAGCTGTCATTGTTAATGTGATTGAGCCACTGTTGTTTCAGCAGCTTTGGGAAGATTTAAATAAAACAAATTTTGTGACGGTATCAGTAGATTCTTCCAACAGGAACGAAATTAAAACTCTGCCAATTGTTGTGTGATATTTTGTACCAAATTGTGGCATAAAAGTTAAACTTTTAGACTTTCAATCAGTTCCCGGTGAAATTGTAGAAATACTGACAAACCATTTAGTGTCATTTATAAAAATTCATAATATAGCCCAAAAAATTATTGGATTTTGTGGAGATACTTGCAATACTAATTTTAGGGGTGTTAAACGTAGAGGAGAAAACAATATTTACAGTAGATTGAAGAAGGAACTAGGAAGAAATATTGTTGGCATTGGATGCGGTGCTAACATCGTACACAACTGCCTGCAAACTGCAGCTGATGTTCTAGCTACTGAAACAGAAGCTTTAGTGGTCAAAATATATAAATATTTCCATATTTATATGGTTCGAGTCACTCAACTAAAAGAGTTCTGTGAATTTGTAGACGTAGAGTATAACAAGGTTCTTCAACATGGCAACACCCGTTTTCTTTCACTGCTTCCAGCAGTTGACAGAATACTTGAAATCTATGAAGAACTGAAATCTTATTTTATTTCACAAGAACACTGTCCAGTGATGATAAAACAGTTTTTTGATAATGATTGTGGTGAAATGTATTTGTGGTTTGTGCAAGGGCAACTCAAATTGTTTAGCAAAGCCATCTTGATTATGGAAAGTACACAAGTGAGTGCAACTGATATTGTCAGTGAACTTGGAACATTTAAAAAATAAACCTTGAGGCAAGGCGTGATAATAAATGTATGCCTCATGAAGCAAAAAAACATTTTATAATACTAGAAAATAATGGAAATATTAATATCAGTACAATCCTACAAGAGTTTACAGCATTTTATGACAGATGTCTTTCTTACACTGAGCTGTGGGAAAACAGTTTTGGTGGAGCAGAATCTTTTACTTGGATAAACAACAATGAATTAACATGGTCTGATATTGAAGCTTCAGGTGAAAAAAAATTAATGAAACTGTTGCAAATAATACAATAAACATGGATCAGCTGTTTGATGAAGTAGTGATCGCAAAATCTTTTTGGTCAGCAAAGTAAAAAATTTGGAAAAATACAAATTGTGAAGAAAAATGGATACAACTTTTCAGTCATTTCAGAGAAGAGAACTTTTCATTGTCCAATCTTGTTCGAATTATAGAATACATTTTCAGCATGCCTGGCACATCTGCACCAGTGGAAAGAGTATTCTCAATAATGAATATCATATGGTCCAAAAAAGAGGTAAAATGGCTGAATCAACCGTCAAAGCTTTACTATGCTGCAGAATTAACAGTGAACTAAATTGCAGTGAAATTTTCGATGCCATTAAAAATAACAAAGAATTTTTACAGAAAGTTCACACTAGTGATAAATATTAATAACTTCTTAATAATAAGCTATGTTCAGTTGAGTTATTAAAAATTGGTTTTAACTCATTATTGTTTTTTTGAAACAACTTCTTTATTTAGCCTTTTCAATCATAGCTACTTATCCTAGTAGGCTTTATTTTCTGTTGTGAGTATTTTCTCAAAATTGTCCCAGTTAGGGAAACAAATATTGTGGTAAGCCTGCTTATGACCACAAACTTGTTTTTGTAAAAAGCAGCATTTAAAAAATTGCCCTGAAGTATGGCAACACGGCAAGTCATTGTTTTTATATAATAGCTTAGTAGATGAGAAAAAGATACGCGCATATCTGTTTATTATAGTATTAAGTTTCATTCCTCTAGCACAGAGAGTATAGATCTGTTTCATTAGTGCTGAACAACAATTGTTCCTCTAGCACAGAGAGTATAGATCTATTTCTTTTGTGCTGAACAACAATTGTCCCTCTAGCACAGAGAGTATAGATCTATTTCTTTTGTGCTGAACAACAATTGTCCCTCTAGCACAGAGAGTATAGATCTATTTCTTTAGCACTGAACAACAATTGTCCCTCTAGCACAGAGAGTATAGATCTATTTCTTTAGTGCTGAACAACAATTGTCCCTCTAGCACAGAGAGTATGGATCTATTTCTTTAGTGCTGAACAACAATTGTTCCTCTAGCACAGAGAGTATAGATCTATTTCTTTAGTGCTGAACAACAATTGTCCCTCTAGCACAGAGAGTATAGATCTATTTCTTTAGTGCTGAACAACAATTGTCCCTCTAGCACAGAGAGTATGGATCTATTTCTTTAGTGCTGAACAACAATTGTTCCTCTAGCACAGCATAGATCTATTTCTTTAGTGCTGAACAACAATTGTCCCTCTAGCACAGAGAGTATAGATCTATTTCTTTAGTGCTGAACAACAATTGTCCCTCTGGCACAGAGAGTATAGATCTATTTCTTTATTACTGAACAACTATTGTTCCTCTAGCACAAAGAGTATAGATCTATTTCTTTAGCATTGAACAACAGTTGTCCTTCTAGCACAGAGAGTGGATCATTTATGCTGACTCCAAATAACCAGTGTCCCATTGGCTTAAGTTTAAATAAACTTTGCTCACAGCACATTCTCAGTACTTTCTGTACTAATAAAAGTGATATGTTTTCTTCAGTGCATGCTACATTTTTTTCTGGTTATTTGATTCTTTGTTTTATAAATCATCCGAACCTCTGTTCTTCTGCAATAATCAGAAAAATACCAGACATTATTACAACAAACCACTGTAAAATCATTGCAGATATCTTTTTTTTTCATGTTTTTCATGGACCATGAAATCAACCATATAAAGTGGGACTGATTTTTATATGAAAATATGTTTAACTCTTAAAGTACTAACAGCCGTGTAGTGGATGTAGTCTAGTGTGCCTTTTTTTTTTTTTTTGCAAGTAGACATTGTCTGATCTCAAGGTTTTTCCCTGACACAAGTATATCAGGTTTTTATTTCTCAAGTTTTGTTCTACTGGAGTGTCATGGTAGCGGGTTTCCTATCCATTGTCCTCCTATGATAGTTAAATTCTGTATTTCTCAGTGAACAGCACTGGGTCAAATGTCCAGATCCAGAAGCCAGCTGAATATGTAAAAGCAATGTAATACACCTTTGTTTTTTTTGTATATGCTTGTTAAGTTAAAACATTTAGATTCATCACCATCATTGCGCTTCAGACATATCCACAGGTGGCGCTCTGATTATTTCCTTGGAGAGGGAATCTTTGCACGCATTCACAGACTCTGTAGCACTGTTGAAAATCTCTGTTGACTAGAAGAAGCAACATCAGTGAGAAGATTTTTGCTGTTGATTCAGCTGCTACTCCCCCTCTACCCACACCACCCACCCCCACCCCCCACCCCACCTTCTTTTTTTTTTTTTTGAGATACATATTAAATCATGGATATACTCAGTTGGCTACTTTTCTCTTGCTTGCAGATGGAGGCAATTATCGAGCGGATGCAAGATGAGAGCACAGGGGTGCCGGTTCGAACAGTCAAGAGCTTTATGTCCAAAGTTCCAAGTGTCTTCACAGGTGAGCACATGAATAGCCGAGAGAATTCCAAAGCTGGAGTGGGGAAATTCTGTGTTTGTTCTTGTTGTTCTGTCGTAAGCTTTATCCTGTTATGATAGTGATCATTACAGGTTACTGTGTGACCTCAAACAAATTTTGGATAACCCAAGGAAATGAATGCCCGATAAGAATGGGATACAGGCTACAGAATACTCATATGTGCTCTGTTCAGTGATTGCAGACCAACACATCTGGGCCAGATCGCAATTATATAATGCGTAAGACAGAACTGTTGGGCTCCAGCAGAACTGTTGGGCTCTGACAGAACTGTTGGGCTCTGACAGAACTGTTGGGCTCCAGCAGAACTGTTGGGCTCTGACGGAACTGTTGGGCTCTGACGGAACTGTTGGGCTCTGACAGAACTGTTGGGCTCTGACAGAACTGTTGGGCTCTGACAGAACTGTTGGGCCCTGACAGAACTGTTGGGCTCTGGCAGAAAATTGTGGATTTCATCCTGACTGTAGGTCTGCAAATTCAGCATGAGCTAGCATGTGAAGATGAACAAAAGTTGTGACAGGATCTTCCTGTAAGTAGAAAATTACAAATTCTTGGATGTTAACTCGAAGTTCTTGGATGTTGACTAAAAGTTCTTGGATATTAACTAGAAGTTCCTGGATAATTGACTAGAATTTTCATGATATTATCTAGTTCTTGTGTTTTAACTAGAAATTATTTAGACATTAAATAGACATTCTTGGATATTAACCATAAGTTCTTAGACATTAGCTAGAAATTCTTAGATATTAACTAGAAGTTCTTGGATATTGATTAGAAATTCTTGGATATTAACTACAAATTCTTAAATGTCAATGAGAAATTCTTGAACATTAACTAGGAGCTCCTGCACATTAACTAGAAGTTCTTGGATATTAACTACAAATTCTTGGATATTAACTTGAAGTTCTTAGATATTAACTACAAATTCTTGGATATTAACTTGAAGTTCTTAGAAGTTCTTGGAAGCTCTTGAATATTAACCAGAAGTTCTTGGATATTAGCTAGAAGTTTTTGGATATTAGCTAGATGTTCTTGGATATATTATAATAACACAGTTATTATTTTAATCTCTGGTATAGTGCATATAGTAAGGTTTATTTATTTATTTTATTTTGGACCAGAAATATATGTTCTACAATGGCTTTTCTTATTCAGCTAAGTAGATCTAAGAAGCAGACTTCACAGATAGCTCTGTAATCTTTGGAAAAAAAGCATATTAGCCACATTGTCAGGCTTTGATATCAGAACATAGATGGGATTTTGATCAGCTGCTCTCATGAGCTTTAATGACATTCATAACACTCATGAGAGGAAGTAAGTTGTTCTCCTTCTTACAAGATTACATAATACAGAAGTACGTTTTTACTTAGGGTCAGAGCTATGTAAAAGTTGAAATGTGGGAATCTTTTTTTTCGCCTACAGAAGCATGTGAAATGTGGGAAGTTTTCATGTTAATTCAGCGCACAGAAGCATGTGAAATGTGGGAAGTTTCTTGTTAATTCAGCCTACAGAAGCATGTGAAATGTGGGAAGTTTCATATTAATTCAGCCTGCAGAAGCATGTGAAATATGGATAGTTTCATGTTAATTCAGCCAACAGAATTATGTGATATGTGGGAAGTGTCATGTAAATTAACCTACAGAAACATTGAAATGTAGGGCCAAATATTTACAGAGAATACATGTAACAGCACTTTTTTTTTTTTGTCTCAGAAGTCAGTTTTGTGGAAGGTATTAACTGCTTGACAGAAGTTGTGAAACATCTGTTTGCTGAGTATCATGCCTGCAGAATGATTCTTCCTGTATTTGATTGGAATAATCAGCTACTGGCTTGTAAACACTATCAAAATTAGAAAGCCACATCAAGAGACACAGTGGTTAGAAAAGTTTGATACTAGAAGGCATAGTGCCCTGCAAAAGAGAAAATGTGTCATTGAGAGATGATGGTCAGCTTGCGCAAGACTGCTTTGCATTTGCAGTGGAAGGAGAAGGCATTTTGGCAAGGACACATCACTAGAGTGACATGCCATGATGCAAGATCCACTCTGTCTGCACATGCATCTTTTCTCAGAAAACACAAGACAGTGAATGAATTTTGATTATAAAAATATGTATATTTGTACAGAGGTATTTGTTTTGGATACTATAGGACTTGGACTGCTTGCTTTTCAGGCCAGTTTGGACAGTTCTGGCCATATATTGTGGTGACTTTAGGGTGGCTGAGAGGCACTGGTTTCTCATGGTCGAGGCTGGTGTTTTGCATCTGGTCAGAGGTGTCCCAGTCACCCAGCTGTAGAAATGGGTACCTGACTTCTTCTAGAGCTGGGGAAGGAAAGGCAGCCAGGCATGATGCTGACCTCATCACTCATTAGTGTGCCAGCAGGTTAAGGAAAATACAGACACTAACACCATATCACCTAGGTGCCTCCATGGCATAATAGTTTTGTCTTACAGTGCAGTTTGATCAGTTTTCTCTGTAATGCTGTAGTTTGGCCAAATTTTGGTGCGCACAATTTCGTTATGCACTATGTAATTTGGCTACGTATTGTATGGTTTAGCTACTCATTGTAAAGAAATCTTGCTAGCTTTTGTTCATATCCATGCTCTTGTTTGTGTGTTGCAGGTCAAGACTTGGTCAGCTGGATGATGAGGAACTTGGACGTTGAAGACCAAGGTATAAGTTTTATACTAGCTCTAGAATTTGTCGTCATCATCGTCATCATCATCAGTAATAAGTGCATACATTTATTATTCACCTGTTATGTGCAGACCTTGGTATCTCTAAATCAGATCCATTGTTTTTCATTTCGTGTGCCATTTTTTTCCAGCCTGTCCATTTATTTCCTTTTAGGTTCCCTTTGTATTCTTTTTTTCCCTTTGCTTTCAAGTGATTATCATGCTCTCTGACTTCTATCTTGTCCTGATGATATATACAAGGAATTTTTATTGTCTTATAATTCTTACTACTTTGCAATGTTCTGCAGCTTCTGTGAAAACTTCCTTTGTATTTTTCCTGATCCCATTGACTGCAGGTTTCATCTTCCTGCAAGTCCACATCTCTGTTGCTTTTTATCCAAGCCCACATCTGTTGCTTTTTATCCAAGCCCACATCTGTTGCTTTTTCAACAAGCTCACATCTGTTGCTTTTTTCAACTAGCCCAAATCTGTCGCTTTTTTCAACAAGCCCACATCTGTTGCTTTTTTCAACAAGCCCAGATCTGTTGCTTTTTCACCAAGCCCACATCTGTGATCTCATTTGCTTTATTGCTTCTGTTCTCAATCTCAGCATCAGTTTTCCCTGAGGATGATATTATGCCACCTAGGTATTTGAAATGTTTCACTTCTTTCAAGGGCTGGTTGTCTAGGAAGATCTTTGTTTGGATTTTTTTCTCTCTCTATGGTCATGACTTCTGTTTTTTCAGCACTGATCTTCATGTTGTGGTTTTTACATGCCTATGCTAAATTATCCATGTTCTGCTGTGGGTCTTTTTCTGATGTGGCTTAAGTGCTTGATCATCAGCAAAAAAGGAGTTCATTTATGGTCCTTGTATTGGGTGTGTTTTGTGGAAAATGTGGGTTTATTGGCATTTTTTCTGGGGTTGGTTTGTTGGGCAGCTTTGTGGTGGAGTTGTTACTATGTTTGTCAGCTTCTTTGCAGATGATCTCAATGTATGTTGTGAATAGTAAGGGAGATAGTACACAGCCTTGCCTCACTCCAGATTTTATGATGAATGGGTTCAGAGTGTCCTGCATTTGTTCTAACTGTACACTGACTATTTTCATATAGGTTTTAGCATAAATTGATCAGATGTGTACTAACTTCATAATGCTGTAAGATTTCCCACAGTTTATATTTATCTACTCTATCAAATGCTTATTCTTGATTTACGTAAGCTATGTGCAGTATCTGATTGTGTTAAACTGATTTTTCTGTTAGCTGTCTGAGGGAAAAGATGGGATCTGTACAGCTTCTATTTTTTTTCTAAATCCCATCTGAGTTTCATTTAACTGTGGTTCAATCACTGGCCGCAGTCTTTTCTCTAGGATCTTGCATAACATTTTTCCAGTATGGCTTAGCAGTGAGATGCCTCTGTGTTGGTTGCAGTCCCTTTTACTGCCGTTTTTCTTCCATGTTGGAATAATTACAGCATTTCTCCAGTCCTGTGGTGTTTCTTGTTTTTCCCATACCAAATCATAGAGTCTGTGAAGCCAAGCTATTCCAGCTTCCTTCACACATTTGATTAACTCATTGGGTATTCCATCACATCCTGGGACTTTGTTCATAGGGGCCTGTCTGATGGCTTCTGTATTTCAGCTTGTATTATGTCTGGTTCCAGTTCTATGGGGCCAGCTGTGTTGTTATCATGGGTTTGGCATGCATTGGATGGTATATTGAGTAACTTGTCAAAGTATTGTATTGCCTTCTCTGGTTCACTTATTGGATCTCCATTAATATCGTTCACATTATCTCCTGGGTTTAAGTGCTCTGCTTGCTTTCTCATTTCACTGATCTTTTTATAAAAGATTTTCACTGCTTCTTTTTGATTGTTATTTAATACTTCACCGTATTCCTGCCATGATTTTACTTTTGCTTTTTTTATTACCTGCATAGAGTGTCTTCTTGCAATTTGATATTCAATGTAGTCTTGCTTCTGCTTACTTCTTATCCATTCTTTATATTTATTATTCTTTTCTTTTACAGCCTCTTTCATCTCATCATTTCTCCATGCTGTTATTTTCATTTTTCTGCCTCCTTTTTTCATTGTACCACATATTTCCTTTGCTGTTTGCAAAATGCTGGTTTTGAATAAGGCCCATTCCTCTTCCACTGATTTTGTCTCTGTTGGTAAGTTTATGAACTAATCTCTTTTTTCTTCTCATATTCTTCTTTCACGTTCTTTTCCTTGAGCTTTCTCAGTTTTTATTGTTTCACTTTTCTTCTTGTGAGTTCTAGTGTGACTTTTCCTGTGTGTTCTGATGATTGCTACCACAGCTTTATGGTCTGTGGTTTAACTCAGGTTGGGTACTGCTCTTGCATCTATGACTGACCTTTTCTTGTTGTTCCTTGCTAGTATGAAATCAGTTTGGCTTCTGCATGTCAAATCATTCCATTTGTACCAGGTATATATTTGGGACTCTCTGTGTTTAAAATAAAGTAATCGTGATGAAAAGGTCATTCTGGCTGCACAGTTCTAGAACTCCGCTACCATTTCCATTTCTGATGCACTGCTGGTCACCGAAGGCACCCATGTGGACTGCCACATTGGCTCTATTTGTCCCCAGTCTTGCACTGAAGTCCCCAATGATTATAATATTTTCCTCTTTATTTATGTTGCTTAGTGTATCATGAAGGTTGTCCTCTATGACTGGTGCATATGTCGTATCTGGACATAGGTTGTGGTCTCCTTATTTTCTCCTCTGTTGCATTTTTCTCCATTTTTCTTTGTTGCTCTTTCTCCAAACCCACATCTCTGTTGCATTTTTCTCCATTTTTCTTTGTTGCTCTTTCTCCAAACCCACATCTCTGTTGCATTTTTCTCCATTTTTCTTTGTTGCTCTTTCTCCAAACCCACATCTCTGTTGCATTTTTCTCCATTTTTCTTTGTTGCTCATTCTCCAAACCCACACTTCACTTGTGCATTTGCCACCTGCTGTTATTGTTTTGTGGCAGCTGAATTTATACATATTTCATACAGCCTTCCAGCCTGTATGGTTGCCTAGTTAGTTTATAATTTACGCTGAAGAAATAAAAAACATGTTTATGGCTGAAATTGTGATATGACACAGTATTACCGATCTTTATAGCCATATAAATAATTTGAGTATCTTCTTAAATGTTACATCCTTCCCGTGCCATTAAACATCAAATAGGGCTCGCGTGGTAGTTTGCCAAGATTTCCTGTTTTCGGCAAGCTTTTCAACCTCATCAGGGGATGTTATTCCCACTAAACTGGCTTCCCTTAATAATGTCATCTTTAGAGTTTCATGTGGTTGACCTCTTTTTCTTCTGCCTTTTGTGTTCAACTTGATAGCTTGTTTTGAGATTCTCTGGCTGTTTCTTCTCAGCACATGACTGACATACATCCATCTCCTTTTTCTGATCATCCATGAGACTGGTTGTTGTTTGCTCATCTGTCTTATCTCTGCATTGTTCTTGAATTTGTTCCACTTTATACTGAGTATTTTCCTGAGGCATTTGTTTTCAAAAGAGTCTAATTTATTGTCTATTTCTTTAGTTGTTTTCCAGCTTTCAGTTGCATAAATGAGGGTGAATATTACATTTGAATTGAAAAATATTAACTTGGTTTTTGTGCTTATAACTTTTGAATGCCATATGTTCTCAAGATTCTTGAAGGTCATTGCTGCTTTTGCAGTTATAATCCTAGCTTCTTTTCTGGTGTCACCATCTTGATCTGTGTAGCTGCCGAGATATGCAAAATAGTTTACTTCTTCAACAGCTGTTCCTTCTATGTATATTTTTAATTTGGGTATAAGTATATATAAAACTAAATATAAAAATATACACAAAGCCAGTGCAGTGAAGCTGTGATAACAAAATGTTAAAACTGTTTAAAAGTAGGAACATCTTTATTAAATGAACGAGTACACAGCTGTGACATTTTGGTTTGCACCTTAATCATAGAAAAACATACAGGACAAAGAAATAGGGAAAGAAGATAAAATATAAGTTCACATGAATGCTATATAACAAATAAGAACGGTAAAAGTTAGAAAAAAATTTGAAAAAAAATAGGAGCACTTAGCTGTGACTTGTAAGAAGCTGTGACCAGATGTTGTATAGCATTCATATGAATTTATATGTTTTCTTTATTCCCTATTTTTTTGTCCTGTCTGTTTTTGTATGACCAAAGTGTAAACTGAAACATCACAACTGCATGCTTATTAACTAATAAAGCTGTTTCTACTTTCATTTTAAATTGTTTGACCTTTATGGCATGAGGGGTAGCATAGGCAGAAGCTTTCGGGGTAAACAGTGAACCTAGCTTCGGTTATAAGCTTATTTTCTTGGATGTGAGTTATGTTGCTTTCTGCACACAGCTTGTCTTGTCACAATTCAAGTTAGGATGTTCATGCCTACAACGAACTACACATGCCATCCTGTCTATCTGTTTGTAAGACATTCTATGCAAAACCAGAGTAGAGATCAAGGACCATGTGCCATCTGAAGGAACTGAAATATCAGTTTGTTTGTCATGAAGAACTGTTGAATAGGCAGAAGGCATATTTTGAAGATCTAATAAATAATTCTACAAGACATCTGTCATACTAAAGAGAAAATGAAATTGAACAGTGATATCCCATGTAAAGAATAGATGAGGAAAGGTTTATTTATAACCTGTAAGAGAAAACCTAATCTTAAAACCTATAAAGAAAATACACTGTTTAGCAGTTTTGAAAGAGAAATACCAATATATTGAACAGAAGATACCCAGGCAACATTCAGAAGAAGGAAGACCTAGACTGGTGCACTTCTGTGGCTGCTATGAAAGTATGAAAAAGTAATGAACAGAACTGAACATGATAGTGGTCACATCCATATTGTACTGTCATAGCATGTGAAGACAGTGGGATGGAGATATAACTGATATAGTGCCCAGCATGCAAGCTACAGGAAAACTGTCTATGAAAGCAGAGAATTTCTGATTTCAAGATGAGGTGCACCAGAATGCACTGAGTACACAGTTGAATGATATAATTAGATGTTAACTTGCATGCCAATGTCATGAACATGGGACTACATTGGAGACGAAAGAGGATGAACAAAATAGAATGAACAAAATGGCTCCTGTGAGACTTGAAAAGGTCATAGATCAGTAGTTGTTAACCTTTTCTTGGCCATGGACCCCCCTTTCCAGCCTGAGAAGAACTGTAGAACCCCCATTAAAAATAAAAAGTGAACCCAGATAATGCAAAGATTTGCCATTTACTGGTCTGTGGATCCCCAAAAATCCTTCCATGGACCACGGTTTCCAGTTTAAGAACCACTATTGTAGAAGTAGCAATGAAAGTGGAGAAGGTAGTCTTCCAGCAAATATGGCACATGTACCAATAAAACAGTTACATATTATTGTACACAAGAGCATTGAATAGAGCTTATTATATATGGAATTCATGGTCTAGTGGAAAGCCTGTGGCATTTTGATAAGGGACTACTCAGGAAAGTGGACTCTCCCAGATGTTCATAAACCTGACTGAGAAAACACATGAGAACATGGCATGTTAGGTTATTCATGAGGGGCAGCTGAGGTAGGACCTTTCAGGATAAACAATGATGTCCTTCTGTGTTGTCAGCTATTTCCTTTCTCCTGTTAAGTAGATATTGGGGCTGTAGTATCTCATACATGAAACAGAATATACTTAGCTTCAGCAAAATAGTCAGACCATCTGCTTTTTTGCTGATGTTATGGCATTTCTGTCTAATGATAGTAATGTAGATCACATACATGATAAGTGGTCTAATGGTAGTAATGTAGACCACATACATAGTAAGTGGTCTAATGATAGCCTTCTTCTTCTTCGTTCACTTCTACCACCAAGATCACGCTGTGATCCTGCTGAATTTACACCTGTAGTCCTCAGTGTGTTCTGTGACCCTCTAGAGATTCCCGAGAGGATCACAAGAGGTTCAAAATATCGTGGGGCTTGGGCCTGAATTCTTGGTGGGTCACAGAAGCGGGATTGCATGATACTGTGGTTTTCGTTGCACTAGTTCAATCTAGAGTTGGACTTTCTCACCGGAAAACCTCGGCGTGGTTTGGATATCATCATATCTCCACCGGGTGAGAGGTGGTTGCTCATCCAGCCTAGAGTTGGACTTTCTCACTGGAAAACCTCGACATGTTTTGGATATCAGTATATCCCCGCCGGGTGAGAGATGGTTGCCCATCCAGTCCAGCATTGGACTTTCTCACCAGAAAACCTCAGCGTGGTTCGGATACGCATACATCCCCGCTGGGTGAGAGGTGGTTGCCTATCTAGACTGCACTGGTCCAATGTCTCTGACTTCAGCATTTTGTGGTCGTGGCTGCTACCCTTCCTAGTTGTGACCTCTCTCTCTCTCTCTCTCTCTGAACCTTAAGTGCCCAGGGCACATGGGGCTTCCACAAGGGTTTTCCACAAATGCCTGTCCTTCGCCTTTTTTTCTGCTCTTGCCCAGGTGAGCCCTCTATTGCTCAACATCCTTTCTGTTGTTCTTCTCCATGTCTATTTTGGTCTACCCTTACTTCTGTTCCCCTGTGGTGTCCATCTTAGTGCTATTTTTGGTAGTGAGTTGTCAGTCATTCAGAGCACATGTCCCAACCATCGCCAGCCTCTGTGCTGTCTCCATTTTCTACTACTCTGCTGCCAAGGTATACAAATTCGTTGACCTCCTCCACTAACTTGTTATCTACTCTGAGTAGATTTCTGTTGTTCACATTTTGCTTCATTAACTTTGTCTTTCCTACGTTGATCTTTAGTCCTATGTTGTTTGCATTCTGAGTTAGCTTGTTTACTTTATCTTGCATATCTTTGTGACTGCTTGATAGTAGACAAATGCTGTCCGCAAAGTCAAGGTCCTCCAGCACTGTGTCAAGGGTCCATTGTAATCCTCTGCGTTTGTCTGATGTTGTCTCCTTCATTAACCAGTCTACTGCCAAGATAAATAATGTTGGTGATAGTACACATCCCTGTTTCACTCCTGTTTGTACCCTAAAGCTGCTGGAGGTATGTTCTCCACAGATCACTTTGCACTGAAAACCCTCATATAGGGCTTTGATTACATTTACTATCTTGTGGGGGAGGCCATGCCATCTTAGGATTTTCTAGTTGTGACCAGGATGGAGCTTTTGTCCAGGAGGATGAATCCTCGCTACTATTAAGTTTCACCATTGGTTTAAGTCAGATTAGGCGTATTATCCCAGTATGGGCGTGCTTAGGACATGACCGACCTCTAGAGCGGAGGTACCGTGACATGAGTAGCCATCAAGTTTCACCCCTGGTTTTAGCCAGTTTATGCATATTTCACCAGTATGGGTGTATTTCGGACGTGGCCGGCCTCTAGAGCAGAGGTGCCGTGGTATGAGTAGCTCTCACCGTGACGAGACTACTGGACATTCCGATCAAGCTTCACTTGATCCTTTCCATCACCTTTTCACATCGGTGCCACATGGCAATCCTAATTGCTTTTTTGCATTTTCTTCATTGGCCGGGAGGAGTTTCACTCCACGCGTGGCATCCGAAGAATCTCGCCAGCAGTGTCTTAACCCCTGGGTTAAGCCGGTTCAGGCAGTTTGCCCAGTATGAGTGCACATAGGACGTGGACGACCTCCAGAGCAGAGGTGCCGTGATTTGAGCAGTCCTGACCTCAAGACTACTGATTACTTCACTTAATCCTTTCTTTCACCTTTTCCACGGTGGTGCCGTGCGGCAACCTCATTCACATCTTTCTTCACTGGCTGGGAGGAGCCCCACTGCACGCACGACAGCTGAAGAATCTCTCCAGCAGCGGGTTTTAAATCAGAGTTTTCCTTCTCTCAGATGAGCTACTAAAAAGACTCTCATCTGCCCGAAACATCTGACTTTCAGGCGCCAGATATTCACCTTACCCCTTCTCCTGTCTCTAATGATAGTAATGTAGACCACATACATGATAAGTGATCTAATGATAGTAATATAGATCACATACATAAGTGACCTAATGATATGAGTAGTAATGTAGACCACATACATGATAAGTGGTCTAATGACAGTAATGTAGACCACATACATGATAAATGGTGGGACTGAATGAGAAATTAGAGTAACTGGACCCGACTGAGAAAATCTCAGGAGAAAAAGTTGTCCTAGAGGAACAGTGCAGTTAACAGAACTGATGAACCAATGTTGTCAAGACCCTCACATTTCATAAAGCTCTTAGTGACAGGCTGTACACCTTCAGCTTCACTTTAATGACAGGTTGTCCATCCTCAGCCTTGCTGTAGTGACAGGTTGTCCATCCTCAGCCTTCCTGTAGTGACAGGTTGTCCATCCTCAGCCTTGCTGTAATGACAGGTTGTCCATCCTCAGCCTTCCTGTAGTGACAGGTTGTCCATCCTCAGCCTTGCTGTAGTGACGGGTTGTCCATCCTCAGCCTTTCTATAGTGACGGGTTGTCTATCCTCAGCCTTGCTTTTATGACAGGTTGTCCATCTTCAGTCTAGCTAATAGAGAAAGCCTCCGTGTTGTGCCCGTGGTTCTGGAATCTTCATGGCTCTACTAGAGGACATCATGCAAGCCACCGTAACTAAAAAATTTATATGATTCAAGACCAACGTGATATCCCTATCAGAGAACACAAGTTTGCAGGTTCCAAGGAGAGAGAAAAGAGAGTCGTACTGAAAGTCGTGAGCAAACATTTTTTTTTAGATCGGAATTTATAGATAGAGAAAATATAAATGTATCACTTTAACCTGCATCTTTTTCTTCACTTTTCAACATAATCTCCATTTCTCTGCACACATTTTGCCCATCGCTCTACAAGTTTGAAAATACCCTCCCAGTAGAATTCTGTTCCAGCTGACCAACGACACTTATGCACTGCTTTCTGGAGTTCTCTCCTGTGAGACCCAGCGGGCACAAACTGTTCTATAGCCTAGGGTTTCAATCATTTCCTACACTGCATTGTGTCCTATTCCAAGATTTACAGCGAGTTTAGAAACTGTGACACGTCTGTCTTCTTTAATGATGTCGACAACCCTTTCCACGTTGCATTCGCTGGGGACAGTTCGAGGGCGACTGCTGTGAGGCATGTCTTGGATGTTCGTGTTTCCATCTTTGAAATGTTTCAAGGATGCAGATTAAGGTGATACATTTATATTTTCTCTGTCTATAAATTCTGATTTTTAAAAAAATTTTGCTCACAACTTTTGGTATAACCCTCTTATGTATGACACTCAACAACTGTATGAATCATGACTTTCTGGAAGTTGACTGATTACATGTACTGGTTGTTGAGTAAACAAAGATGAATGCCCAGACAGAGAGGCCAAATGAAGGCTCAAATAAAGATGTTAGTCATGGCACAGATACAGATGTTGGCTGATAGTTTAGACATAGATGCTCAGTGATGACTCGGACAAATAGGTCAGATTATGTATTATACAAAGATGTCATGGCTCAGAGAAGAGTGCCAGATAATGATTCAGACAAAGATGTTGAATGTTGGCTCAGACAAAGATGCTGAATGTTGGCTCAGACAAAGATGTTAGATGATGGGTGGCAAAAAAAAAAAAAAAGCTTCAGTTTTCACCATCATGAGTGTGTTTGAAGTCAAAGAATAACAGATCATGTACAAAACTGATGTATAGAACAGGTTTTGGTTAAAATTATATATCATGCAAAAGCTGGAAAACAACTAAAGAAATAGACAATAAATTAGACTCTTTTGAAAACAAATGCTTAAGGAAAATACTCGACATCAAGTGGAACGAATTCAAGAGGAACGAATTCAGAACAGTGCAGAGATAGGGCAGATGAGTGGGCAACAACATGTCTCATGGGTGATCAGAAAAAAGGAGATAGACATCTATCAGTCACTTGATGATAAGAAACAGAAAATCCCAAAATAAGCTATGAAGCGGAAGGACTGAAGAAAAAGAGGTCGACCACATGAAGCTCTAAAGAAGAAATTGTTAGAAGAGGCCAAATTAGTAGGCATAAAATCCCTTGATGAGGTTGAAAAGCTTGTCAAAAAAAAAAAAAAAACTTGATGAACTACCATGCGAAACCCTACATGACGTTTAATGCTGCAGATGCATCCTTTTGCAGATTATCAATGATGTCTTGCAGCCATCTTCGCCTTGGTCTTCCTCTCTTTATTTTTCCCATTATGTACCCTTCCAAGACGGTCTTCTCTAGATTATCATGACATTTAATGTGTCCAGAATATTTAAGTTTTCTCTCTTTAATCCTCTTTACTAACCAGCCTTCTTCAATATTAAGTTCATGTAGTATGGATATATTTGTTCTTTTTTGTGTCCATGATATTTGAAGAACTCTTCTGTAGCATTTACATTCAAAGGCATATATGTATATCTCAGCTATTTTGTTAAGTGTCCAGGTCTCACAGCATATGTTGCAATGGGAAAGACAAAAATCTGATTTTTGTAGTTCTGTATGTTCCTCTTCACAGATTATTTATTTGTTTTACTTTCTGAAGACCAATAGATGTCCTTTTATTTCCCTCATTGTGTCTCCATCTGTATGCATGTAAGGGCACTAACACCACATCCCTATGTGCCTCTAAGGTGTGACAGGATTACCTTTTTTTTTTTTTTACTTTTCTTACAAATAGTCTTACATTTTAATCATTGTCTGCTGTATCTGTGAGAGGAGAATATCACTATTGTAATAATGTGAGATGTAAGAATATAAATACTTAAAGTTCTTATTTTTAAGGACTTTTTCAGTTTCTCTAAGAATCCCATGGGAGTAGCTAGTAAATAATGAGCTGAGTTCTCAAACTGAAGAGAGTAAACTGTAGTCTAACCTTAAAACTCTTCCCGTGCTGGAGGAAGAAACACGGACGTTTTCTGGAGTGCGGGAGTAAAAACGCGGGTCCTTGTCAGTAAGGGGTCTATGTGTAAAATGGAATGAAAAACAGTGTTTCCATGTACTTCCGTATACGTAATATGTATCAAAGTGTAGCTAAATGAATGAAAATTTCATAAATGCAGAGTTTTTTTAGGAAAAAAGAAGTAATGTGATGTTTTTAGACACTGATTGTGGCCAGCTCACCATCGGCTAGATCTAGATTCGCGCTTCTTACCCCTACTTACCATCTAAGATGTGTAGATCTACTTATCGATCTCGTATTGTGACTCCGTATGGCATTTTCGCTTACTGAATGTATGAAATAACCTCCTAACTACTTCTCCAGTCGTCTAAATATGTCTAAATCTACTTAGAAAACATTCAAGAGCAGCGGGGTGGCCATAGGCTATGTCCATACCCCTATCTACATCGTAAAAAATTGAAAAATTTCCATACTTCGCGTCCTTGTTCTCGCTCGGCATCGCTCGTAACTAGGCACGCATTCGCCATTTTGAAAGTGTCACCGGAATCGCGGACGAAATATGTACAATCTAAATGTTACACCGGTTGTTTTAAATAAAACAAATCGTCAGTATACTGCCCATTCCCGCACGCATCGGGAAAACCGGAAGCGTCAGTATAGTGACCTACGCCTGGGAAGAGTTAATGTTGATAGTAAACCAAGGTTATAATGAGACTCTGGCACTGACCAGTAAATAAATAAACAAAGGCAGCGTGGCTGACCTGGTATCTCATTTCGAGAAGGAGTGTTGACTTAATAGTAAAGCCTGTATTGTATGGCATGTCAGAATTGACCTTTAGCAAGAATTTGTTTGTACTTGCTGTTCTTTCCCATAGCAACATATGCCTGTGAGACCTGGACACTTAACAAAACAGCTGAGAAACACATAAATGCCTTTGAATGTAAATGCTACAGAAGAGTTCTCCAAATATCGTGGACACAAAAAAGAACAAATATATCTATACTACAAGAACTTAATATTGAAGAAGGCTGGCTAGTGAAGAGGATTAAAGAGAGAAAACTGAAATATTTTGGACACATTAAACATCATGATAATTTAGAGAAGACCGTATTGGAAGGATACATAATGGGAAAAAGAAAAAGAGGAAGACCAAGACGAAGATGGCTACAAGACATCGTTGACGATCTGGAAATGGATGCAACAGCAGCAGGCCATCTTGCTCACAACCGAGAGGCCTACAGGAGTGCTGTTTGGGAGGCAAAGTTATGCAAGGGACATGCAAATGAATGAATGAATGCTGTTCATTTTGGCATGGAGATGGTAAGCGAAGCTGTCCTTGTGCCATACAAGGGATATGGTATTAGTTCCTGACTTACCTTCACCTGTCTGCACACTAGAAGATTATGTAGTTAGTGTCCTGCCTGGTTGTCTTTCTTTCCTAAGGTTCAGGAAGAGCCAGGTACTAATTTTGATCTTAAAAGTGATTAATTATTACTCGCTGTGTTTAATTTGAATGCAGTGTACTATATTTAGTCTGTTTCATTTGCAGTTGAAGCACTCCATTTAGCTCACCTGATGTCTTCCCATGGCTATTTTTTCCCCATCGATGATCATGTTCTAACAGTAAAAAATGACAATACTTACTACCGCTTCCAGGTAGGTGAAATACGTGTGCATTGCCTGTGTTTGTCCTGTTGTTCTGAGGCTGGTGTTTGTCCTGTTGTTCTAAGGCTGGTGTTTGTCCTGTTGTTCTGAGGCTGGTGTTTGTCCTGTTGTTCTGAGGCTGGTGTTTGTCCTGTTGTTCTGAGGCTGGTGTTTGTCCTGTTGTTCTGAGGCTGGTGTTTGTCCTGTTGTTCTGAGGCTAGTGTTTGTCCTGTTGTTCTGAGGCTGGTGTTTGTCCTGTTGTTCTGAGGCTGGTGTTTTTCCTGTGTCAGAGAGACAGATCAAGGAGAACAGAATGTATAAACTAGGAAAAAGAGTAGGAAGTTTTATTAATTAACAGTCACACAGTTGTGACTTTTTGGTGTGAGCCTTAATCATACAAAAACACACAGGTTGAAGAAACAGAGAAAGAAGATAAAATATGAATTCACATGAAGGCTATGTAAAAAGTAGGAATGGAAAAAAAATAGAGTAAATAAAATAAATGGAGCACCTAGCCGTGACCTTAAGAGGCCGTGTCCAGAAATGGGCATGGTGGAGTGTTGATTAATGTTATATATTATCATTGGCTTCAGAATTCTTTGTTTCTTTATTTCCATGAAAATATTATAAGAGATTGAGTTTAAATCTAATGTTATATTTATCCATGTTTCAGACCCCTTGCTTCTGGCCATCAAGATGTGGAGAACCAGAAAATACGGATTATGGTAAGCAGTTAATGGAGCTCTTATATTTGTGAGTTCATGAAAAAAAAAATCTATTCACTTCTTCTGGCATTAGTTATTCTTGGAATATTTGGAATATGTCCCGAGAGACCTGAAGTGTGACAAAATTAACTCAAGTATGTTGAAACATGCTACTGTTATGTTGAAAGTAATTTTTCCATTTTGTTTGAGTTATTTGATAATATTGCTCTTTTTTTTTAAAATTGGAAGATATATATATATATATTTTCCTCTTCTTTCATTATGGTCTTTCTCGTGTGGTAAAAATAGTCAAATTTTAAAGGATTATCACCAGTGAACAAGCTGGAACCATGACAAACAGGATACTGCTACAGTGGATCCTGGCACACTGTAGCAGTGCAGGAAATGAAACAGCCAGTAGACTGGCAAAGGAAGGCACAAAGAAAGAACGGTTCAGCCACAGAATGTCGCAAAAGAAAATGAAAACTATTAAACGAAATACCAAAACACCTGGAGGCAGAGGACAAACAGCAGATACCCACAGGACCTCATACTGTGATTAAACAAACAGCAGATACCCACAGGACCTCATACTGTGATTAAACAAACAGCAGATACCCACAGGACCTCATACTGTGACTAAACAAACAACAGATACCAACAGGACCTCATACTGTGACTAAACAAACAACAGATCACAGTCCTCAGGATACAAACTGGATACAGACAGCACTCATCTCCACAAAATAAAGGTAGCACCAACAGCCCAGTGAATGTGTCAGATATGGCCCTCAGACTCCTGAACACATACTATGGACCTGCACCACATACAGAGACCTCATAGCCCAGGCATGCCCCCGAGTGAGAAGCATGGAGTAGAAACTGGGATGCCCATGAAGATCTCCTACTGACAGCAGGATTCATGGAGGTGACCCAGCACCCTCTTTAGAAATCTGAGCATACAGAGCTGAAGAAGAAGAAGAAGAAGAAGAACGGGTCAGAAAATGCTTTAATCTCCTGCTGTGAATGAAGCTCTCATCACAGGAGATGCCAGAAGGGGCAGTGGTATGTAGAATCTACAACTGCAGTTCTGAGAAATTACATCAGTATTACTGTGTCTGTTCTCACCCAAAAATTATAAACTTAATTTTGGTCCCGGGAGCTGTTAAATTACCAAATACACATTATAGATTGGTGATGTGGACTCGGGATTTGATTCTGATTGAGAACAAAGTATTGGGTTATAACTTCAGAAGACAAAAGAAGAAACATGGAAATTCAGTGACTATAACTTTATAAAACAAAAGAAGAAACATGGAAAATCAAGAATGGACATAAATGAAAGATGGTACAGAAAATGAGGTGGGTGATGGGGGAGGGTGGAAGAAGGAGAAGAGGGGGGGGGGGGGAACCTAGGTTTGATTATGCTATATTGATTTTGTATAATTTTATATAAGTAAAATGAGTGATAACAGGTGGTAACCAAATGTCACATTTGCATTAATTGACATAATTAAAATTTGCATATTGTTGTAACATAGATTTTCAACAGTGCCAGTTGATGGTCCAAGTCATAGATTTGATAAATGTAGTTTATTGTTCTTGTAGTCTGCAACTTGCACAGTCATTGTAATTGCTTTTGCTTTCACATCCGCTTTACAGTATTCATAAAATCCAGACATCTCTCTTGGCATGTTATTTTTAATTAAGTTCAGTGGTCCTAAAGTGGACCAATCAAAGTGCAGGAATAGTGGACCAATCAAAGTGCAGAAAGCAGTGAAACTGAAGTTTACAAAGGTACTACAGATCATGAAATTTTTAGGTTTTTTTTTCTTTTAACATAGACTTAAAGGGTTTGTAGTGATTTCTGGATTTTATATTTAAATATACATTATATATTTTAGCTATCTTCACTGTTTTATAATTTTCTTTGTAGATAATTCAACCTTACATTCTCTCCATGTATTACAGCTGTGTATTTATGCAAGAGGACAATGCAGAACAAACAAAGACTGGAACTAGCAGATTACGAGGCTGAGAATTTGGCCAGATTGCAAAAAATGTTTTCTAGGAAATGGGAGTTCATTTTTATGCAAGCAGAAGCACAGGCTAAGTAAGAGTTGAATATTTCCAGCGGTTTCCAAGATTATATTTTATGGTTTTAATTAATTTTGATGTTCTGCAATTATTTTAGAACTTCTCAGTTTGTTTTTGTGGTTGTCCATAGGTTACATTGCATATTTCTCACAACACATTTGTCCTGTTTGCATTTATTATATTTAAGATTATTATTATTATTATTGTTATTATTATTATATGCCATGCAGAATAGTGCAGCGACAGTGCTTCTCCATCTTGTGCAATCCTTGGTGTTTCCAGTTAGTTCAGATGATTTTCTTTGTCCATGCCACTTGGTCAGTCCACTGAGATATTTTTCCCTTGTCTTCCTCTCTTCCTTTTCCCCTTGAATTTTCCAGTCATTACTAAGTTCTTAAACTTCTGTCTTCTCTTGATGTGTCAGTTTCATAAGCCATATTTTTAAATTGTTAAACCAAATGATGCTCAAATCTGTAACTGACCCTGATTCATCTGGTTCCCAGAGTTTTTAGAGAGTTTCTATATTTGTAGTGAGATAATATTTTGAGAATGATTTTTCTACTTGTTTTCAATTTTTAATTTTTGAAGAGTTGACAAGAAACGAGATAAGCTGGAAAGGAAAGTTTTGGACAGCCAGGAAAGAGCTTTCTGGGATGTTCATCGGCCTGTGGTAAGCTAGCGTTCTCCTTAATCATCCTTCATATTACTCTTGTTTTCAAAAGTGTGTCCATTAGTAAAAGTGAAGAAATGTTTACTTTATCTTAGATTTTTCAACACTGGATTTCTGGATTTTTTTTTTTTTTAATGGCTCATCTATACTAACTAATAATGGAGATACAATGAGGGAAATTAAAAGGAGGACATCTATCGCTCTTCAGAAAGTAAAACAACTAAAGAATCTGCGGAGAGGAGCAGACAGAACCACAAAAATAAGATTATTAAAGGCATGGGTCTTTCCCATCCCAATGTATGCCTGTGAGACCCGGACACTTAACAAAACAGCTGAGAAACACATAGATGCCTTTGAATGTAAATGCTACAGAAGAGTTCTTAAAGTATCATGGACACAAAAAAGAACAAATATATCCATACTACAAGAACTTAATATTGAAGAAGGCTGGCTTGTAAAGAGAATTAAAGAGAGAAAACTTAAATATTTTGAACACATTAAACGTCATGATAATCTAGAGAAGACCATCTTGAAAGGGTACCTAATGGGAAAAATAAAGAGAGGAAGACCAAGGCAAAGATGGCTGCAAGACATCGTTGATGATCTGCAATTGGATGCATCAGCAGCAGGCCATCTTGGTCACAACCATGAGGCCTACAGGAGTGCTGTTAGGGAGGCAAAGTTCCACAAGGGACATGCAAATGAATGAATGAATACTTACTATGCCCATAAGCCCCTAAGATGTAGATGAAATTCCTCATTTGACCTATTATTGGGCTTCTTTTACATTCTTTGATCTATCTTAGAAATCATGAACCGATTGACCTAGTTGCTTAGGTCTTCTTGGGTTGTTTCGGTCTTTGTTTACATGAGTGGTAGGGTTTTCAGCATATAAATTTGCTGGCCTGACTATGGACATAGAAAAGCTCAGATAGATTACATTATGATCAATGATCAACAGAAGATTCAGGAACTCACTAATATCCGTGAAAACAAGACCAAGCACAGACGACAATAGTGACCACATCCCAGTCATAGGAAAAGTGAGAATCAGGCTAAAGAGGTTAAAAGTAGCAGCAAAAAACAAAGAACTAGATAGAGAGCTGTTACAGAAAGATAAGGCAATACAAGAACAATATAGGACCGTAGTACATAATAGATATAATGCTATAGAGAAGATTTAAATGATTGATGAACAATGGAATATGCTCAAAGACTCTATTCAGCAAACATCTATTGAAATCCTACCTCCAAATAAAAGACACGCTAAACAGGGGTGGACGATAAAGATGAATATGACTAAAGAAATAAGACACAAATGCAATAAAGCTAAGGAGGAGTGGCTAAATAAGAAATTTAGTGAAACAGAGACACACCATCATGGAAACTCAAGAGATATGTACAAACATAAAGGAGTTAACAAACAAAAGGACATATCACAAGACTGGTTGCCTGAAGTCAAAGGTGGGGCATACAATAATGGACAGAGATGAAATAATGGCAAGATGGAGCGAATACATTAGAAAACTCTGTGAGGACAATAGAAGCGAAATAGATATCATCATCATCATCAGGTGCCGTGTCGACTGGCGTTGGCTATTATGCTTCTCCAGAGTATCCGATCCTTCATGCAGGCCATCAGTTTAGTTGGTGATCTCCTCTCACACCATCCCGTCAGACTGTCCAGTATCATTTCTCTTGGTCTTCCTCTTGATCGTCTTCCTTCTATTTTTCCTGTTGTTATAATATTTTCAATGCCCCCTCTTCTCATTGCATGTCCTATGAAAGTACATTGTCTCTCTCTTATCTTTCTGACAAGATTTTTTGTCTCTCCAGCTCTTCTCATACATTCTTCATTAGTTATTTTTGCTGTCCAGGGGATTCGCAACATTCTTCTAATAAACCACATTTCTGCTGCTTCCAATGATTTTTGTGCAGACTTGCCTATTGTCCATGATTCACTTCCATATAACAAGATAGGTTCAATATAGCATTTTAGGACTCGTTTTCTAACATTCATTGATAAAGATGTGTTAGCTAATATGTTTCTCATTCTCTGAAATGCAGTCTTTGCTTGGCCTATTCTGTTCCTAATTTCTGTTTTGCATTTCCCATCTGAAGTTATTACTGCTCCAAGGTATTTGAAATAGATATACGAAATAATAATGAAGGGCCTCACATATTAAAAGCAGAAGTGGAAGAAGCCATCAAACACATGAAGAACAACAAAGCACCAGGACCAGATAAAATCACCAAGGAAGAATCGGAAGCATTAGGAGAGCTTGGCATAGAAATAATTATCAGATTGCTGAATGACATCTATAACAGTGACTATGTCCCATCAGACCTTTTGCAATCAATTTTTATTGCCCTACCAAAGAAACAAGGTGCAGTTGAATGTGAAGACCATCGAACAATTAGTCTTATGAGCCATGTTATCAAAATCCTGCTTCGTATTGTTATGAGAAGAGTCAGGAGCAAAATAAAACCAGAAATCGCTGAAGATCAGTGCAGCTTCGTCGAAGGAAATGGTACAAGTAACGCCATGTATACAGTAAGAACATTGATGGAGAGATCAATAGAATTAAAGATGGACCTATACTTATGCTTCATAGACTACTGTAAAACATTTGATAAAGCGAGACACACAGAAATTATAAGAATGCTAGAAGACATCAGAAAAAGAGGAAGACCAAGACGAAGATGGCTGCAAGACATCGTTGACAATCTGGAAATGGATGCAACAGCAGCAGGCCATCTTGCTCACAACCGAGAGGCCTACAGGAGTGCTGTTTGGGAGGCAAAGTTCCGCAAGGGACATGCAAATGAATGAAAGAAGACATCAACATAGATGGGAAAGATCTGAAACTCATCAAAAACATATACTGCCGGCAATGAAGGTTAAGAGCCAAATAGGAGTGCAAGACATAAAATTGGGAGTGAGACAAGGATGTGTTTTATCCCCTGACCTCTTCTCCTTGTACAGCGAAAACATAATGAGAAATATAGAGAACATGCCAGGAATATCAGTTGGCGTGTACAACCATAACAACTTAAGATATGCAGATGACACAGACCTGATTGCTAAAAGTGAAGGGGAGCTACAGACTCTTCTAGACATTGTGGTTCATGAAAGTAAAAATAAAAGTCTCAGCCTGAACAGAAAGAAGACTGAAGTGATGGTCATCTCAAAGAAAAGAATACCTCCAAAATATACCATTACCATCAGTGGCACAGAGATGAACAAATTGATAGATTCAGATACTTAGGAACAATTATAACAGCTGATGGGAAATGTCACAATGAAATAAAAAGCAGACATGCTCAGGCCAAGTCAGCGTTCCAGAAAATGAGAAACATCTTATGCAACAGATCCAAATCAATGGAAACAAGATTCCGAGTACTTAAATGTTACATCGAGCCAATTTTGTTTTATGAATGTGAAGCATGGTCCATGAATAAGAGAGTACAGTGAGAAATGGAGCCATGGAAATGTGGTTCATAAGAAGGATGTTGAAGGTACCATGGACACCCAAGAAAACCAATAAAGAAGTCCTAAGAGAGGCTGGAGTTAAAGGGCAAATTACAACAAAGATCAGAGGCAGACATTTGTAGGACATTATCTGAGAAGTGAAAAATTGGAACACATTGTGGCAGCTGGAAAAAGTCTCTGAAGACAGAGAAAAGGTACTAGATGGGCTGTCAGTGTGGCTGGGAAGAAAGTCACCAGCGGATCTCATAATCAAGTCTAAAGACAGGGAATTGTGGAGAGAAATGATTGCCTACACCATGCAGCATGGCACTTGAATTGGCCTGACTAAAACCTTTTACTTCAAACTAGCCATGTTTCTCAGCATTCAGTGTTCAGTGCTAGCCGTTACATAGGCTGATTATTGTTTAACAGCGTTAAAAAATTTAACATACCTCTAGCATTATTTGGTTGTTTTTGGGTTTTTTTTTCCTTCTGTAATCAGATATTTGTTCTGTAATCAGATATTTGTTCTATAATCAGATATTTGTTCTATAATCAGATATTTGTTCTGTAATCAGATATTTGTTCTATAATCAGATATTTGTTCTGTAATCAGATATTTGTTCTGTAATCAGATATTTGTTCTATAATCAGATATTTGTTCTGTAATCAGATATTTGTTCTATAATCAGATATTTGTTCTGTAATCAGATATTTGTTCTATAATCAGATATTTGTTCTGTAATCAGATATTTGTTCTGTAATCAGATATTTGTACAATCAGAAATACAAGTATAGTGATATAAATGAATAGAGTACATAAAAAGTTTGTAGTAGAAGTTTGCTTTTATTTTTATTTACGTTGTCCAGATATATTTGTATCAGGAATCAAGTACCATGACTTGGACAGTTTGCCATATTGGTCAGGTTGAAGTGGGAAACATTATTCTTGACCCCATTGGCCAGGCTGAAATGGGAACACATTATGTTTGACCCCATTGGCCAGGCTGAAATGGGAACACATTATGTTTGACCCCATTGGCCAGGCTGAAATGGGAACACATTATGTTTGACCCCATTGGCCAGGCTGAAATAGAAAACATTATTTTTGACCCCATTGGTATGCTTGTTTTTGACGCATGCACTATGCAACTAAGATGCCATTGTTCAAAAGAACGTTGACAGCTAAATTATGAAATGCATGCTTGCTGATCATGATAACATTCTATGAACTGTAGAGAGAATACTTTTAATATGGGCTATCCCCAAAACCCAAAGATTATTTCCAGGGCTCCTTCAGTTTATTAAAGGTTGAGAAAAATGATGAGCACATTCATTCTAAAACAGAGAATATATATATATATATATATATATCCAGAGTTCGAGTCTTAAAGAAAGTTATTAGGAAATTATTCCAGAAGCTCACTCAAATTCCCCCCGCCGAAATCTTTATCTAGAAACTTGCTAAACTGATCTCGAGTAGCTGGATCAGAAAGAAGTTCTTCTGTACTGAAAGCCCATCTCTTGACTCTGCTGTGGAATTTCTCTTGGGTTCCTTTTGAAATTAAAAATGTAGAAAAAAAAAACCTTTTTAAAGTGCTGTATTGATATATGTTTTTGCTGCTCTTCTTGTAGAAACATGCACCTAAATATTTGTTCCAAAATAGTGTCTTGATGTACTGTAGATAAGTACATTTAGCTGTCTGATCCAGTGATTAGAAGTGAAACTTTACATAAGTGAATCATTTTGTGATATTTTCATTTATGCTTCCAGCCGGGATGTGTAAATACCACAGAAGTTGATATTAAAAAGGCATGTCGGATGAACAGACATTCAAAAATGAGTCGGGTATGCAATTTTTTTTTTTAAGTTTTGTATATATTTAACTATAAATTTGTTTCTCACTCAGCAAAATATAATTCATTTCATATTTAAATATTCACAAAAAATGTCTGTTTTAAAAATGGCATTAGTGCCTATACCATGTAAGGGAAAGGTAAAGGTAAAAATGGCATTAGTACCTATACCATGTAAGGGAAAGGTAAAGGTAAAAATGGCATTAGTACCTATACCATGTAAGGGAAAGGTAAAGGTAAAAATGGCATTAGTACCTATACCATGTAAGGGAAAGGGAAAGGTAACCCTGTCATGCCTTAGAGGCACATAGAGATATGGTATTAGTGCCCATATTGTCCTTGACCTGTCAGCACACTAGAGGGTGATGTGGTCAGTATTATGCCTAGCTGCCTTTCCTTCCCTACCTCCGGAAGAAGCAGGGTACCAATTTCTACAGCTGGGTGATTGGAGTGCCTCTGGCCATATTTGAACACCTGACCTTCACCATGAGATATGAGTGCACTTACCACTTTCTACTCAGATGCCATGTAAGGTAAGGCAAATGTAAAATCCCCATTTTCTTGCCATTAAGGCATATTGGAGATACAGTGTTAGGCCTGTATTTCCAAGACCTTTGGCATATGAAAGTGTGATGTTCAGTTACATGCCTAGTCACGTTTACCTTCCCAGATATCTCTGGTACCCATTTTTAGAGACTGGATTGACCTCGGGGCCTTTTTTTTGTGTGTGTATGTGCCAGAAAAAAATCCCACTGCTGGGACTGAACTCGGTACTACCAGATTAATAGACCATGTGCCTAACCGCTGAGCTAACAAGGCCACCACCAATAGCATGGACAGTCACTAAATTTTTTTTAAGTAATATTTTGTATTGATATGTGTTAACAATACATTTTATGGATTATTATTGGCTCACTCTGTTGAAGCTGTAGAAATGTGTACCTGGCTTCTGGAGGCTTGGAAGAAAAGGTAGCCTAATGTGATACTAACAACATCGCCCTCTAGTGTGTCAGCTGGTAAAGAAAATATGGGCACTAGCACCATATCCCTGTCTCAGTGTTATGACACAGGGTTACCTTTACCTTGACCCCTTAGTCTGCTGAGTTGCAGTACTCAGCAGTATAAAAAAGATCTGGTAGTTTTTATAAGTAGGAAGTTAAGTGAACTCTGCAAATAATGGAGAGCAATTCAGCATAAGGGTGCAGCATCATTTGAAGAGGAAATGAGGACCAAACTAGAAAATGCAAGTGCAAGGAAAGTGTATCTTGCATCACAAACGTTGCTTACTGTTACTGTAACAAGGTCAACCACTAGTAGAGTCAGCCATGAGAAGAACTGTTCAGCAAGATGATACTGAGCAAAACCCACAACAAAACTCTCTTCTCAGATAAAAAATGGAAGATAAAAAAGTGTACTCTGATACTTTCGGAGAAAACAAGAGATTTTAAGGAGTGCTGTTGGAAATAATAAGAAGTGCCCATCTCAGAAACGCTCTTTTGGGAAACTACAACAGAGTCATCTACGAAGATCTTTGTACTGTCTCTGCACTGTTTATGAGTACATTTTCACAGAGTCAAGACAGAATAATTACAGCATTTTAGTAGTCAACCACTATAAGTGAAAAGAACCAGATTTGAAGAACAGAACATGCCAAACCAAAGTTGCATTCATAAAAATGAAATCTGATTTTGATAAAAATACATTATTTCAAGGAGGCCTATTTTATTACAAGCCACACAGTAGTGTTTTTGTTATCAACAAAAATTCATCTTAAGAGTTTGAGTTTTTAGTAATTTAATTGTGCTCAAAATCTTCTTCATATTTTCTTGCTGTGCCAGCCCAATTATGCAGTGCCAGGTGGTCGTATAAGTCCCAGTGTGTCTGAAGCAGATTTGCACACACCAGCAGATTCCATACGACATGAGGTATGAATATCTTAAGTGCATGACTGAGAAAGTAAAATGCTTGTATACTCTGAAAGATCGTATGAGTTGCTGAGTTATGTAGACTGTGTGCGTGAAATAAGATACTTGATTGGACTTGCTAGTCTTACTTGTTTATGTTGTGTGAGAAATGTCATCACACAGTGATAGTAACCGTGACAGGTGCCAAACATACTAGGAGGCAAAGATCTAGTGGTTAAACCACTTCATCAGAATGGTTTATAGCCAGTTACCGTCACAGATTTCAACAACAGAAGACATGGTTATCAAGCCAAGAGAGCATCCAAGATTATGACAGCTAGGTGATGCCTAAGGGGCTATACAGTGGTGTAGAATATCATTGGCCAGTACCACATGTGCTTCAGGACCATTAACAGCATTTGTGATGGGATAAAGTAAAATAAGACAAAGTAAGATCTGCTACATTTTTCAAAGTTTTTCTGGTGAACATCATACATTCATATCCAGATCTTTCCTTGATCTGCTGTGATGTTTGATTATTCATTCTTCTCTCTTATTCTCACTGTTTCATCATCATCATCATCAGGTGCCATGCCAACTGGCATTGGCTATTATGCTTCTCTACACGATCCTTCATGCAGGCCAGTAGCTCAGTTGGTGATCTCCTCTCACACTATCTCATCAGACTGTCCAGTATCATTTCTCTTGGTCTTCCCCTGGCTCTTCTTCCCTCTATTTTTCCTGTTGTTATAATATTTTGAATCCCACCTCTTCTCATTGCATGTCCTATGAAAGTACATTGTCTCTCTCTTATTTTTTTTGTACAAGATTTTTTTCTATCTCCAACTCTTCTCAAACATTCTCCATTAGTCATTTTTGCTGTCCAGGGAATTCGCAACATTCTTCTAATAAACCACATTTCTGCTGCTTCCAATGATTTTTGTGCAGATCTGCCTATTGTCCATGATTCACTTCCATATAATAAGATAGGTTCAATATAGCATTTTGGGACTCGTTTTCTAACATTCATTGATAAGGATGTGTTGAATATGTTTCTCATTCTCTGAAATACAGTCTTTGCTTGCCCTATTCTTTTCCTAATTTCTGTTCTGCATTTCCCATCTGAAGTTATTACTGCTCCAAGGTATTTGAATTTCTGCACCTGTTTTTGAATAGTTCCATTTAATTTTATACTGTATTTTGGTAGATTCTGTTTCTTAGATATAACCATAGTCTCTGTCTTTTTGATGTTCAAAGTAAGGCCTTTCTGTTCACTTTCTTTGGCGACTTTATCCAAGAGATTTTGCAGGTCTTGTTGGTTCTCAGCTATCAGTACTGTGTCATCAGCAAACTGAAGGTTGTTAATATTGTATCCTCCTACTTTTATAGGCGACCTCATTAGCTGAGTGGTTAGGCGCTCGGTTTGCAAATCTGGTGGTACTGGGTTCAGTCCCAGTAGTGGGATTTTTTCTGGTACACACCTAAAAAAGGCCCCGGGGTTGACCCAGCCTCTAAAAATGGGTACCAGAGAAATCTGGAAAGGTAAAGCGGCCAGGCATGATACTGACCACATCACACTTTCATGTGCTGATGGTCACGGAAAATACGGGCCTAACACTATTCCCCAATATTACTTAATAGCATGGAAATGGGAAATTTACCTTTTTTTTTTTTTTACCTACTTTTATACCTGGTTCTCCAATGATCGGTCTTAGTATATTCTCGCTGTACAGAGAAAAAAGGTCTGGAGATAGTACACACCCCTGTCGCACTCCCTGTTTTATTGGTTGATATTTTCCAGTTTTACTTTCAACTCGAATCGCTGCTTCCTGTGCAGTTTTACAATCCTCAGGTCTATGCGGTCTATGTTTATGTCTTCAAGCATTTTAATAATCTCATGTTTCACCTTGTTGAATGCCTTGGTGTAATCAATGAAGCATAAATAGAGTTTTTTTCTTTACTTCTAAAGCTCTTTCTGTTAGTGTTCCACTGTTATATAGGTATCATTTTTGTGTATGAAAATGTTTAATGTGAGTCAGACCTTTTACTGTTCTATCATTGTGGTGTCCTCTTATTTGAAATCTGTGGTTCCAGTTTTGTTAGGCGTCTTGAATGCAGACTGTAGCTGTTCAATTTACCCCAAAGACTAATAAATGCTGTGATTTCATGAATGTGCATTGATTATAAAAGTTACTTTTATGTATATATAACTTTCTAAAGTGTGCTTACTATTTTAAAATAAGTTTGTGACTCATCACAAAATGAACTTCATGTAGATATTTGAGATACTGGTAGTACGAAAAGGTCTTTAGAGATATTTGAAATGGTAAAAAGTTGATTGCTTATGAAGTTAATGGTGTCTGGAAAGTAAGTGAAGTGTTTTACAATTTTTGTTGGTCAAAGAGTGTCTAGATTATTATTATATTTAAAAAAGTAAAGATATTACTAATGCTGCTCAATAAATGCATTTCAGATTGATGTTTTGCGGAGGAAATTAGAGAAAAGACGGGTAAAAATTTCGAAAGTTGTAGAATGGTAAGTGTTTTCTTTTTTTTTTTCATCAAAATAATTTAGTCATGAAAGTTTTGAAATAAAAACAGGCAAATTATTTTATTATTTTTTCCCTTTTCTTTGATTTAAACACATATTTTTTTTTTTAAATGAAAAAAAAACAAACCTTCCTAATAAACTGATTTCTACAGAATGTAACATCAGCAAAATCATGAGCAGAATTACCATTTTCTTGCAATCATTATTCGGTTATATAAATGTTTATTTATATAAATAAATAAATAAGTGGATAAATTAATGCAACAACAAGTTTCTTTGCAATTAACTCTTTCAAGGCGGGGTCAGAAGGAGTTTTCTTAATGATCTGCTGTAACATTTTTTCACATTTCCACTCACTTATGAAGTTAACTTCTGCCTGTTCTATTTTGGCTTCCAAACCTTCATCCTCTGTATGCTGAGTTTTCAGTGCTAAGCTCCAAGCATAAGTTATATGTGTTATTCTATGCCATACTGTCCAATGGTTTTGTTTTTGATGTTTCTGCATCATACTCTTCAATTTGTTTGGACATGTTCATATTATTTACATAGAATCTTCCATTTTCTAGTTTTATTTATCATCAGATCATATTAGTGAGTGCTTTTAGGATTGAAGTACCAAAGAAACATATTCTTTGTACATTTAGTTTTTCTGAAAATTATTTTACTGTTGAAAGTTGAAGATGCCAGATTTCTGCAAAAAACAAAAGTATATTTTATTCCAGTTTCAAACTTCAGTCAGCACACTTTCCACAAAGTTTAAAATTGCAAACTTCTGATCCTTAATGTTAAATTGTAGCCTCCTTTCATACTCTATATATTTATTGTTTTATTTAAAAGTTTCTGCTTCAGTTTTTAATTTTTGCATCAAATGCCAAGTAATCCAATAATATATGTAAATACATATTTCATTGTTTTTTCAGTTCAGACTTGATGTTATGGAAAAATATAATAACTCTAAAAGTTCATTGTTTTAGCAGAGCACAGTTGTAAAGGAATTTTGACACTGAAGACTCTCAACATATTTTACAGCTTGTATAGGTTTTAAGAAAGATAAATGAATGAGCATATTTTTATCTGTAGTTTCATGGTATACATTCTCATGTTTGACTTACATTTTTTTGAACTGATGATATAAAACTATTCACATTTACCCAAAGATTGATAAATACTGTGATTTTATGATTATACATTGATTATAAAAATTGCTTTTATATACAAGTATATTTATCTTTCCAAAAGTACTCACTATTTTAAAATAAATGTGTGACTCACCATCACAAATGAACTTATTTGAGATATTGCTAGTATGAAATCTTTGAAAGGATAAAAGGGTGATTGCTTAGCCAGTTGTAAATTGGATGACCTTTTACTCCTTCATGAATGATTAGAATTATCTTTTTTCTTTTTATAAGTGATAAGTTTGAACCATTCTGGTAGTTTACTTCCACATGCATCAGTAAAATTCACTGTGATGGACACCTGCATGAAATGATAAATAAAGCATGAAGTTCATTGATGCAGAGATATCAGATTTATTGGTGTTAACATATTCAGTAAAAGAAATTACCATTGCAGTAAAACTGCTTCTAGTAGAAAAAGATGGACAGAGTGATAGAAATATCCCATTTTCTTTGGTGGTCACCTTGACAGAAATGCTTGGTGTTTGGCATCAGTGCCACTTTGGATATGTCATTCAGATGTTGGTGGAACTGATCTCCTGAGCATAAGCCAGTCTCTCCTGTATACTTCATGTCACTTTGCTTGCACAAAATTGCATAAATGACAAGAGAAAGGCACACAAAGAACTACTGAAATGTTAACGTATACTTTGGGAAGAATATCTAGCTCATTTTGACAACAATGGACAAGTATTGCATATACGACAACCACAGTATTCGATACTAGAGAAAGTCATGTCTGCTGACATGAGACTTTCCTCACTCTTTCTGTTTTTTTTTTTTTTTTAGAAAACTGAACCATACACTTCATTAACCTTTTCAACAGAAGTAGATGATAAACAAACTGGAAGCAGCAGAGATGTGGTTTTTGAGGAAGATGCAACAATTATCTGGACAGTCAGAAAAAAACAAATGAAGGTGCCCTCAAAGAATTTTCGAAATAATGAAGACTAGTTAGAAATGATAAGAAAAAGACAATCAAAATTGCTTGGTAATGACAGGAAAATTCAAGGGAAGAAGAAGAAAGGGAGACCAAAAGAAAAAATATCTCAGTGAACTCAACAGGCAGGTTGTAAAAAACTGAAAAGCATTTGCATTGATAGAAACACCAAGGATTGTTCAAGCTTGAGAAGCATGATTGTCAACGGTATCTGACATGACACATAATGAATGAAAAACTTATATCAGGCAACTCTCAGAAATATTTCATGTGAAGAAATGGACTGTTACATCTGGTACTGTAATACTCAGGAAACCTTTGAGCTTCATGTTTTACATTTTGTGATTAGTGCAAGCCGAACAGCTACAATATTTAGAACTGACCAGTAAAAATTAAGAAATAGTGCTCTTGATATTTAAACATTTTCTACACATGTTCAGTTTTTTTTTTAATACTTAAGAAAAATTCATTTTCACCTTGCCCTGAAAGAGTTAATGAGAAATAAATTTGTTTGTTCCATTAGTTTGTGCACTTTTCGAGATTTGTTTTATAAAAATAAATTGTATGTTTTTTTTTCGTCTGTAACCATTTATATAACCACTGAATAGTGATTGGGCCATGCATTTGTATTTTCAACCTATTTCAGTTACATAGCTTATTACCAGCAATATGCAGAATTTGATGCCTTTATGACAAGTCCAGACACTTCCAATCCCTGGGTCTCAGACAGCACTGAGTTTTGGGAGCAAGAAAAGACAATGTAAGAATTCAAAATTGTATATTATTACTATTCCAATTTTTATATTGCCACTGTTTCTCTGGTTTTTATATTACTGTTATTACTGTAGATTTTTTTATTACTGGTATTGTTCTGATTTTATATTATCACTATTGTTATAGATTTTATATTATCACTGTTGTTGTAGAGTTTATATTAGGACTGTTGCTGTAGTTTTTATCTTACTGTTGTTATTTTAGATTTGATATTTTTTTATATAAATTAAAAACCTCATGTATTTCTAGTATTCTTCATAATTAAACTTTTGAAAGTGGTCCCCCACTTGTCCTTCACAGACTCCAGTTTTAGAACTATTGTTCTGTATGTTATGAGAAGGAAATAAATAACATGGAGTTCGACCGGTCTGTTGTCGTAAAGACTTTCTGGGGAAAAAAAAAGTGTTATTTTGAGAGGATCTTTGATGCAGACAAAGATACCTACTGTGCTCATTGGTTTCCTCTTTGTCAATCTTATGGTTTTGCAAAGAGGGTGGAGCTTGCAGCTTAAATCTGATTTGTTGTTGTTGCATCTGATTATTTCTGTCAGATATCAATAGAATCAGCCATGAGAGAAATCCACTGAAATGTTGCTCAGCAACCTTCCACTGACAGCTAACATGTAGATGCTTCAAAAAACACCCAAAAAAAATTAAAAGAGTCATTATTACATTTATTTCTTGCACATTCTGGTAAACCACTCATGATATGTCATCTTACATTTTTGTTTCTGAAAGGAACCCAAGAGAAATTCCACAGCGGAGAGTCAAAAGATGGGCTTTCAGTATAGAAGAGCTTCTTTCTGATCCAGCTGGTCGAGATCAGTTTAGCAAATTTCTAGATAAAGAGTTCAGTGGGGAGAATTTGAAGTGAGTTTCAGTTCTTACTTGAAAAAGTTTTTAACAAATATAAAGTTCAGAAAGTGAGATTTTAATCTGCGAGTGGTTAGGCGTTGAGTTTGCTTTTCTGGTGGTACTGGGTTCAGATCCCAACAGTGGGGATTTTTTCTGGTACCATCACACCAAAATGGCCCAGGGGCCACCCAGCCTCTAAAAATGGGCACCAGAGAAATCTGGGAAGACAAATGTGGCCAGGCGTGATACTGACCACATGACACTTTCATGTGCCGATGGTCGTGGAAGTACTGACTTAACACCGTATCACCGATATGCCTTAATGGCATGGCAACAGGGGTTTTACTTTTACCAGATTTAATTTAATATAACTTTGACCAAATCTAATTTGATCACACATAAGTTAGAGCAAGGTCAATTTACTTACGCATATAATTTTTATGTATAATTATTCAAGATTACAGTGGGTCTTTGTTTTTTTATTATTGATTAAAAATCATCAATTTGTTTTTTTTTTATTTCTTTTGTTGGTACTTTTTTTAGGTAGTTACAGTAATTAATATGTGTTATTTTTATGTGGATCAATAATTAATATGTGTTATTTTTATGTGGATCAATTGAATACTAAATTTACGTTGGTGTTTGATATGTATATGGTAAGTAAGAAATGATAAAGGACAATTAAGATGCTTAAAATCTGAGCAGACAGAAATATGAAGCATATTTCATAGCCAGTAAAGAAGCTGTGGAACAAATTAAACTGAAGAAAAAAAAGAAATAATGAAAACAGCCTGTAAAAAAAGATCTATATGCATTGAAAACTATTTGAAGAGAAATGCAAGAAGGAAAAAAATGATTAAAACGATGTTGTAATATTTAGTGAAGAACATGAAAGAATTTGATTAAATTCACCAAAAAAAAAAAAAAAAACCGAAAAACAAAGCAAGCTGAATATCTTCTACATTCAATCTCCCCAAAGGAGATGGCACAGGATAGTGATGGATATACTATATTGTTTTTATAAATCTTAAAGATTTCTGTTGGTACAGAAGAACTGTTATGGAAAAATAAGTCATGTTTAAAAAGTACGAGACAAAGATGTTTCAATGTTTAGATTCTGGTTGGCATGTCAAGAGTTAAAAGGCCTTGCAATGCGGGAAGTCAATAAGAAAGTCCATGAAATTTTCAGGTAAGTGGAAGGCTGCGGGCCACTCATATTTGTGTCTGACATGAATAGTTTTTGGGCATAAGTATATATTCTGCTGCTTCTTCTTCTTCTTCAGCTTCCCAAGCAATTAAATCTTCCCGTGCCGCAGAAAAAAACGCGGACGTTCCAAGTTAAAAGCACGGGTCTTGATCTGTATAGGGGGTATAGTTGTAAAATTGAATGTAATAAAGTATTTCCACATTATAAGTATACGTATTATGCATCAAAATAGCTGTAAAAGTAAGAATGAAGAGTTCATTATGAAAAAAAGTAGTAGTGTGATGATTTTAGATGTTAATTGTGTCCTACTTACCATTGGGTAGGTCTAGATCTACCATCGGCGATGTCTAGATTGACCTGTAGCTTCATCCGATCTCGTCAGGTCATAATATGTGGCATACTCAGTACAACAATGTCTGAAATAACCATCTAACTACTTTTTCAATCCATTTTATAGGTCAAAATCTACTTGGAGCACTTTCAAGAACAGTGGTCTTGTCACAGGGCATATCCGTACCCCTTTCTACATCACCAAAAATTGAAATATCTCTATTACAAACTTCGTTTTTCACACTCAAATCGGTCTTAACTAGGCATTCTTCTGCCATTTTGTAAAGGGACATAAGCAGTTAACATGCGAACCAAAATGTGAATGTTACAGTTGTACGAAACAAAACACATGACAGTATTGTGGCTTAACATGAGAAAGTCAACATCGACTTTGGTAAAATAGTGGCTTATGGCACAGAAAGCGTTAAGGCTCATTGCTGTAGATAAAGTTGGTCTCCATTCCTCTCTAATTTTTTTCTCCTTGATGACACCAATTTCCTTTATATCCTGTGTTGTCTTTCCATCTCTGTCTTGGTCTGCCTCTCAGTCTTGTTTCCATCATCTCTTGTATACACATCATTTTCATTTGTCTGTTCCCTTCCATTCTTTCAGCATGACCCAATTAACGTAATCTGTTCACTTTCAAGACATTTATAATCTGCTGTGATTAAGCTGTTCAGTTCAGTGTTATTTCTAGTTCTCCATTCCCCACAGTTGGTATCCTTTATATAAGTATAATCAACACAAGTAGTGAAAATGAGGAACAGCTTGAGAAGACCTTACTTCCAAATCAAGGAGGTTATGGGAATTTTAATAACGATAATTTTTCTAGTAAATCATTTTACTTTCATAGTGCACTCTCACTGGGGTAAACCATTACTTTTCTGTGACATGTTTTTCTTTTCCTTTTTGTCATATTTTGCTTACAAAATCATATACATCATTTATGCTAGGTGTTAATACAGCAGGGTCTCTCCCTGTTTCCATGGAGTTTCTTTCTTAAAATGGGATTGCTGCGGGTCATCATGTAACTGATCTGTTCTGTGTATACGAGTCAGTAATTTCTCATGATTTTTATTGTCATGATAGTTACCTCAATGAATACGGAAGCTGAATAAGAACAAGACAGTCCAAGGACTGATTGATCTATCAGTTGGGCAAATAGACTATAGATTCAAATCCCACCAGATGATGGGATTTTTTTTTTTTACTTAATTGTTCCATGCCCTCATGTTTATGTTAATTTATTCACAATTAATTGTTCCATGCCCTAATGTTTATGTTAATTTATTCACAATTAATTATTCCATGCCCTCATGTTTATGTTAATTTATTCACAATTAATTGTTCTATGCCCTCATGCATTTCTTAATTTATTCACCTGATTTTTCTTGGATGCAGTTCATTTTTTTAATCAAACTGAGTTTCACGTAACAGTAACAAGCTGGAGGTCTGTTTCGGTCAACCTTCCCAAAGGAGAATGAACAGAATAGTAATTAATTTACTGTTGTTTTTACTCTGCGTCTTCTGACATGAGTGTTCACAACACAGTGTGTCTCCTCCTCGTGAATGCATATATTCCCTTTTATGTTTTAGAAAAAAAGTTTATCTCATCAGAGCATACTGAGCTGCCATTTTTGTAGTTCAGTGGATGGGAGGCACGAGAGAAGAAACGGTTGACCATGTGAAATTCTAAAGAGAACATTGTTGAGAGAGGCTAAATTAGCGGACATGAAATCCCTTGACAAGGTTGAAAAACTCACAGAAAACAGAAAAACTTGACGAACTACCATGCAAGCCCAATGTGACGTTTAATGGCACAGGAAGGATGTAGGATGAGAGTTGGGAGGGGAGATTAATCCTGCTGCTTTAGGTCTGAGAAACCAATTTCAGATGATTTTACAACACCTACCCTTGTCATCCATTTATGTCCTAGACTGTGAGATCATATTCTCTGAGAATGTCATTGTATGAAACTAGGAACACCAAAGTACACTGTATATGTAGTGTGTCAGTGTATTAAGAAAAAACATACTCAAGCAGAAATCAGTCCGTGCTGCTACATATGTATATGAGACCATTCTCAGTTTGATGTCGTAAATTTGCAGAAACAACATGAAATTTTTTAAAATCTGCCATGTTTATTTGTTAAATGTTGTTAATGTGTATTTCACAAGTGAGTTCTTGGCGCCAGGAGCCCATAATCCTGTCAATGTGGACTGCCAAATTATGGAGCTTGTGCGGAGAAGAATGGAGAATAACCCAACACGTTTTGTTTTTGATGAAGCTAAGGTGAGCGGTTGTTTTAGCTATATGTGTGTATGATATGATTTGCTTTGGAAGACAAAACAAATATTTTCTAGTGTTAACACAGTCTGGCCATTATAGCATAAATCAACATGTTCATTGATGGTGAAGGCTTTGGAGAGAAACTGCATCTTGGGTCTGCTGCAGAAAGTCAGGAACAGCACTCTTTAGCCTAGCAGACAGGTTCTGAAACAAGCAGGTGGATGTCATCTGTTTATTGCAGTGGTTCCCAAATTCAGGTCATGACCTAGAAAGGGTCAAGGTCTGAGGTAGGTTCATAAAATGATGTGATGTATGATAAGTTTTGTTGAATTTCATTGATTTTATCTTTTTGATGAGTTGTGGGTTATGTGTCAGTGCTGATTTAGGGTCATGGGGCACGTACCATAGCTAGTTTAGGGTCACGCTGAAAAAAAAAATAGAAAATAAGGTTGGGAACCACTGGTATGTTGAATGTAGTCATCATTTTGGTGCAGAGCTCCTTGTGTGTCAAATTCTATATATGTTTGATAGCATTTTAGTATCTTGATTGGTCTAGTTTATCCAGTTATCAACAAACCATAATTGTTTTGTGAGCTGTACTTGCATCTCTTCTCTTCTGTTGTAACACTTGATGCTTCCTCAAATGATGCAGTGTACTTGTACAGAGATGCACTCAGACTGACAGAATCTTTATCCAGTGCTCATGGCATATGGAGAAATCTCACATGGATGTCTAACCACAATAATCTGCTACATTCCATTGAGAAAGTGCTTAATATATGAAGCAATATTTGGTATGCTTAATCGTTGATATAGTTGATGTATTGTCCTCATGGTCTTAGATAGTTGCTCTTATACTTGAATCCAGTGGGGTTTTTTTTATAATTTATCGTATATGTCTTTGATCTTTGTCTAAAGTTTTTTTGTGGTTTCTTCTTTGGTATTTGCTCTCAGAAGGGGATAAATACTGTGTTTTGCTGATACACCCCTTGCAGCCTGTGGCTGTCTCATAGCAGTGCTGAAATGATTATACGTTTTTCAGACATTCCCCAGGGTCTTTGTATGCTACATAGGACATCACATGTTACGTCATATAGTCAACCAAGTCTGGTGCCTATAGAACACCTAAACATCTTTAATACATGAATGTTATAAATGAAAACAGGCAGGATGATGAAAGTCTAGTGAGATCTCAGAATTTTAAAATCTCCAGTTGAGCCTTCCGACAGTTCACCCATCGAAGTGTAACTGAATGTCTGGATCAAACACAATATTTAATTTCCAGTTGACAGAGCCAGTATCCTATTCTACTGCAAAGCCTTCACAATGAATTGTACAGATACATACATCCATGTGGCTCGGAGGGAAGAGCTCTGATTATTACACACACCAGTATCTTCAATGAACTAACAAAATTATATCCACACAAGGACAAAGATAACTACTTCCTACTAACGCAGACCAATGGCTCTCTGTCATGTCCTTTTTTTTTTCTTATTGACCCTCCTCTATGAAGCATTGCCAAATTTCGTATCCTCTTTTTAGCCCACATTTTATTTCGGCATGAATATGAAAAATGCATATATTACACATATGAACGAGTAGAAAAAGGAAATCCATGGGGGCGTGAAATATATACTAGTTATAAGCCCAACACATCCAACTTCTGCATATTATATTTTTAAGATTGGTTTCACCTTCTCATTTTGCTCACTTGGTCTGACTGCTATCTTTAGGGAAACAGCTGAGAGGTAGAACAGAGCTTTGGTTGGCTATGATGGCCCAGCATAATGAGGTCTCTAATGCTTCATCCCCTGTGGCATTTGGGATATCTTTACCTTTTTTTTTTTAATGGCGTGCCAACTCTGAACCCAGTGGTCACTGAGTACTGTCTCTTTCAGCTTGAATACTGCATCTCTGCCACCCTTTGAGACTGCATCTCTGCCACCCTTTGAGACTGCATCTCTGCCGCTCTTTGAGGCTAGTCTGCCTGCTTTACTCAGTACTGCATCTCTGCCACCCTTTGAGGCTAGTCTGCCTGCTTTACTCAATACTGCATCTCTGCCACCCTTTGAGGCTAGTCTGCCTGCTTTACTCAATACTGCATCTCTACCACCCTTTGAATCTAGTCTGCCTGTTTTACTCTGTCACAGAAAACTGCAACAGCCTAGAACCAGATACCTATCAGCATCAAATAAATATTTATAAAATTTGAAAATAACTGAGCTAAAACTGACTACAGAATTATTAGGTTACTCCACACAAATGACAGGATGTTAATCATTTTAGAATTTATGGCCAAAACGATTTATGTTGCTGATCAGAAGTTATGAAAGAAAAATCATCACCACAGAAATGAGATGCTTGAGGAAAATACTAAATGTAACAAGAAGAGACAAAATTAGAACAAAATCTCCATCAGGGCTATGGGTTGGAGTACCACCAGTGATAAACTATATCCAGAAACAACAGTCAGGTGGTTTCAGTCTTGTTATACAACATCCACCTGGCAACATTCAGGCTAGGAACTGCAGGGAACACAGGAAGAGGCTGCCCACGAAGGAGTTGGAGGGAGAAAATTACAGAAACCTTAAATATCCCTATATATGAGGCAAATCACCAAGCCCTGTCAAGACATCTACTTGTCCCCTCAACACTGAAAGGAAAAAAAAAAAACAAGATGAAACAAGACGAGTCAGAAATTGAAATAGTTTCCTTGTAATTTCTTTTTCATGTAGTAAATACTCCTTCACAATCTCAGTCTTTCTGAATGTACCAAAATTTTAAAAAAAGAACAAAACCTGGCATTCTGGTGTCCTCTCCTTGACTGGCAACATTTTGTTTCTTAATACTTAAATATCTGAATTTGTTACTTCTGACACTGGTCCCATGTGACATTTTGTTTCTTAATACTTATATATCTGAATTTGTTACTTCTGACACTGGTCCCGTGTGACATTTTGTTTCTTAATACTTATATATCTGAATTTGTTACTTCTGACACTGTGTGACAGAATAGCTAAGATGTGTTTCAAAATTCACTGTCACATGGAAGGGAAAGGAAGAATGGAAAAAAAAAATCCAACAAGTTAAAATCTCTGGGAGTCATAACCCAGAGGAGTCCGCCCCATGTAGAGTGTCAGGCTTATCTGCTACTCTGTAATGGAGAGTTTTCTGCTTGCATTTTCTAACTTCTGTGTTTGTCGAATGCTACTAATATGAGTGTTCTCATTATTTTATTTAGTTTATGGTAAGCTAGGTTCTGGAAGAAGCACAGTAGAGTGGAAAGCTCTCCAAGCATCATTTTGCTGAACATTGCTCCTGATTGATTTTACTGGATTTGCATAAGTTACTAATATTAGATTTACATAAGCAATAACGGACAGAATGATGAAGATTTTTCTCTGTGTGTGTGTGTGTGTGTGTGGAAAGGGGGGGGGTGATACATTCTGATGTCCGTTAACACAGCTATTATTTTCCACGTGTATTCCAGGACCATATATTCAAGCTTATGAAAAGTGACAGCTATAGCCGATACCTGAGATCTGATCAATACAAAGAGTTTCTCTGTGGCACAAGGAAGAAAGTGAGACTGCTGCCGGTCATACAGTCTGACTGGGCAGCTAGCATTTTTAAGCACTAATCATGTGTTCACATCTATTTATTTATTTGTTTCCTTATTTTTTTTTTTTTTATTCACATACTTTTTCACAATATTTATATATTGCTGTTTTTGTATATAAGTGTATAGTATTTGGATAAAGCCTGTGTCTGAGTATGCTTTACGACAGAAGGGGATGGAAACAGTCTCAAGTTTTAAAGACACTTGTAAATATTATACAGACTCGCAAATTTCATGGGTTTAGACGTTACCACAGTTATTTGTTTCATAAAAATCTTGACTTCACAATTTTGAAAATTATTGCAGTTTTTCTTGCAAATAACATGGGAAAGGGGGGGGGGGGGGGTTATTTGGTTCTGACATAGCAATTTTTTTTTTTTTTTAATCTTAAAATTTTTTTGGAATTCCTTTCAGTAAGAGGAAAATTGCCAGCATTAAGAGTGAGCACAGTAAAAAACAAGGAGGTCAGATTTAAATTTGTTAAATAACTTGGAGCACACAAAAAAAAATACGTGGTTGCTGTTAAATGCAAAATTGTCTGAATATGCTACTTGGAGAATGCAGGCTCAGTGAAATTAATCAGATTCAAATTCTTAATTTTAAACAAGATCCTGCATTTAACCCATGAAGGCTAGTTGTTAAAAAAAAAAGAGAGAAAAAGAAAGGAAGAAAGATAGAAAAAAAAAAGAAATTGTATGATTTGTGGAAAATTTTTATATTTCATAAAACTTTTTTTTTTTTTACCTTGAGTTTCCATTGGCCAGCTTTAAATAATGTGACAAAACAGAATAAGACAAGTGATGACTGAGCTTTAAATAATGTGACAAAACAGAATAAGAAAAGTGATAACCAGGCTTTAAATAATGTGACAAAACAATAAGAAAAGTGATGACTGGGCATTAAATAATGTGACAAAACAGAATAAGAAAAGTGATGACCAGGCTTTAAATAATGTGACAAAACAGAATAAGAAAAGTGATAACCAGGCTTTAAATAATGTGACAGAACAATAAGAAAAGTGATGACTGGGTATTAAATAATGTGACAAAACAGAATAAGAAAAGTGATGACCAGGCTTTTAATAATGTGACAAAACAGAATATGAAAAGCGATGACTGGGCTTTGAAAATATTTTTGGGTGACAGTGAGGGTCAGATATAGCAAAGCAGTTATTTTGGGAGTGGCTTAATAAAACAGTTGGATGAGAGCAAAGAAACGCCTCAACAGAAGAGAAACGCTGTTATGAAATGAAGACTCCGTGTTAAAAAACAGATTTGTACGTAGTCGGCTGAACTGAACGTAGATAATGAAGAAATAAACAATGATTTTGGATGATGAAGATTCTATTCTCTAAAGATAAATTTCACAAGAACTTGACTTGGTAATCTTAAAAAGAAGGATTTGGTATCTGCAGTTTGGCAGTGAAATTAAAAGTGTCTGCAGAGAGAGAGAGAGAGAAAATGAAAGTATTAAAAAAAATAAAAGAATAAAATTGACTTCTGCATAAATTTTCCATACTGTGGTGAGGCACTGACAGATAAAGCTGCATAGCCTAAGATAAAAATGACATTAGTCAATTTTGATGCACGTCAGTACTTCACTGTTTTTATATTTATGCACACAAATAGATATACACCAGAAGGCTAAACTAATTTGATTATACTGCTATGACTGCCTAAGACCACAACACCAACATTGCATTCAGCGAATGTATAAAAATCAATTTGCCAGAGAAGGTAAACATTACATGGATTTTATTTTCCGCAGTACATGACAGTAGGATTATTGAAGGCGGTATAAGCTTGTTTTGTAGTCGACAATCAGAGAACACCTTATTTAGGATATCACTACAGATTTAATATTATGTTTAATAGGGAAGTAGGTAATAGTCACTTTAGATAGCTTTGTTTAAAAAAAAAAAAAGTAAAATAGCTGCTTATTTTACGGTTTAATTCAGTTTTTAAAGGGCTCAACATTTTTATTTAAAGCAAACTAAATGTAGGCATTGTGGTTTGTTTTTTTTAATAAAAATATGGCTCCTGCAGGTATTACAAAAAAATTATATGGTTATTGGAATTTTGGTCACTTGTAGGATAAGGGTTAAAAATCTGTAAATGGCACAATAATGTGTTTGGGAAAATGGCCAGAGTGATGGAAAGATATTGGCTTTACAGGGTAAGATGCACTGGGCTTTGCTGTTTATACAACTGTCATTGCATGAGTGGAAAATAGGACATCATGTAAAACTTAGCTTTGTTATAATGGGAGAGTTTTTGATCAAGTTCACAAGAGGTGAAGTTTAAAAAAAAAAATTTCATGAATGCTCCAGAATTTTCTTAACGCATCATGTTCACTTCATATCAGATCAGAAAGCATTCTGATTCAGAGACCAAACTAGCTGAAAATTGCTTTGGCATGCTACTCTGTAACTTTGGTGGTAGCATTAGATATATTTGCTATGCTGTCTCTCTGGTGACTTAAACCTCATGTAAAGCTGAGCTGGTTTAAAGAATGAAAAAAAAAAAAAGAAATGTGAAACTTATTTTCAGTGTTTTAACTTTAGTTTTTCAGTCCTGTGATGTGGCTAGAACACAGCATTTATAAATTTGTGTTCAGTTTTAATGATCACATATATTATTTTACTTGTACAGTGTAGACTTGATTTCCATCCTGCTTGCAGTCATTTGCCACATTGGCTTTCATTACAGTTATAATAGAATTTGGATCATATTTCATATTTTAAATCCTAATCTTTTATGAGCAAAGTGAAAAAAAAGAGACATATATGAGTTATAAAATTTTCCAGCAGAACTTAAGTACATGGATGGTCCATGAAAATTAACTGTTATGAATGTTGGAAGTCAGTAAGATTAAATTAATGCCAATAGTAATGAAAGCCCAGCCTGGCAATGCTTTCAATTCCTTATCCTGAAATACCATATACGTTGGTGTCTCTTGCTATGCTTTAAATATTGTGTTAGCTATTTGTGTTGCTTGTTGTTGGTATGTTACATTATGAACAAAAGAAAGCACAGAGCATGACTGATGTCAATTCATTCCTCCCTAAAAAGACTTATCATCTTCATATTTCCATTACATTGAGCAGATGTCAAAATTTATTGCTAGAAGCAGTTGATCACTTGAAACTATGATTCACTAATGTTCCACTGATAAATATTGATTTTGGTTTTGGAGAATAGGGTAGATAGGCTGGACCAAGCAGAATCATTTTATAAAACCTGGTATTGTTGGCTTTTGTTGAGTACAGGAGGAAAATTTTATACAGCTTCAGCTAGTTTTAGGTGCCGTTTTATGACATTTCGGCTGTGATTTCCGCTTTGAGATATTGAAATTATCCTCCGCCAATACCCACATATGTTCTTTAAGATCCAGAAAGCAAGTCTGTAATGTTTTTTTTAGTTTCTGAATACCAGTCCACATGTACATGATATTAGATGATCATCAGGGAGTATCAACCAGTGTTTTTCAAGTTCCTTGATCAGTTTTTTCCTTGTATGTCACCATCATATTCAAAGACAGAACTGTTATGAGTAAGAGCAAACCAGAACTGATTGAGACCTAACTACCCCTTGTGATATTCTTAGTAGCAAGCTTGATAAGTGGGTATAATTGAATATGCTCCCCTTGACCTTGCTCCTTACAAGAGAAACAGGTTTGTTATTACTGTGAATGATTATGCCAACCTTCCTAGTCTCAGATTTCTATCTTTATTGTATGGATAAAGTGCATTGTCTTTTCAAAGTTGTGCTTTTGACCTCAGAGTTAATCTTCCAGTGTGTGACCCCATGTGGCCAGAGTTGGAGTCAGGTTTCTTGGTAGAGGGGGCACAGCCACATGATGTGCTGTTGAAACTGAAGACCTATGTAGAGGGTGCAGCCACATGATGTTCTGTTGAAATTGAAGACCTATGTAGAGGGGGCACAGCCACATGATGTGTTGTTGAAACTGAAGACCTATGTAGAGGGGGCACAGCTACATGATGTGTTGTTGAAATTGAAGACCTATGTAGAGGGGGCACAGCCACATGATGTGCTGTTGAAACTGAAGACCTATGTAGAGGGGGCACAGCTACATGATGTGCTGTTGAAATTGAAGACCTATGTAGAGGGGGCACAGCTACATGATGTGCTGTTGAAATTGAAGACCTATGTAGAGGGGGCACAGCCACATGATGTGCTGTTGAAACTGAAGACCTATGTAGAGGGGGCACAGCTACATGATGTGCTGTTGAAATTGAAGACCTATGTAGAGGGGGCACAGCCACATGATGTGCTGTTGAAATTGAAGACCTATGTAGAGGGGGCACAGCTACATGATGTGCTGTTGAAACTGAAGACCTATGTAGAGGTTGCACAGCCACATGATGTTCTGTTGAAATTGAAGACCTATGTAGAGGGGGCACAGCCACATGATGTGTTGTTGAAACTGAAGACCTATGTAGAGGGGGCACAGCTACATGATGTGTTGTTGAAATTGAAGACCTATGTAGAGGGGGCACAGCCACATGATGTGCTGTTGAAACTGAAGACCTATGTAGAGGGGGCACAGCTACATGATGTGCTGTTGAAATTGAAGACCTATGTAGAGGGGGCACAGCTACATGATGTGCTGTTGAAATTGAAGACCTATGTAGAGGGGGCACAGCCACATGATGTGCTGTTGAAACTGAAGACCTATGTAGAGGGGGCACAGCTACATGATGTGCTGTTGAAATTGAAGACCTATGTAGAGGGGGCACAGCCACATGATGTGCTGTTGAAATTGAAGACCTATGTAGAGGGGGCACAGCTACATGATGTGCTGTTGAAACTGAAGACCTATGTAGAGGTTGCACAGCCACATGATGTGCTGTTGAAACTGAAGACCTATGTAGAGGGGGCACAGCCACATGATGTGCTGTTGAAACTGAAGACCTATGTAGAGGGAGCACAGCCACATGATGTGCTGTTGAAACTGAAGACCTATGTAGAGGGGGTGCAGCCACATGATGTGTTGTTGAAATTGAAGACCTATGTAGAGGGGGCACAGCTACATGATGTGCTGTTGAAATTGAAGACCTATGTAGAGGGGATGAAGCCACATGATGTGCTGTTGAAACTGAAGACCTATGTAGAGGGGGCACAGCTACATGATGTTCTGTTGAAATTGAAGACCTATGTAGAGGGGGCACAGCTACATGATGTGCTGTTGAAATTGAAGACCTATGTAGAGGGGATGAAGCCACATGATGTGCTGTTGAAACTGAAGACCTATGTAGAGGGGGCACAGCTACATGATGTGCTGTGGAAATTGAAGACCTATGTAGAGGGGGCACAGCCACAGATGTGCTGTGGAAATTGAAGACCTATGTAGAGGGGGCACAGCTACATGATGTGCTGTTGAAATTGAAGACCTATGTAGAGGGGATGAAGCCATATGATGTGCTGTTGAAATTGAAGACCTATCTTGCAAGTGCAGTTTTGAGTGTGTGATAGGTTGAAGTGTGCTCACAGTTAGCAGTGTCCCATGCATAGTCTGAAGGTGGTGGTTTGTATGCCTATCAAATGTTGATAGATTTAGTCATGAGGGAAAGTTGTTCAGCAACTTACACAAACCCTGTCAGCTTCAACAAGTGTAGCTGATGTTATGATTATTTTAGGAGCTTTATGAGATGCCTGTAGCCCAGATTTGTACAAGGATGGAAGAAGAATAACTTTAACTCTCCAGCTACAAATTGTTTACCGCAGCTTCCATGAGAACATTTTAGTTAAAGTTCACAGTGAAATTATTCTGCAACAGTGTCATCATCAGTCATCTGTGTCTGAATGCTGACATTATATTAACAGATCTTTACACTGGTCAGACATTTCTCCATCATGATATGTTAGTTTATTCTTATCAAAATTAGAATTTTTGTTTTCATCATCTCAGAAAATAGCTGTATGTCTTTTAGAGAAAAATTTTGAAAAACCAGTATTAATTAAAACATTTCTCCAGTCAGAATTCATGACATGCTGTGAAATATCTCTTTAACTAATGCTGTTGAAGCATTGTAGGATAGACATAAATCACGCTTGTTATAGAGTGAGATACGACATAGAGTTATGATCTAACATATACTGTATATCTGTCTTCTCTGTCTTCCAGTTTTATTTTCAGTTAGACCTTTCTCTTTTATGCTTGCAAGTTGAGATTGTACACCTTTGCCATGGCTTGATGAGGCTTCAGTATGAAGGCTGTCTAGAATGTACTTTTTCTGTTCTAGTATTTCATTACTCGCCTCATGCATCAGCTGCACTGATCTTATCATTTCTGCTAAAATTGGCCAAAAACTAAACTTAAAAGCAGAACAAAGTGGGGGAAATGTTCAGCATTTTGAAGGAATGATTTGTAATTTAAGAATTTGTAAAATTATTTGTTTTCTAAATTTTTGAATTGATGAATAAGCCTTCGAGTTTAGTAGCTGTTACTAGCATTTTTCTGTAGCTTAAGGTTGAGAAACTTGGATGAAACAGAGTTTACCGATTACTCATGGATATTTTGGGTACATCAATTAAGTAAAAAATAAAGTTGATGCTGTTTTGGAAGACAGAACTTTCTGTAAGGTTCTTCTATGTTGGACACTCAAAATGTTGAAGATCAGTTTTTAACAGAAATATCTTAAAGAAGGTGACTTAAAGAGGGGGAAGAGAATGAGGGAAATTATGCAAAATTCATTACCTTGCGTCACATTCACATTTAAAATGACCAGATAGAATGATGAAAACAGGCTTTTATAAATAACAGGACAAGATTGCTTGGGCAAATAGCTTCACCAGACACCAGTAATTAGAGACAGTGCAAAGAAAAAAAATTTGTAATTTTATGGTTTTTTTCTTTTTTTCTGCTCCTGTTGTCTGACAAGACACAAGTCAAACTATTACAATATTGTTTTGTTACTAGTTAAAGCTCCCATGATTTTTACAGTTATTTTTCCAGAGTGTTATCATAGTGACCTCAGTTCTAAATATATACACAGAAGTAAGGAAGTGTTGTGTAGGATGAGAATGTAGGGTTTTTGTAAATAAAAAACTTGCATCTACTTGGACATTGTGGTGAAACTATCATCCTGTGCCATTAAGCATCACACAGGGCTCACAAGGTAGTTTGCCAATTTTTCCTATTTTAGGTGAGCTTTTCAACCTCATCAAGGGATTTTATGCATACTAATTTGGCCTCTCTTAACAATGTCCTCTTTAGAGTTTAATGTAGTCGACCTCTTTTTCTTCGGCCTGTTGTGTTCCATTTGATAGCTTGTTTTGGGATTCTCTGATTGTTTCTTCTCATCATGTGACCAGCATATGTCCATCTTCTTTTTTCTGATCACTCATGAGTCAGGTTGTTGTTTGATCATCTGCCTTATCTCTGCATTGTTCTTGAATTCATTCCACTTTATACCGAGTATTTTCCTTAGGCATTTGATGAAACTATAGAGGACCAAAAAGTTTTCAATATCTCTTCAACCGAGAACAAAAATATCTGTCAAATGGTCACTGTATTATTATTTGTGTCTATGTTAAGAAATTTTGCAGTGAAATTTTCTTCGAGCACCATTGGACTACACATAGCAGAAAATGGACTAATTTATAGGCATAATGTGGAATAAAGTTTATAGGAAAATTGTAATCTGATCTTTAACTCAAGTCTGTATGAATGAAATTCATGTCAAAAAGGAATCTTCTTTGATGGACATATATAAATAGGATTTCATTACTTTGTTCTTACAGATCTACTTTCAGTTTTATGAAGAAAACAAGGACTTTTGTTTTGCTAATCCAGTTGTGTAATTTATATATTTTCTAATTTCCTTTTTCATTCTATGTTCTATTTTATGATAATCCCATAATCCTCTTAAGTGATTCTATTCTGTTGCCTGATTTGTCTTTCTAATTCAGCCATAAGCATCAAAGATTCACCATACTTAATTCACTAGTTGCAGTTTATTCAGTAAAATATTTTTCACTTTACTGTATTTCATTTTCTTTTGTACATGTTGCATAGTGTATCAATCCAAAGTAAAATACTCAGAAATGCATTATTGTTATGATGTTAAACAAATAGTATAGTAGAACCCTACAGCTAAAATATTTCAGCTACATCAGGAGGCATAATACAGTATCATACTTGAGAGAAAACTTGAAGGCAAAAAGAACAAAAGAATGATGGTGGTATAGATTGGTGTAGACAACATCAAGAGTTGAACGGGACTCAGGGTGACTGGGTTAACCATGGGTGCAAAGGACAGAGCAAGATGAAGGGCCATTGCTGTCAGCTTCCCTGGTGAGATTTTCATCATGATGATGATGATGATGATAGAAGTGAATGAAGTAATGGTTTCAAGTATTTCATCACTTTCAGTAGCAGAATCAAATAAAACTACTTATCACTTTTGAAAATCTCATGTTGGTTTCTAACTTGTCAGGTAATTTATTGTGCTTTTTTTTTTCAAGTTTTTGCAAAAATATCAGCTATCACATGACTGCTCAGAAAGTTTAATTTTCATAGAGTTTTTTTTTAGGAGGGCTCATAACAATTTTGAAAAACAAAATAGTAAATTCATCGTCCACTTTCTGTTGTTGAATGTGATCAGTTTGACACCTAAAGTATACTTCTTTGGCAGGTATACAGTAATGTTATCAGAAACTAATATGTAAGTCTCAGCATGTAAATTTTTTGCAAATAGTGAAAGAAACATTAATATAATTGGTTCTGTGCTGTCTGAACTATTATAATTGTTTCCTAAAAATAAATGAATTATATTTAAACTTCACACTTTTTAACTGCGTCAGGACCAGCGCAGTTTTTAAACATTTTAAAAGTCAAATGAAGAAATATGTGATCCAAGTCTCTGGTGTTTTTAATGTAAAAGACACCAAGAGTGCTTGCTGCACATGCAAGTCCATGTTAGACACTTCCAGACTAGTTAGGCTCAAAGAGATTGCTTGATTGAGGCCATAAACATGAAAACACAAGAATTTTGGTCTTTGTGTCTCTGCCAGTTTTTGTTCTAATTTAGTGCTTGTTTACTGTATGTGGACCAGTTCAGCTTTACTAAATGAAATTTCTGAGGCTACAGATGCATGCTGGGAGTATTTAGGTTTAAAAGGAAAAAAAAAGTGGGGGTGGGGGGATGGAATATTATGACAGCAGTAATCTAGGGATAGGTAAAAGCTGCTGAAGATGGTGGAATACCAGTTTCGTATGAAAATAGAACCCAGGCAAATATCTAGCTCTGTTATAATTTTATACTCTTTTACTTTTGGATTGCTTATCAGTTTGAGCCCAGTGTTTAACATTTTTCCTACTGCAAGTCATGTTGTTTTGTTAAGGAAAAAACTTACACATAAAATAACCTCTTCTAAATGGACAAATAATATATGACTAAATATATGAATATAGACAAAGCCACTGCAGTAAATCTGTGATAACAAAATGTTAAAACTATTTAAAACAAAAGTGGGAACAACTTTATTAATTAATGAGTTGTAATGTTTCAGTTTACACCGTAATCATACAAAAACATACAGGATAAAGAAATAGGGAAAGAAGATAAGATATTTTAAAAAAAAAAAACAGACAAAAAAAATGGAGCACTTAGCTATGACTTGCAAGACGCTGTATCCAAGAGTGTGCGTAGTGGACTTGTGAATGTTTAAATGAAGACTTGAGATATGATTGGTTGGTAATAAAGAGCGTGCGTAGTGGACTTGTGAATGTTTAAATGAAGACTTGAGATATGATGGGTTGGTAATAAAGAGCGTGCGTAGTGGACTTGTGAAGGTTTAAATGAAGACTTGAGATATGATGGGTTGGTAATAAAGAACATGTGGAGAAATAAAAAAAGGAGAGAGAAGAATATAATGGTAATGAAGCTGAGAAAAGGTTGGCAGAATAGATGAATATGGTTGAGTAGAGGGTTTGTAATCTAGTACAGTAAGGGTTCTGACTATAAGTTACAGGTGAGGAAAGAGTAGAGAGGGAATATGATTGTGGAGAAAGGGAATGTTTGGCTTCATTCTGATTTTTTGAGAATGAAATTTTAAACAACAGCATAAGCTAAATATAATTATTGCTTCATTTCCTTGTACAAATATAGCAAATATGTTAATTTAGAAGGTGTTGACATGGTCTTAGGATTTTTGATATGGTAGTGTAAGAGTTTGGTTGGGGCATGTTCTCCAGATGACTGATGACTCATTACCAAAAATAGCACTGGGAACAGGAGTAAGGGTAGACTAAAGGAGACATGGAAGAGAACAACAGAGAGGATGTTGAGCTACAGGGGGCCACCTGGGCAAGAGCGAAAAAAGTGGGAAAAGACGGGCATTTGTGGAAAACTCTCATGAAGCCCCATTTGCCTTGGGCATTCAGGGTTCAGAGAGAGAGAGAGAGAGTATAAGAATTAATATGGCACTACATTTTTTCCATCCTCTAGTGGATTCAAAACTATGCTTTTACACTGCCTTTTATTATACTCTTCCCTTTCCATTTTCTTCATCTCTGCAGTAAGAGCTATGTCAATTACTGTCATGGTAACAACTGCTAACTCTTGTAGGTTTTCAAGGAGTTGGGTTGTCAATCATTGCAGACAGAATAGAAAAATTCACAAGTCTCAGGGTCAGTTTTTCAACATAATATTCCCATTTTTCTGTGTAATTTAAATCACGCTTATAAGGAACTTTTCTGAGTTAATAATATGGCCAAAAGAACAATGTTCACAAAGCAATATCACATTTGGTTTAGTTGAGCCAGTCTGGCACAAGTCAAACTTAGTAACATGCTTTAAAACCTCATGTGTATTTTAGGATGTACCACTTAATTTCTTGTTTCAGAAAGTACGTGTTGTAAATATTAGCAAGACATAGACAGTTCTGACTTCATCTAAAATAGAAATACTGTGCCATGATATCCATAGAACAATGAGAAAAGTGAAAAAAGAATTCAGTCTCCTCATAATTATAACAGCTGATATTGCAAATTCGCAACTTAAATCAAGTCAAAACTTGCATCTTACATCTTTCCTGTGCCGTTAAATGTCACCTTGTAGTTGGCATTGTAGTTCACCATGTTTTTCTGTTTTCAGCGAGTTTTTCAGCCTCATCAACAGATCTTATGCCCAATAATTTAGTTCTGTCAACAGTGTTCTTTTTTAGAGTTTAACGTGTTCAACCTCTTTTTACTTGTCCTTTTGTGTCTTGCTTTGCTAGCTTATTTTGGGATTCTTTGTTTCTTCTCATCACATGGCTGATATATGTAATTCAAAACTAGGAGCATTAAAATCAGCTTTTATGACGTGACAGATGTGCTGTTAACAGCAAAGATACAAATATAAAGATACAGATAAAGCAAAATTTAGAAAAAGAAAAGATAAAAGAGTTTTTGAAAAAGATGCAAGACAAATGAAATCCTCAAAGAAGTTGCAGAACCAAAGAAAAAACCCAATTTCTTTGGATGTGTCATAAAAATAAAGCAGTTTATGAAGTTAAGATACTCACTGGACAGTTTAAAGAAAAAAAATGAGGAAAACAAATATAAAAAAAAATTTTTTAAAAAGAAATATTCTAAACTTTTTGACAAAGTGGCGACACTTTTGAACAGAGACATCATGGACGTATACAGTTGTGTCTATCGGCATGGTAAAAGTCATGCCATATGCACTGGTGTCTGTCAGCATGGTGTCTGATGATAATGACAAGTCATGGATATATGCAGTGGTGTCTATCAGTATGGTGTCTGATTAAAAAAGGCTGTTAGGCTGTATAAAATTAAACATATTTATTTTATAGCAAATATAGCTTACATTTTCCTACATTGTTATATCTAAGTGGATCAAACTAAAAGAACTTGAAAATAACTTCAGAAGACTAAATAAAATATATAACAAAATCTTTGACACCCCCCCCCCCCTCCATTTTCTAATGTATACTCAGCAGATCAACAGTTTAGCCACAAGAAATATTTCACATACTTTCATTTAATACATGAGAAATATAAATCAGGCATTTTTAAGTCAACCAGAAAGTTCACCTGATTTTTACTGAGGACTGAATCTGTTTGATTTGGTTTAATTGTTTCTTTTTAATGTCGATTATTTTCTGCTGGTTAAAATCTATTACTATCAACTATCTGTTATCTGTTAATCATTATCTGCTTTGTAGTCCTTATATCTGAAAAAAATAATTGATAATGTCAAAACTTTAATTTTTTTTCCTCTAATTAGTTAGATCTATTTTTTTTTCCAGCCATGGACCGAATTGCAAATGTTCGCTTGAATCTATAAACTTGTCATTATTAAACTTTGTTTTTATCTACATGGCAATGAAGTGTACAGTCATTTATCAGTCAGTCAATCAAGTTTCTCTCCACAATTCCCTGTCTTTAGACTTGATCATGAGATCCGCCTGTGACATTCTTCCTAGCCACACTGACAGCCCATCCAGCAACTTCTCTCTCTGTCTTCCTCTGTTTCTTCTTCCCTCAATTTTTCTAATTGCCAATGTGTTCCAGTTTTCCTCTTCTCAGAAAATGTCCTACAAATCTCGCTTGTCTGCCTCAGATCTTTGCTGTAATTTGCCTTTTAACTCCAGCCTCTCTTAAGACTTCTTCGTTGGTTTTTGTCCATTTATAAATTTTGCAGTGACCAATTTTAGCACATGCTACTATTCTCCTTCAGCAGATATTGGAAGGAAAATTATTTTTCACAACTTATCTCTGCAGTACAATAATAAAATGCAAGATATACAGTAATTTCTTGGAATTTTTTTTTTATTATATAAATTTTATTTTATTATATTTTTATTATATTTTTATTTTACTATATATTTAGTGTCCAGGCTGATCATATCACACTTTCATGTACCGAAGGTCAGGGAAATGCGGGCCTATACTGCCATGTCCCCAATATGCCTTAATGGCATGGTAACAGGAGTTTTACCTTTAGAAATTTTATTTGGCAAAATTCAGAATGAAAAATTCGAGTGAAGTATTTTTATGCAGCATCACTTGTCAGCTGTGAAGTAAGTTGTCAGTGAGCAAGACCCAAAGAAGGCTAAAAAGAAGTGGAGTTCCGTAAGAACAACACTGGTAAGAAGGTATAATGAGAAGAAAAGGAAACAGGTTTGGAGAAATACCAGTGGCACAGCCCATTCTTAGCAGTAAAGGATACAAATCATGAGAGACAGTCTGCAACGAGGACGTAATGCAGAAGACTACAGACACGAAAGAAGCACAGCTAAGATATAGTAAAGTCTCATTTCAAACATGAATTGGATTTTAGACTTGTATAAACAATCACTGGGCAAATGCTAGACTGGATTCGAAACAATTTTATTATTGATAATTATGTAACATAGCTGGGGCACCATATAAATATGAGAATTAATTGCTGCCTCGCAAGATGCCAAAGTATACTTGACATTTGTTTAGCAGAGTAACATCTAATTACGAAAAGGGATATAAATGAAGTAGGATCATTAGTGTTTAGACAATGAATTTTTAAAAACATCCGAGACTGGAAAACGATTACATTAATAAACTATACCTGTAATGCGGTCCATAATCTTTCCAATTTGTATTCATTACCATGCATCTTAAGTAAATCTTTTGTCACTGAATATAATAGCAAGTCTTGTACAGCTATAAAGGAGTAAAGCACTAGAGATTCCATGAGGCTGAAGCTGAGCTGTCTTTCTTTGTGAGGTGTCTGGTCTCAGCTTGTCATATCCTAGCATGTGTGATGCATTAATTTCTTTGGCAGTGTCTGCTAGATCACATTGAGTTAATGGAGTGAACTCAATCTTTATGTGTCATAAGAAGGCAGTGCTAAGACCATTTCACAGCTCTAATGCCCTTGACATATATATATATATAATATATATATATATATATATATATATATATATATATATATAACATGCTCCATTTGTAAACCATCAATGATTCATAAAAAATAAATAGGCAAGAAACAGATATAATTTTACTCTTTGTTTGATGCAGGAAGTAAGGACTTAATGTCTTAAATTTTTTTTAATATACAAAATGAAATATACTGTATGTTAGTAAAAATCACCAATACATTCAAGCTTGCATTATGATATAGTAGGAGTCCTTTTTTTTACAGCACAATCAGTTGAGAAATTTTCCAATAAAATGTTCATTTTTCATGCTGTGAAATTTTCTCATTTTTGTCACAGCACAATTTCTTACAGAAAATAATTTTTTTTTTTTTAAATGGAGGAGCAAAAGATAATCATCAAGCTCAAGGTTAAATGTTTGGCATTCAAAAATGCACCATTTAAATTGATTAAACAGCTTCTGCTTTCAGTTTTCTGCCACCAATCTAACTCGACCCCCAGTACTCATAACATCTTCTCTGACAACCTCTATTATCATACATACATGAACCAAATCTTAAGGACATCCTTGTCCATAGCTACCTGAAGTGGAATCTTGTGTATGTTGGTGCCAGAAAATGTAACCACCCTCATTGTGTTACTTGCCCTATAGTCCAGGAAACTAAAACAATCACATTTTCCAAAATTATCTTCACTCTTCATGAGGGATTCACATGCGAGTCCCATAATGTGACATATGCCATCATATGCAAAATATACAGGGTAACTTATATTGGCGAAACTGGTCTCGGATTAGGTGACAACTTACTGAAACATCTGTATGATATCACCCAGCATGCTTCAAAACCAGTCCCTAATCATTTCAATGAGCCCAACCACATACCTCTGCATATTTCGGCAGCTACATACCAGGATGGTGACACCAGAAAGGAAGTTGGAATTAGAATTGCAAAAACAGCATTGACTTCAAGTATCTTGAGAATATATGGCACTCTAAAGTTATAAGCATAAAAACCAAAGTTATAACCACAAAAACCAAGCTAAGATTATTCAATTCAAATATAATATCCGCCCTCATTTATGCATGTGAAAACTGGAAAACATCTAAAGAAATAAAGAAAAAATTAGACTCTTTTGAAAATAAATGTGTAAGGAAAATACTTGGCATAAAGTGCAATGAATTCAAGAACAATGCAGATATAAGGCAGATGAGCGAACAACAACCAGTCTCATGGGTGATCAGAAAAAGGAGATGGACTTATGTTGGTCATGTGATGAGAAGAAACAGTCAGAGAATCCCAAAATAAGCTTCCCAAAATAACCTATCAAGTGGAAGGACTGAAGAAAAAGAGGTCGACCATGTGAAACTCTAAAGAGGACATTGTTAAGAGTGGCCAAATTAGTATGCATAAAATCCCTTGATGAGATTGAAAAGTTCAACAAAAACAGGAAAACTTGGCGAAGTACCGTGCAAGTCATATGCGATGTTTAATGGCACAAGATGTAAGAACCACAGAGGCAAATCTAATTTTCTGGCAACAGCTATCAAACAATGTCATGCTGATGACAGAAGCCACCTAGTGCTTGAGAACTGCTATTTTCAGGAATATTGGATGCTGGAACCACATGGTTTGAACTCACAATTCAGTTACACCTAACATTCCCCTCTCCCACAAGCATATTACCTCTGCACCAAGTTCCACTCCTTTCTCACTTGCTACACATATTTCAAAACCTCCTCACAGCATTGGGTTACAACTCCTCTACCCCAGCTGCAATTGCCTATTCCACCCTCTCATGGCTAGATTACCATTATACCACTCTCTCCCCTTTCTGCGGTTCCCACCACACCCCCCCCCACCTTATGACCCACCTATCACACGTCTTCATTTAAACATTCTCATCACTTCATCATGCACATTTCTGGACACAGCCTCTTACAAGCCACAGCTAAGTGCTCCATTTATTTTATGTATTCTGTTTCTTTCCATTACTACTTTTTACATGCCATTCATGCAAATTCTTATTTTATCTTCTTTCTTTCTCTAATTCTTTGTCCTGTGTGTTTCTGTCAAGAAAAACGTATGTTCCTACTTTTTTCCTAGTTTATAAATTTTATTATCAGAGCTTTACTGCAGTGGCGTCACGTAAAGTTATATACTTAGTTGTGTGTACTTATACATTAATTATTCGTGTGTTACATTTCCGAGAATACACAGACTTCTTTTTTCATATTATTCAGTGCCAAATATAGGATTGAAGGAATATTACCCATAATGCTTTTCTGTGAATATTTGTTGATTGTCTGTAAGTGGATAAAAGTAGGGCAATAATAAGATGTCCACAGTTGATATCTTCTTACTGTGGATGTTGTCCTTGTGAGATACAGAATTGTACTGAGATATGTTATGTTCTGACATTCTTCAGTATAGACAGTATTTTCTTCACCACTGATTTTGTGATGAGATTTTTTTTATAGACTCATATATGCTTATGGCAAGAATGGGATCAATTATATATGTATCACGAACAAAACTGTTGTAAATAACAGCTCATTTATCACTTTGGTGATAAATTTTTTTTTAAGCACAAATGAACTATGTAGTTCAGTCAAAATGATTAACTCTTTCCATGCCGGAGGGAAAAGCGCGGACGTTCCCTTCTATGCTGGACAAAAAGTGCGGGTCTTGATATGTATAGGGGATAATTTTTAACGAATTATTTCCACGTTAAAAGTCTGCGTATTATGCCTCCAAATAGCTATAAATGTAAGAAGATTTCATAAATGAAGAGTTTTTTTTAGGAAAAAAGATGCAATGTGATGATTTTAGCTGATAATTGTGTGTCAGATAGGTCTAGGACTGGCATTGATCGACCGGCGATGTGTAGATCGACTTTGTTGTTTTATCCGATCTCGTCGTGTGATTATGTTGCATGTTCACTTTAAAATAATACCTGAAATATCCTTCTAACTACTTCTTCAGTCCATCTAATGGTCTAAATCTACTTGGGGTACATTCACAAACAGTGGTCTAGTCGTAGGGGGGGCATGTTTGCCTCCAAAGTCACACAAAAATTGATGTTTTTTAATCGAAACACTGTATTTTGACCCCTGTTGTTATGATGCTTTCAAAATGGTGACAAAGGTCACTAGACATGTGTACTACACTGTTTACAATCAAAAGTTACACCGGGTTTTGAATGAAACGAAGCTAGGGTCCCTATCAGGACCTTGGCAAAACGTGACAAAGCGGAAGGGTCCCGGCACGGGAAGAGTTAGATCTTCTCTATATTTTAAAATATTTTAGATTAAAACCAGGGTTATTATTGGACATTAAAGTGCATTATCAACAGTACTGTATAAGAAAGCATGTGATTTCTTTTCCACTAAATCTGCAAAAAAAAAAAAAACATTTGTTTTCCTACACAGATCTTACTGCACTATTTGCATGCATAACACCGTGCACAGTCTTGCTATTTTCAGCACATATTCTGGCTGCTCATATTTTAACACTACATCCCCCCCCCCCACTAATGTTAATATTTCTAATTTAATGTAATTTTGTTTTGTCTGTTTTTATTTTAAAGAAGCCTTATATAAGATTTTATTCTAAATTTTGGCACAATTTATGCTGTTTACTGAAATTATAATTTTTCACTGCCCAGACCAGAGTGATAAATTCTATAAAAATTCATACAGTATTCATATGCTCTTATCTGAGTATTAATCAGTGTAAACAAAATGAAGCTTCATTTTTCAATGGGGGCTGAGCTAATAGAGACTTTTATGGACATATATTTTAAATGAAGCATTTTCCTCACAAATGCTTTCTTTTTTAACCTGTTTGAAGACCCACATTACTGAAATAATTTTTGTTAATTCAAGAAATTGAAGCGAAAAACTCAAATGTTGTGATTCATCTTGAGCGTTTGGTGCATTTTTTAAAAGTTCCCCCCCCCCCCCCCCCACCACCAAAAAAAAAAAAAACATGATTGGATATAGACACTAAAGGATATCTAGGGGAAAAATTTTTTTTGTAGCAAAGAATATTTGGAACAATGCAGAGAGTATATCTTTTTGTTTCAGTCCATCAAATTTTATCTCCTTCACTTTTGTTTGCTGTGCTTTTCCCTTTTTTTCAACCTTTCTGTTCATATTGGAATTTATAATTTTTTTCCAGTTCATACAAGAATTTTTTTTTTTCTATTCATAATGGAATTTATATATTTTTTTGTATTCACACTGGAAATTATGCTTTGTTTCTTCTGCCTGCACATAAAAATGGAAACTCATAATTCACTTGAAGGAAAGCTCTTTCACTCGTTATTTTATGCACTTCCACCACTGATTCTGTTGTCAGTATTCCCAGTATTTACATTTGTTAAAAATAAAATAATTCTAAAAGTCTTGAAACACCCCCAGAGCTTCTTTTTCTTTTATTTTTCAGCTACTCTTTTATTTGTTATGTCTGCTTTAATTGTGAACTTCCTGAAACTGACGGGTTCAACATTCATTAGATTTTTCTTGAAACTAGTGCTCTGAAAATATTTTTATATATCAAACTGTTGCAGTATTCCATTAAAAGATATTTGAAAATGAGAAAATGGATAAAACAAAGAGCTAATATTCATATTATTTCATGAAAAATTCTAATAAGGCAACTTCTGACATACTTTCATTTCTGAGAATAGTTTTCCATCAGATCTCAATTTTAAAGAGGTGTTACAATCATTCTATTGTTGGGTTTTAACTCATTTCTTTATGAAGTTATTAACTCTTTATGTATAATAAGCCAGTTATTAACCCTTTATGTATGATAAGCCACACTGTGTCCACCATTTTAAATCCAGTACACGCCATGAATCGCACTGTTGCACAAGTTTGAAGTAATTCAGAACTAAATAATATTTTCCGTTAAATCTTACCAATATGAAAGATGAATTCTGCATTTTTGTTTCTTAACCATAGTAAGCTATATATATCCTGACACTGTTGGTTTCATTTTTATAAAATATAATAGAGATCATTTGTAAAAAACGTGGCCATAACGCCTTTTTCAGATGGGTGTTTGGAGTGATACAGCAGAAGCTAGAAAACTGTTTCAAGAATGTCAAATGAAATTTCTTGTCCCGAGTGATTTAAGTATGAATTGTTAAGTATTTCTCACATGAATTTCACACTTAATAAAGATTTTCAGGAGAATACTTTAGTTGTGACCATGCAGTTTAGTGTAAGAAAAAAAAGTATGAAATGCAAGATGAATCACTTTTTTTTCCCCCATGTCATGGCCTTGCAAACAAAAGAACGTAAAAACTTCGCTATTTCAAGAATCATAAAAAAAAAAAAAACTTGACTTTTTTTTTTAGTTACAGCATAGCAGTAGCTCAGATCATAGAAGAAAAAAAATTCATTGTCAGTGAGGACAAAAAAAATTGTAAACAAGACTTAGCTGATTTATATTTTCTTCTGCAATTATTGCTGAGGATTCAATGGCCATTTACACATTAACATTTGTGGAGTACATATATGTAATTAAACTTATGAGCTAATCTTTACTTCTGGAAGCTGTATTATGGCTTGGTGAGTCATATGTTTTTTTGGTATTTTTTCTTAATGTCGTCTTTCACTTTATGTTATTTTGTTACATCTGACATCGCTTCATATGTCAAGAACTTTCTGACCAACAGCAGAATACATTTCTATTTTATATGAAAGTTGAATATAGCTGACTATATGTTTATCTGATGCGTGCATGTAACATAATTTTCAGAGGCCTGTCATTTTAATTTTGAAAACCCGTTTTATAAAAAAATGTAAACCAGATTATAATTTACATGTTCATTTGTTCAGTATATAAACATTTAATAATAGATTAAGTACAGAGTGCAAAGAACTCTTCATAATGAGAGTCAATGAATTAGTGATTTTAAAAAGCTTACAAGATTATGTAGGTAACACTTTCCAAGTTATTTATGGGTCCAAGAATATAAAACAGTAAAATCTTTCAAGTGCATTTAGGTAGGTAAACTTGTAAGCTACAAAAGTAAAACTCTCCATTTTGGTTACTTGGCTACTTGCAACATTTTGTGAGGTATTAAGTGTAGTGGCAGAACTATCTTACAGACAGGCAAAAGATTTTCATATGAGGGTATGGGTTATAGACTGCCAATTAGTACACTCTGTCGATTAGTGCATTATAGATAGAAAATGAGTACATGATTCATTGCATAAGGGAAAACAGGTCGAAATAAGGAAAACTCTTACAAAACGGAAGGTTGTGACAGTTTGTGGCAACACTTATACATGGCATAGGATTAAATCAAGTGAACATACCACTGAGATGAGAGTGCTGTGCTCAGATCTGATGTCTTCATGAACAGAGATTAGGTTAAACTACAAGATCTTATGTAAATACGTGCAATGCTGGATTAGAGCAGCAGACAAAATTGGTGATTTTGCATCTGCATCTTCATGAAAGAGAAAGAAGATGGCTGTTTTCATCAGGTAAATTAACTTTAAAGAAATAACCCTGACATCAGGTAAATTAACTTTAAAAAAATAACCCTGTCATCAGATAAACCATTCATTAAAGAAATAACCTGTCATCAGATAAATTAACTTTAAAGAAATAACCTGTCATCAGATAAATTAACTTTAAAGAAATAACCCTGTCATCAGATAAATTAACATTAAAGAAATAACATGTCATCAGATAAATTAACATTAAAGAAATAACCCTGTCATCAGATAAATTAACTTTAAAGAAATAACATGTCATCAGATAAATTAACATTAAAGAAATAACCCTGTCATCAGATAAACCAACCATTAAAGAAATAACTTAACATCAGATAAACTAACCTTTAAAGAAATAACTTAACATCAGATAAACTAACCTTTAAAGAAATAACTTAACATCAGATAAACTAACCTTTAAAGAAATAACTTAACATCAAATAAACTAACCTTTAAAGAAATAACATCAAATAAACTAACCTTTAAAGAAATAACCCTGTCATCAGATAAAATAACACCATATCAAGACCCTCTCCTGTGGCACTTTTGGTACAAAGCTGTTGTGATGTCACAGCTTGGCTTGTCATATAAGGACTGAAATAACCCACACAGTATTGGAGCTTGCTTCCTAGTCCCACTAGAGGAAATGAAAGAAAGCTGCTGTACTGAACTCTTCGTGCAAGGCAATGTCTGTCTTAACAAGATCTCCACAAGGGATAGTGTCATCGACATCCAGCAACATAAAGGTCACAGTTACATGAAGACACATCAGCAACATCCATTTCTTTTCCTGTTGTGAGCCACTTAAATGGCTCTGTTTGAAAAACAATGAAAAAAAAATAGTCTCATCTCCAGTTTTTGGAAATTAAAATTTTTAAACTACAGTATAAGCAACATATGCCTGTGAGACCTGGACACTTAACAAAACAGCTGAGAAACACATAAATGCCTTTGAATGTAAATGCTACAGAAGAGTTCTCCAAATATCGTGGACACAAAAAAGAACAAATATATCTATACTACAAGAACTTAATATTGAAGAAGGCTGGCTAGTGGGGAGGATTGGAGAGAGAAAACTTAAATATTTTGGACACATTTTACGTCATGATAATCTAGAGAAGACCGTCTTGGAAGGGTATATAATGGAAAAAAGAAAGAGAGGAAGACCAAGGTGAAGATGGCTACAAGACATCGTTGAGGATCTGCAAATGGATGCATCAGCAGCAGGCCATCTTGCTCACAACCGAGAGGCCTACAGGAGTGCTGTTTGGGAGGCAAAGTTCTGCAAGGGACATGCAAATGAATGAATGAATGAGCATAAGCTACCTATATGTGTCACATCTTTTCTGGTAAAAACATGGCCAACACAATTATTGTAAAGTTACTAGTGTGGTCATAGTAATTTTTTGCTTGGTAGGGTAAGAACTATATGATGACCAAGCCACTTAGTGATGTCCAATATCTGAAGGTGGAGCGTGAAGTCACACTGCCTTGAGCACACATATCTCATGAAGTTTCTTTTCACACCGAGTCTTTAAATCAAATGAACTGTAAAACTAGGAACATCTATAGAAAACAGTTCTGCCATCAAGGTGCCATCACTTTATCTGAAGACAGTTAATAAATTATGATTTATGATGATGACTAAATGACTTTTTACACATGAGCATATTTCTGCCAAGAAACAATTCTTAAGCATGCTGGGAAGTAGGAGGGCATTGCAGCACTTTGTAATAAAAAAGTAACTCCATAACTCATTTTTCCTGATGAAAGCTAACTATATTCTTAAAAAAAAAAATCTAGAATTTTTCTTGTGAGTTTTGATGCATCTGTTTATTGTGGGTGACTTGCATTGTGCATCAAGAAGAGCTGAAGTTCTCAGTATAGCTGGACTTCTGGGAAATAGAACATTAAAACAAAAATTTCTTCCTTTTTTTTTAATTGGAATTTTTGGGGGCTGGAGTGTTAATAATAGGAAAAGAAGTTTTTTTATTTGTTTCTTTTTAAAGTAAGCATTTGTTTTGAATATCATTAAAACCAGAATCTTTATTTGTAAACAATGCTTTGAAAAAAAATTAACAGTTTATTTATAGCTCCATCACTATTTTTGTCTACAAAAAGTGTGTGTGTTAAAAATTACTAGCAAGCAGAAAATAATGTCTATATTTCTAAATGTGTGCATGAATATTCCCAGGGTAACTTCATTCAATCAGTTTTTTACTTAGCAAAACCTGCAAACACAAAAACTGCATAAAATCAATGGTGGGAAAGTAGTTTGAACATGGAAATATGTTGAGGAAATGATGGGACATGTCGGTGGTCATATAGACATCATGATCTTTGGGAACAAACTAGCACCAGTGAAGATCTGTAGTGAGAAATAGTATGATGTACTTGTTTTGAAGGGTTTTTTTTCTGTACAAACATGAATAACAAGAAGGGACAAAATTTGAAATGACACCATCATGGCAAGGGTTGGAGTATTACACCACATCCAGAAATAAGTCAGATGGGTTGGCCACGTTACACAGCTACCACTAGACAGTATACCACAAAAAACATTCATACTATGAGTGGTAGAAAGCAGAAGGTGAACAACAGTGTGGGGAGATGGATGGAGTAGATAACAGGAATCTCAAATGTTCCTTTATCTGGAGCAAACCACCAAACCTTAAGAATCTTTTTGTCCCCTGTACGCTAAAAACTATTGAAGAAGGAGACAAGACAAGATAAGGCATAAGTAAATTAGGATAGGGAACATTGAGCAGAAAGCATTTTTTGACATTAGCATGTAAGATGTAAGATACACTGTTTATACACCAGAGTTTACCAATATAGGAAATTAAAAATAAAAAAAAATTGTTCTAAATCTTTGTTTTCACCGCAAGTAACCTACAAGCAGGAAGAGTTAGATTACAAGCTAATGCCAGATGCTAGATGCATTTTGACTCGGACCTTCCTTCAGCATAAATTTTAAAAAACATTTTTTATAATTTTATTGGGTACTTTTATTTCATCTAAGTAATACAGGCGCAGGCAACGAACAAAGACTAATTACGAGGAGAAGTCACCAAGTAACTCGCAAATTGAAATATTTTATCAGTGGCAGTTATCAGGTAGTATTTAAATATATCCTTAGATAGTACCATCATCCAACTTTATAATAGTTGTGTGTAGGGGGCACTGGGAGTTATATGCGCAAAGCAATAACAAAATGGCTACCCAACTGTTAGTGTGTACCAAAGAAGAACAGAGAAGTGTAGTGTGATTTTTGTGGGCTAAAGGACATTCATTTGAGGACATTCATAAGGAAATGATTACAGTTTATGTTGAAAAGTGTTTATCACGAACAGCGGTCTATAAAAAGAACTGGGTAAAAGAATTTTCTCAGGGACGCACCGAAATTGTTGACAAAGTCCTACTTGGCTGTCCTGTTCAGATTGCAACAGAACGACTGTGCAACGAGTGAATGAGATTATCAGAGCTGATAGACGAGTAACAATAGACAGTGTAGCAAGTAGATGTTCACATGGCTTAGCCTACAGAATAATGCATGAGCAACTGAATTTTCGTAAAGTTTACTCATGTTGGGTACCCAGAGATCTGAATGATGAACACAAAATGAACCGATTTGGTTTGTCATTGCAGCATCTGTCATTATGCATATGAAGGTGAAGACATGCTCCAAAGGATTATTACTGGAGACGAATCTTGGCTGCACCACTACCAACCCGAATCAAAAAGTGCCTCAGTGCAGTGGAAACACCTGTCATCGCCGTGCATAAAAAAAAATTTAAGATTATGCTTTCTGCATAAGGAGTGTTGTTAACCAAGTTCCAGAAGTATGGTGACAGTGTGAATTCTGTATCGTACTGTGAAGTTCTGTCGATGCTACAAGATGCAGTTCGAAGAAAACGTCCTGGTCTGCTGACTAGAGGTGTGCTTCTCCTTCATGACAATACCAGACCAAATACGGCTCAGTTAACCCAAGAGAAAATTAGCTAGTTGGGTTGGGAAGTTCTTGAACATCCACCCTATAATCCTGACTTAGCTCCAAGTGATTTTCACCTGTTTGGTCCATTGAAAAACCACCTTGGCGGGAGAAGATTCTCGAATGACGAAGAGGTGGAAACAGAAGTAAAAAAAAATGGTTCAGAAATCAGACTCCTGATTTTTACGCCATGGGTATTGCATCACTGATTACACGATGAGACAAATGTATCAATGTTGGTGGCGATTACGTTGAGAAACAGGGGAATAACGTAGGTTCAAAAATTAAAAGTTTTCAAATTACTGTCCCATTAGTTTTTTTGTAACAGGCATTTGCGAGTTACTTAGTGACTTCCCCTTGTATAATTCATGTTATTTCTTTACTAAGTTAACAGATTAAAAAAAGATTTAAGATATTAACTTTTTCTGTAAAATATTTTGGATAATGTTTCCCTAAGAAAAAAAAATAACAGGCTTCTTTACAGAAAAAAAGTCAAATATTAAAATTTCTCTCTTTTAAGAAAAATGCAGGTGAATAAATGTTTGTGTGTTATATGTAGATGTGTTACTTTTAAATGTTACATTTTGCAGACATTGAGATTAGCTAATTGTTAAAATTGGTGACTGTTAAGTTTGCTCACACATACAAACTAGTACTTTACAAATTGTGTTATCTTATGTACACAGCGAACTTAGCCATAATAGTTGAGATGCAGTACTGGTGATTTATGTTTATATCTGGATAAGATCATGAAGATATATATTACTTACTATTTTTAGGGAATTATTAACTCATTAACTGCCACTTTTAATTATTTCATTAACCATTTATGTATATTTTAGCTGAAGAAATTTATGTTTATATGTTTATATATTTTGATGAGTTATTCTTCATTCTACCATAACCAGCAGTCAGTTTGGACTCTCGTTGATCATTTAGACTATATACATTATAAAGTGCAACACCATTACACTTGTTATTGACAATCATGTCTTAATTACCTCAAGTAAAATGCATGCACCTTGCTATTTTATTTTGTTTAATTTCAGTTTGCTTTTTTTTTTTTTTTAAATTAGGATTTTTAAGAATGTGTAAATTGTATATGTAGGTGCTGGCAAACTCTGGTTCCTCTTATATCGTTTTCTAATTTCCAGCAGCTAGTTCAATTTATCAAGATTTATAGATCACTTTGTACTTTTGTTATATACAAAAATACCTCAAGAAACTGGATAAAGCAGGAAACAAATCTCACAGAATAGTTTTGTTATTGAGAGTTTTTATCAGTCACTTGCCATGAAAGACAACAGTAATGTCATTCCTTTCCTGTATAATTTTTTTTTATTTAGCAAATTAAATATGTTGTATATATTTACGCAAAGACAGCGCAGAAAGGCTGTGGGAAATACTTATGGTAAAAATGGTGGGAATAAGAGGTAATAATAACTAATGACAATTCACTCTCTCGTCATTTTTATCATTTATCATATCATATTTTTTTAAAGGCTTTTCATGATAAGGATTTCAAAAAAATTCCTAGACCAGACTGATTTCATATTAAATTAAGGAAATTTATCTAGTCTTAACTTCATTCATAAAACCGAAGCTGAAAGTTATCTTCTTGGTTGCTGCAGATAAAAGTCATTTATTCATTGGTACCATTTCTTAAGACAGTTAAAAAAAAAAGTGTGTTATAACATATAGTGGAGGATAAACAAAATGGAGAAACTGCAAAACTTTAAACAAAGCAAAAAAGATATAAAAAATGATATAATGCTTTGTTGCTGAGCGGGTAGTGTGTTTGCTTGACAACACTAGGCTTCTGTTTGTGCATATGAGTTGGAAAGTGACTCGTAACCATTTACAGTGTTTCTTCACCTCATGTCAGAGTGCATTTTTCAAACAATTTTTTAGATCGTTCTTAACGACATTATTTTCGCATCTTACACCATACAAGTTCTAACTCTTTCTGATCCTTTTTGCAAAATTTACTAGGCAGACCAAGCTTTGGATTTTAATTCTGTGTCAGATTTTTGTTATTAAAGTGGTACAGTTTCAATACCAATTTTATTATCATTAATTATATTTTGAAAAACATTTTATTCATGTTTGATACTAGTTTATGTGTTAAATTGTATTGTATAAATTTCACAAAACAGTGAGATAACATACATTTAATTTGCAGAATAACATCTTGATAATATTGTCAAATAAAGATGTAGAAAAACTGAATTCAAAAAAAAAGATTTGCAGTTTTAGTTTAGTTTTTTTTTAAATGGATCAGAAGGTGTTAATGTGTCCCATTTATTAGTTATTTTTTTTTATGTAGCACAAAGAACTGTTTTAAAGACTTGAGGCCTATATGAGCTGGTATAGCATATTAGTACATCATGGGCTTGGCTGCTTTATTGTTGGTCTATACGTAGCAGGTAGTGAGCCAAAGTTAAAAGAAGCAAAGATGCCCCAAATCACTACTTTTTAGGAAGTATAGAATTACATCAGTTTGTTGTAGGCATGGTGTTCACAAAAGTAGCAGTGCCTGACAGTAATAATTTTGTATTGTTGAATGTAATGCTTGTAAACAGACGTTCTTATGAATCATTGCATGTTTGCTTATGTCAGTATTTGTGGCATTTGACTAAACTGCATGCTTTACCACTTTATGAGAAGCCGCTGATCATGTCCCTTTAATTTATTCTAGTAGCTTTTGTGTTGATTTCTGTAGTGTAGTCTCAGTAATAAAGTCAAAGTGCTCTGTGTAACACTGTGAGCTCAGTGCATTCAGATAGTTTCAATTGTTTGAAAAGGAGGAATTCAACACCCCAGCTTTGCATATATTTTGTTTCATCGTGATACCACAGTTTTGCTTTCGTAGTGCTTTTTTTTGATAACCTGCAGTGCTGGTGTTGTGGTCACTTAAATTGCCCTGTTTTCATGTGTTTGCCCTGCTTTCATGTTTTTGCCCTGTTTTCATGTGTTTGCCTTGTTTTCATGTGTTATGCCCAGTTTTCATGTATCTGGATTGTTTGTGTTAAAAAAAAATACTTAGGTTGTGAATATATCTTAACTGAAATGAACAACTGACGATGCAAAATAATCTCTTATGATAATTGGGAAAAAAAAGAACGTCATGAGACAGTTCACAATGAATTAACAAAGAAACTAGATAGAAGAGAAAATTCAGTATAGTACTCGTATGGAAAACAGAGAAAAAAAAGTGAAAAATAGTGTTTTCGGAAAATTAGAAATGAAAAAAAATTTTCAAAATGCACGTCGGAGAAACTAGAGGTGAAATAAGCAATAGTAAACACCCAATAATTAGTGTATGAGTATATAACTATACACGGAGCCACTGCAGTAAAGCTATGATACCAAAAGGCATAAACTAGGAAAAAAAGTGAGAACAGCTTTATTACTTAACGAGTACACAGTTGTGACTTTTTGGCATGAGCCTTAATCATACAAAAACACACAGGACAAAGAAATTGAGTAGATAAAATATAAATTCACATGAATGTTATGTTAAAAAAAAAAATAAATAAATAAAATGAATAGAACACTTAGCTGTAACTTCTAAGAAGCTGTAGAATGTCAGACACTGTGTCAGAAATGTGCATGGTGGAGTGTAGAGAATATTTAAATGGAGACTTGGGATGTGTGATAGGTGGGTCATAAATGAGGGTAGTGGGTGGGGAAACCACAGAGGGGAGAGAGAGTGATACAATGGTAATCTAGCTGGGAGAAGGTGAAATATGTGATTATAGTTATTGTGGAGGGATTGTAATGTGATGCTGTGAAGAGGTTCTGAGCTATGTGTAACAGTTGAGAAGGGGGTGGAACAATGGGGAGAGATGATGATTGTGGAAGAGGAGAATGTTAGGTGTAGATGAATAACGAGTTCAAACCATGTGGTTCCAGAGTCCCATATTCCTGAATGTAATGGTTCTCAAGCGCTAGGTGGCTTGTGTCATCTGCGTGACTTGTTTGATGGCTGTTACCAGAAAGTCAGATTTACCTCTGTGGTTGGGGCCATTTACATGATTTGGGACTGGTTTTGAAGCATACTGGGTGATATCGTACAGATGTTTTTGCATGCGGTCCCATAATCTGAGGCCAGTTTCATCAGTCAGTAAGTAAATAAAAATAAGCAATAGCTCCTCTGAGAAACTAGAGGTATAAAAAAAAAAGCACAGCTTAATATGGAAAAGAAGAATGGCGCCTCTTAGAAAATAAAGATATGAAGAATGAAAAGCAAGTCTGAGAAGTAAAAGGTGGGGTTATTAACAAAGATTGCTTAAAAGTCTGGGAAATTCTCCATTTTATAAAACATTTGAACACCAAATTAATGAAATATAAATATAATAAAAACACCATTACACCAAAATAATAAAATCTGAATATAGTAACAACAAAATAAATTCAAATTAATAAAAATTAAGTATAAAAAAACACACCAACCCCATATTAATGACAAATTGCACTCTCAAGATTCAGATATAAGTATATACATATATTTAATAATAACTCTTCACATTCAGTGAACATCACATTTTCTGTCTAGATGAAGAGTGACTAGGAGTAAGACGTTGTCTAGATGAAGAGTGAGACGTTGTCTGGATGAAGAGTGACTAAGAGTGAGACGTTGTCTAGATGAAGAGTAACTAGAAGTGAGACATTGTCTAGATGAAGAGTGACTGATGTTGTCTAGATGAAGAGTGACTAGGAGTGAGACGTTGTCTAGATGAAGAGTGACTAAGAGTGAAACGTTGTCTAGATGAAGAGTAACTAGGAGTGAGACGTTGTCTAGATGAAGAGTGACTAAGAGTGAGACGTTGTCTAGATGAAGAGTGAGACGTTGTCTAGATGAAGAGTGACTAAGAGTGAGACGTTGTCTAGATGAAGAGTGACTAAGAGTGACTGACGTTGTCTAGATGAAGAGTGACTAAGAGTGAAACGTTGTCTAGATGAAGAGTGACTAAGAGTGAGACGTTGTCTAGATGAAGAGTGACTAAGAGTGAAACGTTGTCTAGATGAAGAGTGACTAAGAGTGAGACGTTGTCTAGATGAAGAGTGACTGACGTTGTCTAGATGAAGAGTGACTAAGAATGAAATGTTGTCTAGATGAAGAGTGACTAAGAGTGAGACATTGTCTAGATGAAGAGTGACTAAGAGTGAAACGTTGTCTAGATGAAGAGTGACTAAGAGTGAGACGTTGTCTAGATGAAGAGTGACTAAGAGTGAGACGTTGTCTAGATGAAGAGTGACTAGAAATGAGATGTTGTCTAGATGAAGAGTAACTAGGAGTGAGACATTGTCTAGATGAAGAGTAATTAGGAGTGAGATGTCTAGATGAAGACTGACTAGGAGTGAGACATTGTCTAGATGAATAGTGACTAAGAGTGAGACATTGCACTAAATGATCATTTGCCACTAAAGTTGCTTAGTGCTTGTTACAACAGTCACGAACAAACAATGTTGCAGTATTAAAAGTACATTGTTCAGTTTGCAGCAGTGATTTTTTTCTATTCAAACCACATTAAGGCTTAATCTTTTGGGGTTCTTTTTTAATAGAAGAAAAGCACACGTAATATTTCAAAATGTATTATAAGCACAAAATGTTTAATTAGTGAAGTATCTGGAATTGTGATTTGTTTCACTTTCATTATAAATTCCATTTTTTTTAAACAATGGTAACATTGCTGATTAGTCACATCTTATTTCCATACTAAATTTCAAATCTTCTAGAAGTACGAGTCTCAAGACAGCTTCTGCTTTTGTTGAACAACTTACAGCCCTCTCAAACCAGTTACAACACTATACATCTCTGACTTGTTTATGCCTTGATATCTTGCAGTTTGTACTTTTTTGCTTAGTTTATAAATTTATATCATTCATCAGGCAGTATTAGTCAAAGTGCAATATTCTTTTTTCTCTTAGATACGTGTTGAGATATGTGTAAGAGCATGTGGAATTTTTTTTACAAGAGAAAGCGAATCAGTTAGCATTGATTTTTGCTAACTGCAAAATGTTAACAGGTCATAAATGCCTCTGTAAATGTTTTAAGATGTTTCTTTAAATTTGTGGAAAGTTCCCCACCCCCCCCCCCCCCCAAAAAAAAAAAAACAAAAAAAAAACAAAGGAAAATTTCCCCATTTCAGCATTGTCATAATACCAAAAAAAGTAAAGTATTGCGTAAGTTGCAGCATTCCTGCTTAGTGGTTGTTAATCTCGTTGGAACGGCCGATTTCAAGTCTTTGCAGCCAGAGTCATTATAGAGGCGTGAAACACGGGAGTCACAAATCAGGGTGGGAGTAGATAATTCTGGATTATTTTAATTTCTGGAGTGAACCCAAGAGCAGGTCTGTTGGCATACTCAACTACCATGGGGATGCTGTCGATTCTTCTTCTGTTAGCTGGAGAGTAATGCAATAACTTGCCGGCTGTTCTGTGAATATGAAGATGGTCAATTCACATTTGCTTGCCCCCCTGATATCTGTGCCATCCATCTCGAGAAGCTATCTTTGCCTCTGCATGTAAGCATGTAAAATAAAAACTTTAAAAATATGCAAAACTGTATTTAAGTACATAGACTGCTGGCAACTCAGCGTACAGTGATAACTTAATCATGTGATTAAGTTAGTTTCTGTTGGACTCAAATGTAAAAAATACCCACAGTGCAGTTATTTATCAGAATTTTTATTACATTTGGTAGTATGTCTCAAGATAAATTTGCTTAGAATGTATGACCAACTTTATAAATAAATGGGGCAACTGGATGGTATCTCTGCTAAGGCTGTAGGCAGGAATGAATCACGCAAATGATTGTTATGTTGGATATTTTTGCTTCCAACTCAGATTGCTTTGAAAATTGTGTTTCATGTTTCATTTGCTTAAACTTGCATAGAATACAATGCTGTTGTAACTAATACAGAAAAAAACATGACCTTAAAATATTGTTTAGAAAATTCTAGGTTAATGATCATCTTCAGTTTTACTTACTGAATTTTGCGCATATTGAATAATGCAGTATTTGAAAAAAATTAATGGGTAATTGTTTATGAAAAATGTGTCACCTTGACATTTTTTATGTGAAAAAAAACACAATTTTGAAAATTCTTTCTTTAGGAAGAATGCAGAATTTAAGAAGCACTATGCATACACATGTGCTGGTTTGCAGCTATTACCTCCTTTAGGTTAGATCATTTTTATGCCAAATATTGCATTCGTTTGACAAATCACTCAAGTAAAATCTCCATAATTTTGGCTTTCTCCAGCTAACAAGATCAATAATCCTGAAGTTGCCAAGTTTAAGCATCGGAGGAACGTGATTGCACTAATCCTACCCTTTACACTGAAAATGGCCCTTGTTTGCACTGCCTAATACTTCTCATGTGAACCCAGATTATTACCCTCTTATTGTAATCTGTGTATGCCAGTTTGTTCTGCTTGGTTTGAATAACTTCAGATATTTTATTCATATATTTTTGTGTCATAACCCCACATACACATGTTTACCACAAATCTTATTTACGCAAACATAATTAGTTTTTACCTCTCTTTTTTGTTTATTACAGTCTGTTGAGATGTTGTAATTTTGCTCGTTACTAAGAGCAACTTTTGTGTGTGTGTATGTGTGTGTGCATATGCAGGTGGTTTTTTTTTAACTTCAGCACAAAAATATTGGACCTTGGTTTATCATTTAGTCCATTGTGATTGGTTGTTACTAGTTAATTGAGATATTAAGATGGTGTTGAATTTTGACATTTCAAAATAAAATTCATTGAAAATAACTTTGGCTCCTCTTTACCACAAATGTGTTTCAAAGTTTGTGCATATTTGTGCTATTTATTCATTTATTCACTTTAATTATTTTTTAAAAAAAAGATTGTTTTAAATAAATAAAAGGTAACAAACAGTGAAGAAATGCAAAGTTGGAGTGATAACTCTGAAGAACAGCAGTGCAAAACTCAATGGCAAACAGTGTGCAGCATTGTAACCTGTCTTCTTGAAAATTCCTGTGTCAGCAGTTTGCTGTGTGTCTGAACTCTGAATCTTTTTGTATACGAGATATGTTATAACGTCTTATGTACTCTTTATGCTTTTTTTTTTCCTTCATGGTGTATGTGGTCTTGCACAAAATGTGTCCCATATACATGGCAGTGCACTGTGGTGATGATGTCATTCTTAGCACTTTCCATTTTGTTATTACTTGTTCATATACCCTTGTACATAATAAAAGTGTTCTTTATATTGAAAATAACACAGCTGTTAATGTTTGTTACACTGTCTGCTTGCTGTTATGACTGTTTATGTAACTGTGCCATATTTTGGTTCTAACCGTTGAAGAGGCTAAACAATATGTAGTTGCCTTCTTCTGCAGTTTGTGGAACCCTGTTTATTTATATACTAATTTAACAGATGTTACTAAAGTAGCTCTCTTTTTCATTAGTGTATTGTTGCTTTCAAAGTAATCTTTCATATAGCCCTGTTTTTTTTACATTTATTATCAGTGCTTCTAAAAATATCTTTCTCTTTCACACAAAAGAACCAACACACTGTGTTTCATACAGATTCAAGCACTACATTAACATGTGTGCATTAGAGTATTTTCATGCTACTATGTTTGTCAGACGTAGATCACTCACATTACCTGGATTTATATGCTATTGTTATGATAACGGTAGCTTATGTCCACATTAGGTCTTTTTTTTTTAACATGTACAAACATTTTAAATCTTTAACTTTATTGAAAATAAGAATTAAAAGATAAATAATAAAGAACAAATATTATTATATGTGACTTTCAACAGACAACATTTTAGTAAATTTTAATAATTTTAAACCATTTCTTCGCTGTTTCTATCTGTTGAGAAAATTTAATTTGAATATTTGGAATAATTCTGTGATATGGTATTTGTTTTAAATTAAATCTGGTCATGAAAGTTTATATTTTTTAAGGACTTTCTAATGTGAAGTATGTCTGTCTGTTTCAGCATTTTGCAATTCTTTCTTTTGTTTTTGTTTCATACACACTGTCATTATGAATTTATTGTTCATAATACATATACATTACATGATAAAATATATGCTATTCATATCTGTCTCTTATGCTTTGATTGCCTCTTGGAATTGTTAAACAAATCATAACCATCCATGTCAGACACACTAACTTTCTTGTGGCATAAATTTTCTTCAATGTTGCAGTCTCATATATATATATATGTATATATTTTTTTTAATTGCAAATCATTTACTAACACTATGCAGAAGCTCTTCTGTTTAGTTCTGAAAAAACTTTTCCAAAATAGAAAATACAGAAGTCACTGGTAAACAGAAGCGAAATAGGACAGAAACTTGGAAAGCCACATGAATTAGTGATGGCTTGGAATTCATGAAAATCCTTTTGTGAATAAACTGATATTAACCCTTTTCTATCAAATTTTCAAAAGACCTTTAGAATCCATTTTACTTACAACTTCATTAATCTGTTCTGTTTCATTTTTACATTTATTTTTTTTCTTCCGTGTATTCTGACAGCTATATAAATGTTCATTGTATAATTAATACATGAAGTAATAACTAACCTGCGTTAATTATTCTCTCATTTATAATTAATAATAAAATGAACTGCTTGTTGGAGAAAGTGTAAAACTAGACTGGAATGCCAAAACTAATTTGTCTGTGGAATTTGTTTTCAAGATATAAAAGGGTTCAAAAAAAAAAAAAAACCACATAAGGTTAAAAAGAAGATGACATAGTTTATTTCCAATATGATGGCTCTAAAATATCAGTACAGAATGTGACTTCTGTATTGTCTGTGAGATCTTGAATTTGTTCTTTTTCAAATCTTTTTTTAAAAAATATGAACATCATGCAAACAGCAACTGACTTTTTGTTTTCAGACAATTCTCACACTTGAGTACAAGCACTTTTATAAAATTCCCTTCAGATGAAGGGGAAACATGAAATTTGAAAATATACTAATGAAGATCTTTGCTTCTTTTCTTTTTTCTTTAAAATTTTTCAGAGCAAAAAACGGCTGGAAATTAGAAAAGTGTAGTAGGAATTTGGGTATGATCCAGCTTAATATATCTGGAGATATATATAAAAATGAGGTCAGTTCTGAAATGATAACAATTTCCCATCCAAATCTTCCCCTGTCCACCATAAAGACATCTGCCTATCTCATGTGGAAGAAGCTGCAGCAAGCAAGGCACATCCCACACTGAGAGGGAACTGGAAAAACAACCTCTGTGGATGAGAGAGTTACAGAATACTTGTGCTTTCTTCAGCTGTGTTCGGCCATTTTCTTCCGGTGTAATTATCTGTAGTTTCTTAAATCGTATACTGTACTTTATTTCAGATAAACATTTGATTTCTGTTGCTTATCTATATTAAAACAGATTTTTTTCAATTAATATTTTATCAAAACAGTTTAAAACTGAAATTTTCAGCATAAAAAAAAAGAAAAAAAACATTATTCACGGTTGCTGTTTTGAAACTTTACAGGCAAAAACTGATATTCTTTTTTGTTTTGTTTTTGTTAGAATCTATTTAGATTAGAATGTTGATTTTACCACTAAAATATTGATGTCAGATTTAATTTGCTTTATTCATCATAAGCTTTTTTTTTTCCATTAGCAACAGATATTTATTCTGTCAGTTGTACTCATAAATCTTCTACTTCTTTGTGTTATGCTAAAGGTTGTTGTAAAACTACAACTTGATTATGAAAGGTCTGAAATCAGGAAACAGAAATGTGACTGTATAATATGAAAGATGATAAATCTGAAATTTGACTGTGTGATATGTGTGATAATAAATTTGAAAGTTGACTGTGTGATGTGAGCAGGTATAAATCTGAACCTTGACTATGTGAAAATAGTAGACCATAAATATGAAGATTGAAAATGTAAAATGAGGTCATCTGAAACTTCACTGTGTGTTGAGAGACAAGATCAACTAAGTTTCTTCCTATTGGCTGCTATTATTGTTACAGTTTTATTTATAACTGAAAAAAAAAGTCTTGCCTGTTTCTGTTTTATTTTTTCATTTAGTCAAGAAATTTACTTGAAAAATATTGTATGCCTAATGGGTCTGCAGACAGAGGTAAAATGCACAAAAGTGCCCAAGCTACGTCAGTGTTCAGAAAACATTCTCAAACACAAGGTAAGTGAGACAACTCATCTTGGAATGACGATAAAAATTTTTAACTAAAAGCAGACTTTCGAGGAAAAGATCACAATATTTCAACAAATATCAGTGACATCAGCAGAATATTATTAGAAATGCTACTTAACTTTTGATTTATGTTTTTATTTTGCCCATTACTCTTCCATTAGTGAATATTTTTTTTCTTCCTAACTTTCTTGTCCAATTAAAGATCAGACCATGCTTTAAAATCAAATTTATTCATTTGGCTTTTTTTTCTTTTTTTTTAAGTTCAGCCATTTTTTTTCTTCCTGGTGCTGACTTGTGTTGTGAAATGAATATTTAAAAGAGTAATCTTTTTTTTTTAATAAAATGGAAACTGATTAGACTGAATTATTTTTTGCTGCTCCAAGTAATTAGCAGAAAAAAAAAATCTTGGAATTAAAAAAAAAAAAAAGGCCAAGGTTGCCTTAGATCATACCATTAAAGTGTAAAAGGATATAGTTCTAGTGCTGTTATTTTCTGTGTCCTGCTACCTGTTGCCTGGCATGTAAAGGCATTAGTGCCCATAATTTCCTCCATTTTGCGGCTTACGTTTATAGTGACCTGCAGCAAACCACTTTCCGTCTTTGCTTTTTCAGCTCCAGGAAGATCCAGGTTTTTATAGCTGGGTTGACTAAAGTATCTCTAGATCAGGACTGCACCAACCTTCATACTGGTAGAGCTTTTACACTGCACACTTCACAACTCAGGTGCCATTTTGAAGTGAGTGTCCTGCATAACAAAACATAGGACTGCAGTAGCAAAAATTATTTTATCTAAGAAATTTTTGATGCGGAGTAAGGAAAGTGTTTACTGTATTTAAAAAAAAAAACTGTACTTTTATTTCAAGTTAAATATTACAAAGTGTTTTTTAAAAATAATCTGAACAGTTCAGTTATGCAAATGCATGATGTAACACTTCTGATTTTGTTCCATCAGTCATAAAGCATTTTATTACAGAAATTATGACCACTCCTTTGCATCAAAGGACTGTTGTAAGATTTGATTTTCAGTTTTGTAATTAATTTATTGGAGTTTAAAAACCTATTTAAAAAAAAAAAATCTAAATGCATTTTTTTTTAGCACAGTTAAAACTGAGCGCTGTTGTCTGAATGCCATTCTCATAGCCATGACACGTGACTGGTACAAAGGAAAACTGTTTTTGTCTCATAGCCATGACACGTGACTGGTACAAAGGAAAACTGTTTTTGTCTCATAGCCATGACACGTGACTGGTACAAAGGAAAACTGTTTTTGTCTCATAGCCATGACACGTGACTGGTACAAAGGAAAACTGTTTTTGTCTCATAGCCATGACACGTGACTGGTACAAAGGAAAACTGTTTTTGTCTCATAGCCATGACACATGACTGGTACAAAGGAAAACTGTTTTTGTCTCATAGCCATGACACGTGACTGGTACAAAGGAAAACTGTTTTTGTAGAGACACACAGCTCTCTCCATTCAATACAACTAACTTCTCCAATTTCCTGACTTTCTTTTGCAAATAAACAACACAAAATAATCAGTGCTTCCCAGGTTGATTTTATATATGAGAATGATTTTGTTTCCTGTTGGTGCCCCATAAAGATTATAAAGATCACAATTCACCTTATCTTAGTGAAAACATAAGAATAAAATGTCCCCATTTCTGAAGATTATTGAAATTTACTTACTAAAATAATAGCTTTCAGAAAAATGTCTAGAAATCAGCAGTGTGCCACTATAATGTTATTTGCCTTTTTTTTTTGTAAATGCAGCCATCATCGCGAAACAGTTTTTGTTGAAAAAAAAGCTTTCTGTAGAGGGTTTTTAATTTTTTTAAAAAAAATTTTACTGGTAGTTATGTGAAAATATTCTTGATGGTGAGAAATAACAACGACAATACTCAGTGAACATATTTTTTTTTTAATCAGGAAAAGAGAAAAATTAGTTTGTTGTTATCAAGTCAGAATTTGTTTCTAGAGACTGTCTGATAGTCTTTAGTTTTACAGAATGCAAGATATAAATCTCTTCTCGTTGTATAATGCAAGATTTGATTGGTTCATTTTAACTGCATAGAATGTAGCGTGATTTTTATTTAACATAACTGAACTTGTATGATAAAATAACTAAAATGAGTTTCAAGATGCAGGGAAATTATGATTCGGCTCTGAGGAGGGGAAAGATTCCAGCTACTCGTGTAACTCATGTGTAGCCTCCGTCCTGCACTCTCCTTTCCACCCTTCCAACATTACTACCCCCACCCCCAACACCTCTACGTCCCTCTTCTCCTATTTGGAAATTAAAGAGCCAAATCACATGCCAGAGAGGGAGATTTCTCTGAAGATCAAACGAGTTGTTTTGTTCCCAGTAGCAGAGAGTTTGCAGCCCCTATTATATCCTAGCATAAAGTGAAATTACTTCCATTACACTGACTGAACTTAATATTTATTCAAATTTCTTAGACTTGCCTGACTTAAGATTTACATGTGATGATGGTGTTTGAATCTTTGTAATGAAAGTGTTTTGTTATTTTTTGTCAAGAGTATTTCATGAGTAGTATGAGTTGTAGGATTGATCTGTATTACACCATAATGATCTGTATTACACTGTATTATAGATGAATTCAGACAAGAGCATCATTTGAAAGTTACACTAATTCTTAATATTGACGTATTTCATTTCAGAAACTGTGAAACTACACTCACCCACTAAATTAAGTTCATTTGTTTATCTGTATAGTTTTAAGTTTTCCTTTTTGTGAGAAATAATTGCTCTTTTATCTCCTGAAAAGGAGATCCTTCCAAACTTTCTAGCCCAGAGATGTGAATTCTTGAAGTCAGCCTGTAGTATCTGTTTTCATTCCTCCTCAAAGTTTACTCATTATTTTGTCATCTTTCATGATTTAGAGGTGACTGTAGCCAGTGAAATTGAATTGAGGTATCAGTTAAAAAAAAAAAAAAAAATGGAATGTCAATCAGTCAGAGTGTAGATATTTATGAGTAGAACTGAGATGCGGATTAAATAGAACAGATATGTTGACAAACAGAAACAGAACTGAGATGTTTACCAAATAGAAATGAGAAGTTGATCAAATAGAACTGAGATCTTGATCAGATTATTTGATTTTGCTCAAACAGAACTGAAATGTTGAGAAACAGAACTGAGATCTTCATCAAATAGATGTAAGATATATATATACACACACACACACACACATATTTTATGTTGTGTAAATAACTGCAAATCTTTTTTTTTTTGCAATGCAGGAAATAAGACATAGTTTAATAGATAAAGTATAATTAAGATTATGTACTCATGTATAAATGTGGACCGTAATCTATAATATTATATAACTAGGGACTTGGGCACAAATATATAACTAAAGAATTCAGGATCAAATTAATAATATTTGCTCACATCTGATTTATTCAGAATTTGAATAAACAATAACAAGACAGCTGTAGCTTGTCTGCTTTTAAACAAAAAATAATTTGGACTTTCCATCATTCCCCCCTGTTTTTTCCCACTATATTTAGCCACATTGGTTTTCTGTATATCCCCCGTAATCTTCTTAGGATGAATTGTTGCCCTCTGCTCTGCATTACAAAAGAAAAATACGGGAAAATACACTTCCTTTGTTCCAGGCCAGTAAGTTTATCAGTATCTACTATAGTACATTTCTATGACAGTAAGTCTATCAGTGACAACTACAGAACATTTCTATGACAGTAAGTCTATCAGTGACTACTGCAGTACATTTCTATGTCAGTAAGTTAATCAGTGACTACTACAGTAACTATCTATGTCAGTAAGTCTATCAGTGACTACTACAGTACATTTCTATGTCAGTAAGTCTATCAGTGACTACTACAGTACATTTCTATGTCAGTAAGTCTATCAGTGACTGCTGCAGTACATTTCTCTGTCAGTAAGTCTATCAATGACTGCTACAGTACATTTCTATGTCAGTAAGTTAATCGATGACTACTAAAGTACATTTCTGTCAGTAAATTTATCAGTGACTACTGTACACAATGTTTTTATTTCCATTATTTTTGGTCTTCTAATTTATGTATGGAAAGATATTATACCATTCAGCTGGTTAGAACAAAAGTCAAACTTTTGTGGTAAAAGTGAAGATTGTTAAATCGACTGTTTCACCTAAATTATGATAACACCTATCGTACAATCAGTTAAGTGGTGATTTATAGAGGGTACTTCCTCTGATGATCGAGGGAGTTGTGTTGTTGTTCTGCTCTCTATAAAAAGAGAATTTTTTGCATACTTATGGAAAAATATTTAACTTCAATTTGTCACAACCAGTAAAATTTTAAGATGTATTTGTCAATACTGCACTGAAATGTGTGAAGATAAAAGTGGTTTGACATTGTTTGGTCAAGGATTTATTTGACCATGTTTAGTCAAAGATATATTTGACCATGTTTGGGCAAGGATTTAAAAGGATGGAGAGCTGAACTGCAATCAGATTCTGAAGAAAATCATTAGAAATATCTTATGTTAACAGTGCAGAACAAGTTATCTTTGTGTTGCAGATATTTAAATGTTATTTTTGTTACACTAACCCATGGAAAACAAAGCTGCTGTTTAACATTTTCAGGACTTTATACCAGTGCTTGCCACTGCAGTCTTCTTGTCATAAATTACTGGTTTTGCTTGCACTGGCACTCGATCTGTGGCAGCTGTGAGAGAATATAACACAGGAGCCCCGTAAAACATGTTTGAAAACTCTTGGGTTTTTTGTTTTTTTTTTTAACAAACTTTTTTGAGGCTGTTTTACCTCATCTGCTGTTAACACTCAATTAGGGCAAATTTTTTTGTTTGATTCAGCAAATGGCTGTAGATTTTTTTTTTCCAGTGCATGACTTCCTAACAAAAGTGAATTCATAATCCAAGGAAATTACCACAAATGGGAAACTTTAGTTTATTCATGATAATAGATGCCATAGATATGTATACTTCTCTTTTAGACCTTCTTCCATGAAGAAGCAAAGCTGTTAAATATTTTTGTAAAGACTGAACCGGAGAATGTTCTGTATTAAACTACATTGTGAGAATAGTCCATACTGGTTTATATCAAACAGCCATTTATTTCCTTCCTTGACTTCAACATGTGACTACAAACTACCAGGACAAGTCCAGTATTCAACACTTAAAATTTGCTGCATAAAACTATCCATGTCAACTGTGTATGCATTGCTTTATGTCAGACTCTAATGACCATTTTTTTAACCTCACATCAACATGACCACAAACAGCTAGAGAAAGTTCTGTCTTAAACTACTTAACTTTGTGAGAATAGTACACATATTGAAACTATAACAGCCATTTCTTTCTTTCTTTCACCTCACATTAAAATGTGACTACAAACTACCAAGGCATTTAAAATTTGCTACATCATATCATCCACATCAAATTAGTTGAATTTCATACATTTCTTTAGATCAGATTGTTTAGGCTGTTTCTTTCTTTTTCTTTAAATCAAGTTGTTTAGGCTGTTTCTTTCTTTTTCTTTAAATCAAGTTGTTTTACCTGTTTCTTTCTTTCTTTATTTTTTTTAAATCAAATTGTTTTTGCTGTTTCTTTCTTTGACCATTCATCAGAATGTGACTACAAACAACATGGACAATTTCTTACTCTAACTCAACCTGCTAGTGGACAATAATTCATTGATGTTATTTTCATGATCAGATTGACCAAAGGTAGACCACTCTGTCATATTTATATGATAACCTCTAACAGCAGCAGCAAAAAAAGTTACATTCTCCTATAAGGCAAGCTCTTTCTGCTCAATGAGGAAAGAGGTTGAAGCAGCACAGGAACTGTAGTTGTTTTAGGTGTGCTTGGGAATGTCTAGAAGTAAACAAACTTCCATTGTTATCAGTGTACAAAACATTTTTTGCTCATGAAGTTGAAACAACTACCACAGCTTTGCGTCCAAGAATGTGTGAATATTCTTTTTCTTCAGCTGTAGCTTTAGTGAATTTTGATGAATACTGAATTCCCCGTACTAATTTTGTTTATGTTGTTGAAGTGTCATCTGAAAATATAATTTATGAGATCTGGATTTTAGAAAAAAAAATGTAGATAATAGAAAAGTAGATATCAGTGGAAAAAGTAGATATAAAAAGTAGACGACAAAAGACAAATTAAATATAAAAAGAAAAAAAAATATAAAAAAAAAAAAGGGAGTGAGCCCCAGTATGGAAACTATTAGAATTTGGTTTATTACAAAACAAAAAAACAAAAGAAGAAGATATACTGTTTTAATTATCTGCAGTCAGATAATTGGATTATAAGTGCCAGGACATAGATTCTACATGGAGAGCTGGCCCAGGACAGCACTTCAAACATTTAAAAAAATTATTTAATGATCGACCAGGTCATGTGGGTAAAGATAAATGGAGAAATTAATCTCCCACTGCTAGTGATATAAAAAAAAACAAACAACTGCAGATAGAGGGAAATACAACAAAAGCAACAACATTATAGTTTACTGAATGTATGTGATGTATCTTTGTATAGTGAGCTCATGTCATGCATCACACTTGTTTTATATCACCTGTAAATGCTTTATTTGGTTGTCAGTGCTTTTCATCAATGGTTCTGAAGCCTTTTTTCAACCTGCCTCCTCCTAGCTTCTCATGCCACATCCCTTGTTCTGTTTCTGCTTACTCGTCTTTCCTCTCTCCTGTCTTCTTTCAAAAAAAAATGTCAGAGTCTAGTTGTTTCATCAGTTGTCTTCATTCTGTATATAATTAAACTGATTATAACCAATTCAGTATCCTGCTCGAGCAGCAAAGATATCTGTGTTTAAGAATCAGTACAGTTATATAGGCTGGCAAATGTCCTGACCAGGGCGTTTTCTCAGCATACCATAGTGTACCTGTCTGGCCAAGATCTTATCCTTGTATTTCATAGTGCATCTATTAACAGGCTCCTGTGGACCTTTAATCTGGTTAATGAGCTAATGCTTAGTGTGGTACCCTTGGGGAAGAGTCAAGACAAGAAGCCTTGGGTCCAGAGTGTATGGTACCCTTGGGGAAGAGTCAAGACAAGAAACCTTGGGTCCAAAGTGTATGGTACCCTTGGGGAAGAGTCAAGACAAGAAGCCTTGGGTCCAAAGTGTATGGTACCCTTGGGGAAGAGTCAAGACAAGAAGCCTTGGGTCCAGAGTGTATGGTACCCTTGGGGAAGAGTTGAGACAAGAAGCCTTGGGTCCAAAGTGTATGGTACCCTTGGGGAAGAGTCAAGACAAGAAGCCTTGGGTCCAGAGTGTATGGTACCGTTGGTGGAAAAGTCTGATGAGAAAGAAGCACAGGGTCCATCTCTAGATCGGGATAACCCACTTGTAAACTACTTCTCATTTGATGATATGCCCGAGCTTAAAGAACTTAAGAGAGTTCTGCTGTGCAGAATTTAATGAACATCCTAGAGGAAGAAATGACACTGTTATCCCTGACCCTGCCATTATCTCAGAGCCATTAGATCTGTCAGAAACCTCCACGGTCATACAAAAAATTCAGTAACAGCTTTCCTTACCATATTTAACTTCTCTTCATGAGATTCAGTGTTCCACAGATATTTTCTTCCCATTATCTACTTTTCTTCCTGTCTGTGAATGCTGGATGTGGATGTGGAGAGTAGGGAAAACATGATTTGTGGTCGTCTTGTTTATTTCTCCATACAAGTGGTAGGAAAGTTGCTTTCCTCATCTTTATGGCACTGGCCGTGTACAGTTTACATTTGTGGGCATATGTGCATCACATTACATTAAAATAACTTAAGATTTTATTCTTTCTTACTCTGTAATGTATTCTTGCCCCCAAATCTGTCTCTGATGGATTGTATTGGTGACTTTCTCAGGTATATCGTTTCCAATTCTGTGATCTTTCTGTCTTGAATTTTAACCTTATCTGGGAGTATCAGTAACAATAATAACAGGAGTGTCTATGCCATGGAAAAAAAAAAAAAGAGTTCCTTGTTTGGACCATATGAACATATATGTAAATACCTTGCTGGACAAGTGGCCGTTGAGTTGGTTAAGAATATTTTGCTCCATATTGACCGCCCCATGTAAACATGATTTTCCTTTTGTTTTAAAAAGATTTTATTTGCATACGTGATATGTGAGCTTCTTTTCTGCTGATTTTTTGTTGCTTCCATAATGAGTGTAAATTTGTGGGGGTTTTTTTTTTTACTTTTTTTCACACCAAGAATTCAGGGCTACTGTAATCAAATGATTACAAGTGCTCAGTATATAAATAATCATTTGTGTTTATTGTTATCTTGCTTGGTTCAGAGTGTCTGCAGTAAGAACTTACCATAATCTCTGTCGACTTAGGTGAATGTTAGCATTTAAACTTGAAGTATGTTCATTTAAAATGCGTCAGTGTTTTTTTTTTTTCTACTGAATTCTGTGCTTAATTTTTCTATCAGTTGAAAATGAATATAATGCATCTGTCCTATGTGGCATCACGAGACGTTAAAGATTTCTGACAGTATTCTCATACAGTGCTTAAACACAAATAAAGGCATGAGCTGTGATGATTCAACTGCGGCACAGTTAAAGGAAAATAAGCCATATTTTACGTTTTTGATGGTTCAGTGGTCACATTTTTTCATGATTGGTCAGTACACTAGCGGGTGATGTTGTCAGCCTCACACTAGGTTGACTTTCTTTGCTGGTTGCCAAGAGAAGCCAGGCACTCATTTCTACTGTTGGGTGGTCTTGGAGTACCCCTAGCTGATATTGATCCATTTCTACTGTTGGGTGGTCTTGGAGTACCCCTAGCTGATGTTGATCCATTTCTACTGTTGGGTGGTCTTGGAGTACCCCTAGCTGATGTTGATCCATTTCTACTGTTGGGTGGTCTTGGAGTACCCCTAGCTGGTGTTGATCCATTTCTACTGTTGGGTGGTCTTGGAGTGCCCCTAGCTGATGTTGATCCATTTCTACTGTTGGGTGGTCTTGGAGTACCCCCAGCTGGTGCTGATCCATTTCTACTGTTGGGTGGTCTTGGAGTACCCCCAGCTGGCGTTAAACCATTTCTACTGTTGGGTGGTCTTGGAGTACCCTTAGCTGGTGTTGAACTCTTGATCCCTGATGTGAGCATGCTAAACACTTTTGCTACTCATGTGCTCACAAAATAAACATTTTGTTTGACATGAACTGCAAAATAATTTGTACAAGAAATAAGCAGGAACAGAGCTGATGAAAGAAAGAACAACCATAGGGAAGGACAGATGGAAATATTTGATCTGTGTCAGTTGAACAATGCTGGAAGAGTTCAAGAAAAACAGAAAAAAAAAAAAGTAAAAGTACGAGTATTTCAGCAGAAACTGTCCATGCTTCCGAAATACTGACAGGGTCAGAAGAATTGTTTTTCAAGTTCTAAGAAGGCATGAATGTCTTTCAATGTCATCTGACATTTGTAGCTTCAGATGTCAAGTTTTAGAGTTGGAAGGTTGAAAAAAAAAAAAAATGTACACAACCAAATACAACAATGGATTTCAACTCTGACAGAAATCACCATCAGTTAAATTCTGCTTTAAATGTAACCTCGTTGTTGTTCAAATTTTGAAATTGACTTTTAGTGCTGTCTGTATCTTTTAATTGTCCACGTGTTTGCCGCAGGCATAAATAGAGTTCTCTAAGTAAAATGCTTATGTTTTTAAATTTTCATTTTCACTCCAAGCTTCAGTTCAGAATTTTCAGTTTTAATTTGCTCTTTTTTTTTTAAAATCTTCAGAATCAAGAAAGCATAATCATGATACAATATCTCTCTGTGACTAATCACAAGGTTTTTCTGTCATGAACATGAGTATGTTTACAAATTGTTTGTCCTGTGCATGAAACTGTGGAGGCATGTTTTTTTTTTTTAAATTTAGTAACATTTCTAGCAGCTTATAGAGAATTTGCACAAATTTTCATGTTGTCAATGTATTAAAAAGTTGACTATTGATAAGACTATGTATGATCTACAGTTGAATGTGAGTATGATCCACATATGACTGTTACTTTTTAACTTCAGTTAGAATAAGATAAATGTACTATATTTGATGAAAGAGCAAAGAAGTCTGCACAATTATTTTCACTCAATCATATTAAGAGTGAATCCACTCTACACATTTTTATGTCATGGCATGTGTTATTGATTGCATTATCATAATATTATTATGTCTCTTTGTGTGCCTGAAGTGAATATTTGGTGAAAAATGAATGTTTGTTGGTGGCTGACAACTTGATAAACCAGCTGGCTAAATGTGAGTCTGTCGATAAGTGAAACCAAAGGAATAGTAACTGTTACGAAATGGAATCTTCTTTATTTTTCGCCCTCAAAAGAGCACTGGTTGCGTTGTGTCGCAGTCATGTGCCTGATGACTCAATACATCCATTTTCAGCTCGATGCATTTTTATGACTGGATTTGCCTTCCCAATGCAATCCCTGTTCACTTGGCCAGACTATGTCTGTCTCCAGCGCCACCTCTGGGAGGTAGAATAGGTCCGACTATGGTTCGTCAACCCAGATGCAAACAGTCAGCTATGAATCACTGACCACTGCCTCATTCAGCTTGAGAAGTATGTCTTCACCCCCTTGAGACACGAGTAGGACACCAATGTCTTGTCAGCCAACACTAAAAGCAGACCAAGAAACAATGATAATGACAGCTGTGTCACTAAATCGGCTGTTTTGTTAGCGGGTGTCACACAAGAAGGGAAAGAAATGCTGAAAATACTAAACATGAAATTACATAATACATCAGTCTAAGCTTGTGCGGTAACAGTACAGTCAAAAGTTAACTATATTTTTCATGCAAGAGTTATAGGTTAGAAAACCACTACCAGCACCCTCCAGTAGAGAGAAATCACCCTGCAGGGCCAGGTGCACTAGACTGCACTCTTCACATGATTGTCACAGCAGAAAAGTAGAATGTCACAAAAAAAAAAAAAAAACAGTCCAAATGTTTCATGTTTCAGTCAGAGCCCACAGCAGAAAAAAACCAAAAAGAAAACAAACCACTTTCAGAAATATCAACATCCTGATCAAATATTTTTTTTTATATTAAAACACCCCGATGAAGCTCTGGACTACATTAAAAGCTATATTACATTACAATAACCAACGGAGAATTAAATCTTTATCTTACACTTTAGTAAACGGATATCATAAACCTTTCTCAAATGCGTTTCATATTTTCAACCATACAACCATCATCAACGGCCACTGCCACTTTCTATTCGCAGCAAGAAAAGCCCTGATTTAGTGACACTGAATTACAATTGTGAATGTATTGAAATAATTTGTGTGTACAAATACAATCATTATATGTTCACGCACACCTGGTATTGTTTTGTTGGTGCTTTTTTTTTTTAAAACAAAAAATGCCTTCGCTTCCACGTATTCTAATCTATCATTAATATCATCTCATTTACTTTTTAAATCTGTGTAAGATGTAGCAAGTTAGGATTACAATCCTTGCACATTAGACAAGGTCAGAGATCGCTCTGACCTCTTCTTAAAATATATCAACGATTGATTCTGCATGCCTCTCAGAGTACAACAAATGATGACGCCGGTGGGGAACTAACGCACCCCTCAGATAAGACAGAAACAAACTATACGAATAATTAATGTATAAGTATACACAACTAAGTATATAACTATACACGAAGCCACTGCAGTAAAGCTGGGATAACAAAAAACTAGGAAAAAAAATAGGAACAGCTTTATTAATTAACAAGTACACAGTTGTGACGTTTCAGTGTAAACAGGTACACAGTTGTGACGTTTCAGTGTAAACAAGTACACAGTTGTGACGTTTCAGTCTGAACCTTAATCATACAAAAGCACACAGGATGACGAAATGGAGAAATAAGATAAAATATGAAAACACTTTGTGAATTCATATTTTCTCTATTTCATAGTCCTGCGTGCTTTTGTATGATTAAGGTTCAGACTGAAACGTCACAACTGTGTACGTGTTAATTAATAAAGCTGTTCCTATTTTTTTCCTAGTTTATATGGAAGCAAACCATGGTGCAGAAAATATTCAAGTTGGGTTGGCCAGTATGGAACTAACGCGATATACTCAGACATAATCAACCTTATTATCTGTGAGTGCAAAAGGGGGGGGGGGGGATAACTGGAGAGTGCTGTGCAAAGAACTTGTCAAGAAGTTGAGGAGTAAAGATCTCAATACTTACCATCGCTACTATTACCACTACTCTTGCTGCTGCCGCTCATACTACTACTACTACTACTACTACTACTACTACAACCACCACTACTACTACACCCACCACTACTACTACCACCACCATTACTACTACTACTACCACCACCACCCCTACTACTACCACCAACACCACTACTACTACCACCACCACTACTACTACTACAACCACCACTACTACTACTACCACTACCACTACAACCACCACCACCACCACTACTACCACCACCACCACTACTACTACCACCACCACTACTACTACTACCACCACCACTACTACTACCACCACCACCACCACTACTACCACCACAACCACTACTACCACCACTACTACTACCACCACCACCACTACTACTACCACCACCACTACTACTACTACACCACTCTTCTACAATTTCTCTCAAGGCTGTTTATACTAAAATCCGGCATAACAAGCTAGGAACAAAAAAAGTTGCTAATGTCCAAATCTATCATTATTCATTTATTTTTTATTTTTACAATCTTTGGTGTCATGAAGAAGGGAGAGAAGCTCTTCAAAGAACACTGTTCAATGCAACTTTAAAAAAACCGCACATTAGCAGCTCTCCCTCTCTCTCTACAAATGATAAATGTTTAAAAATAACAGTGGCAGAAACTGGTGAATGTCTACAAACTGATGTGTACTATTGTGTTTGTATATACATTTAATATATGAAGAGTTTTCTCAGCTTTTTTCTCTCTTCTTATACCCTTTGTTAGATCTATAAAATATATGTCTTTGCCACTGACTCAAAGTAAAAATAAGGTTTTAGCATCGTTCCTCATTTTCTTTTTCAATTACAGAATTTTCAAGTAGTTCAAATAATCCAAATATTTTAGCCTCAGAAAAGGGCTCATTTTTTGTCCCTCTCATCTGCAAGTTGTCAAATGCAATATTTTACTGCCTGCAATTATTTTTTTTTCTTTTCCTGTCATTTTTTTGGGCCTGTCTAACTAAAAAAAAAACTGGTCATTTTTATGCTTGCCTCCAAATGGCCTTTTCTACTGTTGCCCACTTTGAGTCTAACATACATGTGTCCCTGACACAAATAATATGTTTTTGCCTTAATATACTTGCCACTGTTTGTTCCATATACTCTGGTGTGCCTCACATTACAGGCACATTCTATATTTTCAGAAGCAATTCTCAGATATAAATGAAAAAAAAAAAAAATCATACTGACTGATGAATCCAGATTTGAACCCACTCCCTTTACCTTGCAATGCTAGCTCCCATACGTTCCACTACATCTACGCTCCTGGTAACACAGAATCAGCGTACAACACATTCTATTATTCTCATATTTTAATTAATAAACTGAGCACAAGCATTACATAAGGTAAGGAATCTGAAGAAGTAATTATATTATTGCGTATGATGAGTTAAACCAGCGGTCCCCAAACTTGGTGATACCATCCCCCAGGGGACAGTAGGGAGGAAGAAGAGGCATCAGAACCAACTGAGTGGGGAAAAAAAATGCTTTTGGGGTTACATGGAACATGGGCTGGGAGGCAAGTAGGCATCAACCCAGAGAAAAAAAGGTTTGGGAATCGCTGGGTTAAACCAAACAATTTTCTTAACCCTTTTACTGCTATGGACGGGTTTAAGATATTCTAGCATCTTTTCCCCCATTAGTAATGTTACCGACATCTTAGAAAGTCATGTATATTGTGCCTGTGATGCTATGAACATTTCAAGACATTCACACATATAATACAGTCTATGCTTAGACCAGCTTGCTCAAATGCAAATGATGACATGGGTCTATTTTTGGTACACCATGAGATCATCACATGAACACAATTTTTGATAATAAAACAGATAATATTTTAGAGAGGTTGAAAAAAAAAATGAACAGGTATCACAACATATCTGTCAAATATCCCCCTACTTTATTTTCTGATGCTGTTAAAATATGCACAGCATAAGGAACCAATAAATGAAGGAGAATGGCAGTATTAGGCAACATTTCTTACAAATCAAAATGACAGCTCTCGATGAATGAAAGTGCTTTCAAGAAATTAATAATTCTTAACAAACTAAATGCCAAGAAGAGAGATATTACATGAAGCAAATAAGCTAAGATTTTAAATAAAAATTGGCTATTAGCAAAAACAAATACTATTAAAACAAACAGAAGTCCTGTTCTATTCCTCTGGGGCACTTGGGGAATAAGGCATTAACGGCCATGTTTCCTTTGACCTACACGCCTGCTAGGCTGTGATGTGGCTAGTATCACATACTACAGCTGTTTACCTAATGTCAGTTTATGCAAATGCTGTCCTGTCTATAAAATTTTGTTGTTGATGTCACACCACTTCTTTCATAAATGTCTGTCAGTGCAATATTTATGTACAAAGAATACATCAATCTCCACTGTGCTAAAACCATCAAGAAAACGTGTGCTAGAAAAACGTCAGGTAAACTGGACAAAGAAAGGCACAGCGAGAGAGACGGACAAAATACTGTCAATGATAAAACATCTTCCAGCTGAGCTAAATAACCACAGAATGGCAACAAGAGCAGCAATTTTTGAAAAAGAAAATTGCGAGAGTGAACATAATCACACGTCACTCAGAACTGACACAGACTGAATTCACAAAAGAGGTTTGTCTAAAGATCTCCATACTTCTAAAATGAATAACGCAGTGGTATATTAATTCACATACTTTCAACACAGGAACGTAATCAAAACTTCAAACAAATATTTTTCCCATGCTGAAAGTATATGAACTAAAACTATATGATTTTAATGAAAAACTTCACAAAAATTCTGTTGAAAGTGTAGAAAATGAATTCTGCCAGCACTGAGAACGCATCTGTTCTTGTTAATGGATCATGAGGATTTGTACATTCAACACCGAAGTGAAATGAGCTCGTTGTAAAGATAGAATATAGTTACCTGATAAATGATTACAGTGCAAGATATATTTTTATAAACTTTAATTTCTTAAATTTTTATACACTACAATGAATCACCTAAAAACCCTTCAAACATACAAGAATTCCCCCAAAACCGCTGCCAAAATGAGCTCCATACACCACCAGAAGACCATCCATCTACAATCAGAAGATCTTTCTCATACTACAAGTAGTTCACAAACTACATTTTCAAATCTCTACAGTACAGGAGCTTCTCACTTACAGATATCCAACAAGGATTACATAGCAGATTCTGTAATGACAACAAATACTTAAACAAGATTACGTGTGTTCAGTATTTTGATTACAGCTGAATATTGTTAACAATAAATGATGCGATAAGTGCTAATGATAAGAAAATTAAGGACATTATAAGTATCACTGTTACAATTGAGCTTATCCAGATACTTCTCATGTGCAGATGTGAAACAACATAGTGATATTTTGATACGAGATACAAATGCCAGCTTTTTGAGGATGAAATTCAAAACTTTTCGAGTTACAGATCACAATAAACTAAAATAGGCTGGTTTAAATCTGGCCAGAATTTCTCCACATATACACTGCAATAAGACGCTGGAAACAGATGTAAATGTGCTCCAAGATGACTCAAATACTGTGGCTGGGACAGCCACACGACAGATCCCAAAGCGACTGACCAGAGCCAGACTGTTTATGATAAGATGGACAGCTGGAGCATCTGACACACACTGTCTGCTGACTTGGAGGAGGAGAGAACTTGCTACTGCCATGGAAGATGACATAAGCTATACTGAATGGTGTTTGCCTTGTCAGTCAAAATCCCAGGACGCAGACATGCAGAATGATAAAATACAAAAATACACGTGTTGATATCTGTACTTTCAATCACATTGTACAATACAATCACATATCAGTAAAATGGTAATTCTGTTGCTTGATTCTCAAAATGCACCTTTTTACTTGTATGTGTATGGTGAAAGAGAAAAGTTAATAATTCTGGTGGAAAACAACATACAAATTCTTTGAGATCTACAGATTTCACTTCAAGCATGAAGTTCAGCTACATTAACGAAACTGCTCAAACAACTCGGCTCTCTCTAACAGGATTTCTCAAATGGAAGTCTGGTGGCCTCCAATAAGCCTGTACTGAATATCTGGAGGCCACAAGTGAAAGATGTAAATAATGTATTTCTACAGTAACCGGGGCGTGGAAGGAATGGTGGTTAGGTGGGGCGGGGGAAGAAAGTAGGATATAAAATTTTAGGGCGGAGGCAGCGTTCCACAAGCGAGGGAAAAAAAATAATTGAGAAACCCTTATTTAGAATATTCAAATGTTCAAAGGTCGGTGCTTTTCTGTATAACACTGCATCTTACTAGCGGAATGAATAACGAAGTTTCCTGGACCGAATCTGTAATACGTAAGGAAGCCAACTAGGAACATTGCACACAAAAAAAAAAAAATAATAATTAAATGAGTGCACATCAAGTTACCCGAAATGGTATTTAATCTCCTTCCAGTCATTACACTCATGCGACCTACATGTGATGACAGCCCTGCCCACTATTAGTAACAGGACTTGTGCCAGTCTTACAGCAGAGTTACAAATAATTAAACATAACAAATTTCTAATGTGTGGCCGGCCTAAGCAGCTTGTCTAGGACGCGTAGTCCACTTTCCTCATACTCGGAGCGTAAAAGCCAGAACTCATCTTTGTCTTTCATGATGTCTGCAAGGACCGAGCCACCCATGAAGACCATGTGCTTCCTGCGAGGAGGATCCTCTATACGGATTTTGAATTTCTGAAAAAAAGAAGAAGAAAAGTCAATCACATGGATTTTACGATCCTTTCAGTTCACATACTGAACTAAAAGTCGTTTGAACAAAAAAATGTTAACTTGACTCTTGACGCTACTTTTGTTGAAAAAAAATTTTAGAAATAGTCATGACTGACAGAAAACTTTATAAAACCAATTATACTTTCAAACTGTGGCATGCAGCATCAAGGCACATACTTTCCTGACTTGTCCGCATACACATACTTTCCTGACTTGTCCGCATACTAGAGTGTGATACAGTCAGCATCATCTCTGACCAACTTTCCTTTCCCTACCATAGGAGCCAGGTCCCTTTTCTTAAAGGTGGGTTAACTGAGATGTCTCCATTTAGGATTTAAACACTGATCTTTGCCCCAAGAAGTGATTAACCCCTTTGCTATTCTGGCACCCAATAAGACTTATGAAAGGACAAGCTTCAGTTCTTTGGTCTTGATAAATGTCATTTCTCTATACACTCACCTTTTCCTCCAAAAGGCAGAAACAACTTAAATTTTCAAATGCCATCAACATTTCTAAACTTCACTATTTTAATTTTCAAATGACACTGATATCGAAACTTCCCTATTGTAATTTTTTAAATGACATCAATATTTTAAAACTTCACTAAGCAAGAGCTAGGTCCCCAAGAACTTACTGACAGAGCAGTCGTATTCCCCTTCAAGACCCGCTCTAGATAAAGCTGTTTGATCTCCCTCTCGAGTCGGCTGGGTAAGCCGGGGTACATGGTGGAACCACCAGACAGCACAATGTGCTTGTAGAAGTCGGCTCGTAAGTCCATGTCTGCTGCCTGAATTGTGTTGAAGAGGAGCTCAGCAACACCAACGCTGTCCACGTTGATGAGATGGGGCTGGAAAAGTGCCTCTGGTGCTCCAAACCTTTCACCTCCGACTTTGATCACTCGCCCATCAGGAAGCTGGAAAAAATTTACAACAATTCATGAGACAAAATAAGAAGAAGCAAAAAAGAGATGGGAACTTCTTCTTCTTTGACTAACCCTGACACTGGGTATGATACAAGCAATCCTGTCATTCTTAATTAAATCACCAAATTCATGCACATACCAGCCTGTGAGTCTAAAATTAAACTTTCTATTTACAAAAAAAAAAAAAAACAAAGGCCCAATAGTTGCAAAACATTTAGCTGGAAATATCTTATTTTTGTTGTTGCTAATTCATCTTTCCTTCACTACAAACTCCGTGCCTTTTGACGATTTAGCGAAAATCCTGGAATAAAGTTATCAAATTCAGTCTGCGGAAGGGGTGGGATTTCCTTCTTTCTTGGCGCAAATATTAAAAGCAGATTTCTCAGCAGTGTCCACCATTTTGTTGAACATACAGAACCAAACTCGCTGACCAGACTACTAAGCTGCTTTGATCTGCTGGTCTCAATAAATCAAACAGAGTCATCTGGACCAAGTGGCACTGTCTAAATGCAATGAAAAGACTAATGGGAGATGCAACACAAACAAAACTAAAATAAGCCTATCACATCACTTAACCATTTTGTCAAGTCACAAACACGTATAAATACTGCATCTCCTGTCATATAAGATGCACTTAAAAATTAGAAAGTAATATTTCGGAACAAAACTGAAAAACCCCACATTTTCAACGAACTTCAAAGAACTGTCATAATTATATGGATTTTATGTAGGTATATGGTTTTAATCTTCAGCTGATGATTCATCTATGCTCAGACGTAAAGAACAAAATGTTATGACAGATAAATACTGTATGCCACCAAGTTTCTGAAAAGAAATAAAGTAAGGCCATCGAGCGATGTGCTGCTGGCTACTGGTTTTTAATATTATTTTGGTCTGTAATCACAATTTAATCATTTATAATCACACGTACTGCACTCTGGGATCATCAATAGACGTGTGTTAAACATGGCTGTTTCGGCATTAGTCCAGTAGTGATAACCACCAACCCAAGGCCTACCTGAGTGTAGCCATCATTGTACAGGACACAGGGCAACTTCTGAAGGGCTTTTTTGGAATAAAAATGCATCTTTATACTGCAAGAATTATGACACATTTTTTTTTCACAAAAAATCAATAACTGTATTTCCAGGTTCATCTCGGATAACAAAATTAAGAACGTGCCAGCTGGTGTCAAACTGAAACTGAGGATTTGCCAGCTGGTGTCAAACTGAAATTGATAATGTGCCATCTGGTGTCAAAATGAAACTGACAACATGTCGGCTGGTGTCAAAATTAAATTGGGAATGTGCCGACTGGTATCAAAATGAACTTGAGAATGTGTCAGCTGGTGTCAAACTGAAACTGAGGATGTGCCAGCTGGTGTCAAATTGAAACTGAGGATGTGCCAGCTGGTGTCAAACCGAAACTGAGGATGTGTCATCTGGTGTCTTCTTCTTCTTCTTCGTTCACTTCTACCACCAAAAACCGCACTGTGAACCTACTGAATTCACGCCTGTGGTCCTCGTTAGGTCCCGTGGTCCTCTATGTGGTCCAAAATAGACCACACGAGATCCATGAGAGGACCACAAGGGGTTCAGAGTATCACAGTGCTTTAGCCTGTATTCTTGGTGGGTCTCGGAAGCGGGATTGCGTGACACCGTGGTTTTCATTGCACCAGTTTAGTCTAGGGTTGGACTTTCTCACCGGAAGACCTCGACATGTTTAGGATATCAGTGCATCCCCGCTGGGTGAGAGGCGGTAGCCCACCCAGGCCAGAATTGGACTTTCTCACCGGAAAACCTCGACGTGTTTTGAGATACCAGTGTATCACCGCCGGGTGAGAGGTGGTTGCCCATCCAGTCCAGGGTTGGATTTTCTCACCGGAAAACCTCAGTGTGATTAGGATACGCAAACATCCCCGCTGGGTGAGAGGTGGTTGCCTATCTAGACTTCCCTGGTCCAGTGTCTCCGACTTCAGCATTTTGCGGTCGTGGACGCTACCCTTCCTAGTTGTGACCAGGATGGAGCTTTTGTCCAGGAGGACGAATCCTCGCCACTAGTGACTTCTACCCCTGGGTTGAGCCGGTTTAGGCATTATCCCAGTATGGGCGTGTTTGGGACGGGACCGACCTCTAGGGCAGAGGTACTGTGACATGCATAGCCTTCAAGATTCACCCCTGGTATGAGCCGGTTTAGGCAAAATTCACCAGTATGGGTGTTTATCAGGCGTTACCGACCTCTAGAGCAGAGGTGGCATGACATGTCTAGCCATCAAGTTCCACCCCTGGTGTGTGCCGGTTTAGGCATATTTCACCAGTGTAGGTGTATTTCGGACATGGGGGGCCTCTAGAGCAGAGGTGCCGTGGTATAGCTCTCGTAGCGATACTACTGGACATACCGGTTAAACTTCACTTTCCACCACCTTTTCCCATCGGCTCTGCACAGCAACCTTTATTTCTTTTCCGCATTTACTTCCTTAACCGGGAGGAGCTTCACTCCACGCGCGGCATTTGAAGAGTCTCGCCAGCAGTGTCTTAACCTCTGGGACAAGCTGGTTCATACATTTCACCCGATATGACTGCACTCAGGACGTGGCCGACCTCCAGACCAGAGGTGCCGTGATTTGACTGTTTGCTTCGCTTTATCCTTTCTACCACCTTTTCCGCAGTGATGCTGTGCGGCAACCTCATTTGCAAATTTCTTCATTGGCCGGGAGGAGCACCGCTCCACGCACGGCAGCTGAAGATCTCGCCAACAGCGGCAGATGAGCTACCAAACGTGCCACTCATCTACCCTAAGTAACTGGTTTTCAGGCGCCAGATATTCGCCCTCGCCCCTTCTCCTGTCAGTTTAAACAGTTCTGCCACGGGAAGGCCAGGAGCTGGACTTGACTGCCAGAGGCTGTTTGTGGCGCGTTTGCAGTCCTTAGAACCTGTCATCTGGTGTCAAACTAAAACTGAGGATGTGCCAGCTGCTGGCTAAGTATCTTCTCTAGACTGTGTTTCTCTTAAAACAAGAAGGATGACATCCAAACATCTGAAAACTGACCATAGTTGAATGTAATACCAAAATACTGACTGGAAAACACTCTGCCACTGACTGTCTTAACATTCTTTCACCCTAATTTCTTTTGTCAGGAAATACTTTTGGCTCTTTCAACCACCCACAAGATACCAAGTTTATCACACATAGGAAATACTATTTCTGTTTCCTCACAGTCTGTGATTAACCTTCAAAGGGTTAATATCATGTGTTAATTAAGAAAAACGGAAATATCTCAAGCTCGTCTGCGCAAGTTTCACATATTTCCACAACGAGCAACTTACTGTGTATGGCTCTACTAAAACTGTGGTGTCGAGGGCCAGTTTTTGTTCCAGTTCAATGTCGTAGGCCACATAGCACAACTTTTCTTTCAGCATACGAACTGTTTCAAAGTCAGCGGAGTGGTTAAAAGCATAACCTCGAAGCAGCAGCAACTGAAGAGAAGAAAAAAATTCATACTGCAGCTTTAAAAAGAGAACGATTAGACCTGGTAGGATGCTTTTCTCTGATCGAAACAAAACATGCCAGCACGTCAGATTATTTCACTAATAAAATTAGTTTCTGAACATGTAGACGACAAAAGTATAACATTACACTCCCTTAGTAACTGGTGCTAAAGAGTTTCATTCAATTATCAGATGATGTGTCAGAAAGTGATAACTATCACAGATAAAGTACCAGAAAGTGATGACTATCATAAATAATGTGCCAGAAAGTGATGACTATCACAGATAATGTGCCAGAAAGTGACGACTATCACATTTCTCCATTTTCCAAGTCCCTGACACTTTTAACCAGAATTTTTTTGGTTGTTTTTGTGCCTGTGCTGCTTGATTAACTGATTCTAATATTTTTCTTTGTCTTACTCTCCTTTTTTTTCTTCTTTCCTCCTGAGTTTTCCAGTGATCCTCAGGTTCTATAACTTCTGTCCTCTCATGACATCAAAAAAACAATCTGGAGTCACTTAGCATACATAACATCCCCTACCAGATGAGGCTGCTCTATGCAGCATCCTTTTAAGCTTTTAATCTTACCCATAACATAGTAAAGCGTGAGTTTGGATTTTCTCTTGTTTTTCCATCAATTTTCAAGCTGATTCTCCACTAGACTTCATCCATAAATCAGCAAAACACAACTTTCCGACCAGTTATTTCATCACAGTTCAGGCTGAAATAATTATTTACACGGCACTTCTCTCTCTCCCTCTCTCTCTGTTTATTATAGCGATGTGATGAAGATGAAAGCTGAAATATCACGCTGTCCTGGTACTGTAAGAGGTGTGTGTTCCCCCCCCCCCCCAAACTATCTTTAAGTTAACATGACATAATAATGTGGTGAAACATTTATTGTAAGACCTCAGTGCTGATATGGCTATACTTAGCTTAGGAGCATAAAGAAATATATCCCTAATTACATCAAGAACAAATAACTACAATCTTCCATTCTCTCTATGATCAGAATCTATAAATCCAACAATTGCTACATTTTATTACATGCAGCCAAAATATGGTTGGAGAATCAAAAGCAGACAGAGGATTTGAAGGAAGATGCCTTAGGAAAATTCTAACAATACACTGGGAGAATGCATGACAAATGATGAAATAATCAAATGAACAGGCATTGAGAACATTACTAAAGGTCAGAAGATGAAGATGGAAATGACTGGGTCATATACAATGAATGGAAAAAAAACAAGACATCCTTACATCGCCTTGACTTGGAGACCTCAAGGGAAAAGAAAGAGGGGCAGGCCATTGGGGACATGGAAACGCACAAGACAGGAAGAACTAAAGGAAGCGAGAAAGACAATGTTTGAGGTATCCTGACTTGCTCAAAACATGACAGCCTGGGGAACCTTTGTTGATGCCTTATGCTCCGCTGGAAGCGCAGAGACTGGTGATGATGAAATAATTACAAAAAAAGCAACAGTAGTTTTTTTTTTTTAAATCCCAAACTTAATGGGCAAAACATCAATGATTATTTTTACCTTAATCAAGTATCGAGTGATGTCTCTCCCTGCGATGTCTAGCCTCCTGGTTAGATGTGGTAGGGCAAAACCATCATAGACTGGACAAAAGTGAGTAACACCATCACCAGAATCAACCACTACTCCAGTAACGAGACCTGCCAGGATTTTTGCCATTGGTAGTTCAAACAAACACAAACACTGGATAAACTTCTTGCTGTATAAGCAAGCAAAATTTATCATAAAACTGGCATGACCTATTTATAAGACCATTAATACATCTCACATTGAAGAAATGAATCTTTCATACAGGAAATCTGTGTCTCTGTGTACAACAGAAACTCATGATGATGATGACAGTGATGCTGATGATATTTCATGTTGGGAATAATGAACAAGGGAAAAAAAACAGCCGTTATATTATGAAGTCTAATAAAAAAAAGACCATTATGTGTGCACTCACTTCTGTAGGTACTCCAATCTGCTCTTCAATATATTCATCAACGTACAATGAGTACTAGCATTCGGCCTGGCTTGACCGACTACCCTTCCTGTGCTGTAATGTTATCAGGTCATCATCATCTTGTGCCCTCTCCGCATGAAAGGTTGGCCGTAATGCCCCTCCAGCTTGCTCTGTTCTTCGTTTTCACAGTGCACCCAGCCCACAGGTCCAGTCCAGTCAGTTTTTTTACATTGTCCACCAATCTATATACTGCTAACCTCTTGCTCTTTTTTTCCTTCTAATTTTTCCTCTGCTATGTTTTTTATTAATTTATTATGCCTCTCTTTTCATTACTGTATTATGTCTCTTGATAAATCATGTAAGTTATTAAAACAAAAATTCTGAACATCTGTTCTCTGATTCAAATATGTACATCATCACTTCAGGTGTGAAGTGTGTACAGATGTGATATCTAGTTTTTGTTCACAATTACATAAGGAAGACTGATCTGTGTGAGAATATCTTGTCTTTCCTCACAACACTAACAGTCAGATGAACAACTCTGATGTGTTTCATGCTGTAGTGAGACATTTTTCAATCTGGCACACGATCCCACAAGCCAGAAGGAGGCAGAACAAAGAAAGCCACCACTTGGCTGACTTCGATCAAATCATTTACCTGTATCGGTAATCTTGTAGGAAGTAAGCATCATGAGAAAACAAACAGGAGAACAATCTTTATTTTCAAAAGGTGAAGAGCCGAGCACACAAACCTGCCCAACAATCTGTCCTTTATCTCCTCATTCAAACTCGGTCATACTCAAAGCCAGTCAGTTCAATTCCAGAGAATGCATATAAGACTGACACCCAACAAATTCACATAAGACTGACATCAAACAAATTAACCACTAAAGTCTGCTGTGCATCAATTTCTATGGGGCTCCATGAATTCACTAATGCATCTTCAGTTTGTCTGTGCCTAAAATACATATTTACTGTAAATACAAGTATTCTTGGCAATGTATCTTCTTGGCGATGTGAACAGAAGCTTCTAGTGGATGATGCCATGATAAAGATTTTGTAACAAGGACATTGTATAAGACAGTGAGTGTGCTACGATATTTTCACTACCTCATGGAGCATACATCACCACCTTGTGAAGCAGACATCACCACCCTGTGCAGCAGACATCACCACCTTGTGGAGCATGTATCACCACCCTGTGCAGCAGACATCACCAACTTGTAGAGCATGTATCACCACCTTGTGCAGCAGACATCGCCACCTTGTGGAGCATGTATCACCACCTTGTGGAGCATGTATCACCACCTTGTGGAGCATGTATCACCACCTTGTGAAGCAGACATCGCCACCTTGTGGAGCATGTATCACCACCTTGTGCAGCCAGTTAAAGCTAGACTGTTGTTCTATGATGTCCAGTTAAAGACAGACTGGTGTTCTATGACAGCCAGTTAAACCTAGGCTGCTGTTCTATGATATCCAGTTAAAGCTAGACTATTGTTCTATGATATGTAGTTAAAGCTAGACTGTTGTTCTGTGATATCCAATTAAAGATAGGGCTGGTGTTCTATGACAGCTAGTTAAGGATAAGATGGTGTTCTATGACAGCCAATTAAAGATATGCTGTTGTTCTATGACAGTCAGTTAAAGATAGGCTATTGTTCTACAATAGCCAGTTACTGAAATCTCACACGGAGGAGTAAGAATGGATCTTGACCGGTTTCATTTCACTGACCTGATAAGAGCACTGTCTCTGGCGCATTCAACTGAGTCTCCAGACAAAGTTATCGTGAAATAAAATAAACAAAACCATAACCGCTTCTAATTTTAGTGTCGAGACATTACCTTGGGCATACAGTGTCAGAACTGCTTGAATAGCGATGTGCACACTGTGAAACTGGTACTTCTCAAACATCAGCTGAAAGTATATGTTATTTTATTTTAAGACTGGATAGCAACTTCTGTGCATAAACAGCTTTCTGCATACTAAAACAATTTATATCTTCTATTTGTTCTGAGCACCCTGAAACTGCAGACTGTCAAATGCTGCAAATGCCGCTGCAGTATGATTCAAACAGCATGGATTCCATCAAACTAATAGTAGATTGTGTGGTTTTCACTTCAGTATCCAGAGTGGGGCCAAGAAACGAGTTTTTCAGTAAAATCCACCACCATGTGAGTCACGTTAGGTGCCCCTATGATGGACTTGTACTTGTACGAACTCCCTGTAACTGCGAGCTGTTGTTCTTTGCAGCTGATGCTGCAGAGATGTTGAGGCACAGCATCGTATCGGCGTGGGAGTGGGTTATGGCAGCTATTTTTTCAGTCCCGGAGTACAGCTAAAATACAAGGAGTGTGCAAATGCTTCTTTAACAGACTCCACCACCATGGGAACCATGGTGATCCCTGTCCCGTTAGCCAGGCTAGGCCTGTTACCGGAGGTACCACAGAGAAGTGGGACAGAGTCTTTGTCAGCTATAGTTCATTAACCCTGATGCTAGCATATCAGCTATGGGTCGCTGACTGCCTCATCGGACAGTGTCTCACCCTCCCCCACCCACCCAATGATGGAAGAGCATATCAGCTACGGGTCACAGATTGCCTCATCGGACAGCGTCTCACCCTCACCCACCCAATGATGGAAGAACATATCAGCTACGGGTCACAGATTGCCTCATCGGACAGCATCTCACCCCCCATCCCCACCCACCCACTAATGGAAGAACATATCAGCTTGTTATAGGGAGCATCACAATGATAGTGCCTTGACTGTCCCTAATTTCCCAACACAGAAAACAGTTTCCGTGGTCCCATCCCTCTCTTTTTGACCCAGGCTGTACCCGAGGCCTCCCCTATATATTAAACCAGCAATCAGAAAGGATTTTCAACATTATACATTCCTTTACAGCAGCATTTAAAAACAATGCTGGTAGGGTAGGCAGATCTTGCACATCTATGTGAGTCAATGCTCAGAACAATATGTAGGTAAAGTCTAATAAAATAAATAGTAGGACATTTCTAACCCAAACAATATTTTTAAATTATGGAGTAACGTCCTTCCAGTTTCTTTCTACCAACATTTCTTCTGGCAGAGCTTGTGAATTAATTCATTCAGGAGTAAAAGAGTTAAAACCCCAATTCCCTCCCTTGGAAAAAAATTTACTTCCCTTAGACTTGAAATTCCTCATCATCATCATCAGGTGCCGTGCCAACTGGCGTTGGCTATTATGCTTCTCCAGAGTACACGATCCTTCATGTAGGCCATCAGTTCAGTTGGTGATCTCCTCTCACACCATCCCGTCAGACTGTCCAGTATCATTTCTCTTGGTCTTCCTCTTGATCTTCTTCCTTTTATTTTTCCAGTTATAATATTTTCAATGCCCCCTCTTCTTATTGCATGTCCTATGAAAGTACATTGTCTTTCTCTTATCTTTTTGACAAGGTTTTTTTGTCTCTCCAGCTCTTCTCTTCTCATACATTCTTCAATAGTTATTTTTGATGTCCAGGGGATTCGCAACATTCTTCTAATAAACCACATTTCTGCTGCTTCCAATGATTTTTGTGCAGACTTGCCTATTGTCCATGATTCACTTCCATATAACAAGATAGGTTCAATATAGCATTTTAGGACTCATTTTCTAACATTCATTGATAAGGATGTGTTAGCTAATATGTTTCTCATTCTCTGAAATGCAGTCTTTGCTTGGCCTATTCTGTTTCTAATTTCTGTTCTGCATTTCCCTGAAATTCCTCCCTTGGAAAAAATTACTTCCCTTAGACTTGAAATTCCTCCCTTGGAAAAAATTACTTCCCTTAGACTTGAAATTCCTCCCTTGGAAAAAATTACTTCCCTTAGACTTGAAATTCCTCTCTGTGGAAAAAATTACTTCCTTTAGACTTGAAATTCCTCCTTTGGAAAAATTACTTCCCTTAGACTTGAAATTCCTCTCTTTGGAAAAATTACTTCCTTTAGACTTGAAATTCCTCCCTGGGGAAGCCACCTGTCTCCACGATGAGAATCCTTGATCTAGTAGTCACATCTGCTCTTTACTGAATTTCATTTCTCTGATATAGCAGCCACTTGAGCTTGCATTCTTTGGCTCAAAGCGATGGCAAACTATCTGCAAGTCCTTAACTGTATTGAGTTTGTACATAATGTGTTCTCAATATCTGGGCGTTCAAGCAGGCATTCCTGTCGCAAGTCTTTAAGTGCTCGACATTCTAGAAGACGATGTATTTTTTATTATGTAAGTGTATGGTAATATTTAGAATAAACTGATAAATCAAACACAATAAAATAATGATAAGTTTAACCCTGTCAATGCCATAGGGGCAATTAAAAGACAATTAGTGTCCATATTTTCCTTGACCACTCGGCACAGTAGACAGTGATGTGGTATGCATCACTTCTGGCTGTCTTTACTTACCCAGCTCAGAGAGGAGACACCTGGTCCATTTCTACAGCTGGGGTTGTTTGGTTGGCTGGTTGCCTCCAGCTGGACTTGAACCACAAACCTTCGCCACAAAAGACCGGTGCACTAACCACACTGCCAGTCAGGCAACCAAATCGAACACAACAAATATAACACAATATAACAAAATATGCACAGAAATTAACGGTTTTTTTTTGTCCAACACACATAATACCTGTATCATTTTTTCTCGGTTTTTCATTGGATTCATGGGTGGCTCAGTCAGCAAAATTCGTGTGTTTCTAGTATCAACGTTCATCTTCTGAGGACCAAAAGTATGGTCGTACAAATGTGTCATATCTTCCCAGTTGCGAACAATGCCATTCTCCATTGGGTAATTAACTTCCAACATGGAACGCAGTTCACTTGCTTCCTCACCAACCATCAGATCCTGAAATAATGCAAATTCTCCTCAAGCAGAATTAATCTTAGTTCTTATCTTAGTGCTTTCAGTTAGACAGACACAAAGAGTTTTGAGCATGAGTATATTAAAAAAATCCTTTGTTGAGGTTGAAAGACTCGCCGAAGACAGGAAAAATTGGCAAACTACTTTGCAAGCCCTATGTGACGTCTAACGGCACGGGAAGGATATAAGATATAAGATAAGATATAAAAAAAAAACTGCTACACAGACCAGAATGGTGACACCAGGAAGGAAGTTAGAATCAGAATTTCAAAAGCAGCATTGACCTTCAAAAATCTTGAGAACATATGACACTCTAAAGTTATAAAGACAAAAACCAAGTTAAGATTATTCAATTCAAATGTGATATCCACCTTCATTTATGCATGCGAAAGCTGGAAATCAACTAAAGAAACAGACAAGAAATTAGACACTCTTTAGAAAACAAATGCCTAAGAAAAATACTTGGTATAAAGTGGAATGATTTAAGAACAACACAGAGATAAGACAGATGAGCAAACAACAACCTGTCTCATGGGTGACCAGAAAAAGAAGATGGACATATGTCGGCCATGTGATGAGAAGAAACAATCAGAGAATACCAAAACAAGCTATCAAGTGGAGCACAACAAGTTGAAGAAAAAGAGGTCGACCATGTGAAACTCTAAAGAGGACATTGTTAAGAGAAGCCAGTTTAGTGGGCACAGCATCCCTTGATGAGGTTGAAAAACTCGCTGAAAATAGTAAAACTTGGCAAACAACTATGCGAACCCTATGTGACGTTTAACAGCACAGGAAGCATGTAAGATGTAAGATATAAAAAACTAAATATATAAATATACACAAAGTCACTGCAGTAAAGCTGTGATAATGAAATAAGAGACTATTCAATACTGATATAGTCTGAACAAGAAATAAACATCAGCAAATCTGATTCTGTAATATCACTTCGTTACTTCATGTCACTGTGCTCTAAACACAGGATACAGCATAAAACAATGGTCTTGTGATGGATACATAAAGGAAACAAGAAGAGAGAACCAACTATGGACAATCCTGTGAAAAACTGCTGAAATGAGAAAGTACATGCCATACTGGAGAAGGACTGTTAGAAATGGAGAGAATTTGTTGCTGCCTTGTAAAGTGCCACAGGGAATGCTAAATACTGACTTCTTTGCTAGTCAACAACCAGGAACATGGATGGTGACAAGGGTGTCAAACAAGATATAGCATTAAACAAACTCCACGTCCACACTAAGACTACTAGTTTACTAAGACTACTAGTTTACTAAGACTACTAATTTACTAAGACTAACAGTTTATTAAGACTAGTTTACCAAGACTACTAGTTTAATTTACCAAGACTACTATTTTACTTACCAAGACTACTAGTTTACTTTACCAAGCTTAGTAGTTTACTAAGACTACTAGTTTATTAAGACCACTAGTTTACCAAGACTACCAGTTTACCATGACTACTAGTTTACTTTACCAAGACTACCAGTTTTCTAAGACTACTAGTTTACCAAGACTACAAGTTTACTTTATAAAGACTACTAGTTCACCAAGATTAGTACTAAGACTACTATTTTAATAAGACTACTAGTTACCAAGACTACTAGTTTACTTTACAAAGACTACCAGTTTACCATGACTACTAGTTTAATAAGACTACTAGTTTACCAAGACTACTAGTTTACCAAGGCTACTAGTTTACTAAGACTAACAGTTTATTAAGACTAGTTTACCAAGACTACTAGTTTAATTTACCAAGACTACTATTTTACTTACCAAGACTACTAGTTTACTTTACCAAGCTTAGTAGTTTACTAAGACTACTAGTTTATTAAGACCACTAGTTTACCAAGACTACCAGTTTACCATGACTACTAGTTTACTTTACCAAGACTACCAGTTTTCTAAGACTACTAGTTTACCAAGATTAGTAGTTTACTAAGACTACTAGTTTACTAAGACTACTAGTTTACTAAGATTATTAGTTCACTAAGACTACTAGTTTACTAAGACTACTAGTTTACTAAGATTACTAGTTTAAACTAAAACATTTTATCTTCTTTCTCAGAATTATTAAAACATCTTCAGCATCCAAGAACCAGGTTAGGCTAAATCTGGACCTTCTGTTGCCTGGATGTTGCTAGGTCATGTTAAACCTGGAGCCACTTCACAGGAAGGGAGTCCACAGTTTTCTTGAGATTTTGGTGTCTGAACCACTGCTTCTACCCTTAGTCTTGGTACTGCTGTCACATGTGACTTCACATCCTGGATAAAGTCTTGGAGCACTTCACTAGCAGTTCTTGTGTTTAATAATGTAAAACCACTTAAACAGACACACAAAAAGCCACTTTCATTTCTACACAAATAAGATGAAAGCCACATTCTGCCTTGCAAGTGTGTTCTCAGTCAGTGAATAAAACTGTTTCTTGCTTTTTAAATAATCTAATTATTTTGGAGTATCTAATTATCTTGGAGTATCTAACTATCTTGGGGTATCTAACTATCTTGGAGTATCTAACTATCTTGGAGTATCTGTCTTGTTTCAATGTTGTTCAGGTGCAGGCATCCCTACTTCAAATGCAGCAGTGGCCTAGAAACATGAAGGGATTGACACTTCACGCCTCTACGGCATGCAAGTGCCACGAGACATAGATTTCTGATCTGCCCTGTGAAATCACCAATCTGCAGCGCAACAACTACATTTACCGCACATGTTTTACCTTAATTTCAATATCTCCAACTTTGGTGGTGGATCTGATCATGGGTCTCCCAACAAGGGATGGAAAAATGAACGCTGGAAAGTTGGAGCCTGCATATCCACACTTCACAAACTGTAAAAATGGTTTTTAAAATCTTATTAAAAAAAACTAACATCCAACAAAATGACTTTACAAGGGACTTTGTGTTTATAATGGATGCTAGTCTATCACACTAGTAGCTACTTATCTTTCAAAGAATGGTGGCAACAAAATATTATGGGCCTCAGCATCAAACCACATAAAAGACATCAATCAGAGATTTGTACATGAGGACATGAAAGATCTTGAGCCCCTACATGACAAGCTACATGAGGACAGGGAAGATCTTCAGCCCCTACATGACAAGCTACATGGGGACATGGAAGATCTTCAGCCCCTCCATGACAAGCTACATGGGGACAGGGAAGATCTTCAGCCCCTACATGACAAGTTACATGGGGACAGGGAAGATCTTCAGCCCCTACATGACAAGCTACATGGGGACAGGGAAGATCTTCAGCCCCTACATGACAAGCTACATGAGGACAGGGAAAATCTTGCATCCCTCCATGACAAGCTACATGGGGATAGGGAAGTTCTTGAGCCCCTCCATGACATGCTACATGGGGACAGGGAAGATCTTGAGCCCCTCCATGACAAGCTACATGGGCACAGGGAAGATCTTCAGCCCCTCCATCTTCAGCCCCTCCATGACATACTACATGGGTACAGGGAAGATCTTCAGCCCCTCCACGACAAGCTACATGGGGACAGGGAAGATCTTCAGCCCCTACATGACAAGCTACATGGGTACAGGGAAGATCGTCAGCCCCTCCATGACATGCTACATGGGTACAGGGAAGATCTTCAGCCCCTACATGACAAGCTACATGGGTACAGGGAAGATCTTCAGCCCCTACATGACAAGCTACATGGGTACAGGGAAGATCTTCAGCCCCTCCACGACAAGCTACATGGGGACAGGGAAGATCTTCAGCCCCTCCATGACATGCTACATGGGTATAGGGAAGATCTTGAGCCTCTCCATGACATGCTACATGGGGACAGAGAAGGTCTTCAGCCCCTCCATGACATGCTACATGGGTACATCTTCAGCCCCTCCTTGACATGCTACATGGGTACAAGAAGATCTTCAGCCTCTCCATGACATGCTACATGGGTACAGGGTAGATCTTCAGCCCCTCTATGACAAGCTACATGGGGACAGGGAAGATCTTCAGCCCCTCTATGACAAGCTACATGGGGACAGGGAAGATCTTCAGCCCCTCCATGACATGCTACATGGGTACAGGGTAGATCTTCAGCCCCTCTATGACAAGCTACATGGGGACAGGGAAGATCTTCAGCCCCTCCATGACATGCTACATGGGTACAGGGTAGATCTTCAGCCCCTCTATGACAAGCTACATGGGGACAAGAAGATCTTCAGCCCCTCCATGATAAGCTATAGGTGGATGTGGAACATCCTAAAAGAACCATTGTTTTTGTTAACAATATCTAAAATAAAATTCTCCAGATTTCCTGTCTGATATCATAATACTTATAAAACAAATAAAAGCCAGGAAAGAACATATCCATGGAGAAAAAAAATCCACAGCAATAACCATATAACAAATGAAACTGTCAAATTCTCAATGAAATGATAAAATCAAGCAGTTATACACCATGATTTTCCTCCACCCCTCTTTTTCTGAATGAAACTTTTCTTCATCTTCATCTCATTATAACTACATGATTTGACTGTATTGAACATATTCAAGAAAGATCACTGCAGAAAAAAAAAGAGCCCTCTTCAAAGCTTCTTCCACTTCAAAACTACTCAGAGTAACGGTAGACTAAAGCATTCTTGTTCTATGTTCAGTTTATGTTACACTCAGTTTTCTAAACAAGGAGTAGGATTGCCTCCATAAATCCTGCTGTCAGTGGGAGGTCTTTGTATGAACCCCAGAGTTTCTCCTCCATGATTCTCTCTCGGAGCCCTACCTGGGCTCTGATGTCTCTGCAGGTCAGCGGTATGTGTTGGGGATTCTGGGAGTGATTTTGGCACATGTCAACACAGCCTTTACCTTGTGGAGATGAGTGATGAGACTGCAATGTCCAGTTCATAACCTGAAGACTGTGGTTTGTTGTTGTCTGCTTAGTTACAGGATCCTGTGGATATCGCTGTTTGTCCTCTGCCTGTGTATTTTGGTATTTCCTTTTAACTAGCATTTTCACTTCCTTTTGTGATATTTTGTGTCTGAATTGTTCTTTATTTGTGCCTTTCTTTGCTAGTCTATCAGCTGTTTCATTTCCCACAATGCCACTGTGTGCAGAGATCCACTGCAGCGCTGTCCTGTTTGTTGTGGACAGCTGATTTAGTTTCTCCATTACACCCCTTGTTAGGTGGTCCTCTGCTTCATCTTTTATAGCCTTGAGGGCTGTCACATAAGAAGGCTATGTCTGAGTCTTTGGGCTGTTGTTCCTCCAGAGTCTTTGCAGCCTCTAGGATGGCCATTGGTTCTGCCCTGAAGTTTGTGGATAGTTCTCTCGTAGCAACTGATACTATCCGTTCACTTACACTTTTTTAACTAGATGCTCATTTCCTCACTTCTCGTTACTTTATTCTACAAACCTAACATGTCCTTCCACATTTTATAAAAAAAACTTTCATAATAAGGAAGTAAAACTCAAAGGGAAGGAAATATGATTTTTTTTTAATGGACAGGGAGCAGGTTTTTTTTTTTAAATCAAGTATCCAAGTCTTATTTAGAACAACATATCTAAACATAATTTGTGTAAAATATAAGTATAAACATATGTAAAACAACTGTTAGTGTAACTAACCCATTGAACTGACTACAACGCGGCCCACGCCCCTTTTTTCACATACTGTTTTGAATTTTATTTTCATAAAAGATGATGAATATGATTTGAAATATATATCGGGAATGTGAATCTGACTTTGATAAAAGATAAATAAACAGCATCCAGCAAGTTTTTTATGTGAATCGTGTACGAGAGACTATCTGAAACAAGTGCGAGTTCTATCGTCAAATCATGACTAACGCAAACTTCCGGGTTTTCAACAGTAAGACAGCTTTACAAATGATTAACCTACCCCAGTCCCGTTGTCACATACAATAACTTTCCGTCCATGGGAATCCATGCTGAAGTAAGACAACCCAATAAAACGTGGTTAATATCTACAATAAGAAACCGGCGATAAAAAATGATCAAGACTTGATGCAGATTCAGGAACTTGCGACACCGGAAGATGTGCCAGAATTACTTCCGGATTAGAAATGCACGATCAAAAAATAAAATAAAATAAAATAAAATAAAAATTGCAGTTCTTTTTGGTAATTTATTCGTATAAACTTATTGACTCCGTCAGACAGTTTAAGGTAGAAAACATTCACTCTAAGATTTGTAGGAAACAAATGAAGAAGGCTCCCCATGCAAGAGATGGAGGGAGGAAATGACAAAAACATATATCCCATTATATGAAGCAAGTCCCCGATCCCTATCAAGGCGTCTAATTTGTCCCCTCAACACTGAAAGATATACAAAGAAGGAGACGGGGCTAGACATATTTGTCAATTATTTGTAATGCATTCTTCTCGGATTTATAATTCAGTATGGTTTATTTGTCTAACATTTATCATACATAATACCGGAACTGTGAGATCTCTGAGTAACGTGTTATTAGTTTTCGAAGTACAAAGCAATTTAGTTGGCATCCCAAATACCGCGATCTTTCGTTAGTTCTAAGTCCTTTTGGCTGATTGAAAAATCACTTCAGGGTGCATTGTGGCCACCGTTTGTATAACAGTTATGGTCTGAGTGAACAATATAGCACCTGGCCATCTCGACACGTGGTGCTGGTTGGTCTTTATCATCTATGATCGTACCCAGGTACAGATCGAACGATTCTCTTATAATACTGGGTCTCCCACATCACTTTGCTACAGTTTTCAGTATCGTTCCAAATTTTTACTCTTTGAGTTTATTCTGCTTTTGATATACTTCTCTCCATCTCGCCTCTTGTATAAAACACATTCTGTGGAAGATTCAATTTCAAATGGGATTTGCTTCTTCATAACACAGTTGTTGTGTATAAATATATAAAACTAAATATAGTACACAAATAATGACAGTCTTGGCTGTCCCATTGCTTCAGCGTGTTCATGTCCCACTGAGCACATTAATTTTAGCTGAGAAATTTCTGATAACTGTCAACTTCTTAGTTACCTTGGTACCTGCTGTCAGTGATGGCTGTTTTAAAAAACCTGTTTACAGTAATGACGTATTTACTTTAATCTCTCTCCCACACACGCACACGCACACACACACTGAAACCTATTAGGACTCAAAATCTCAGTTCCGCTATCTATGCCAGGATGATTCTGCCTTTGTGGACCAGTCTCAAATGTCACCGGAACTCTCTTGTCGTCGACACTTTCCTCAGACATCTTCAGTCAGATCCAGAGAGTGAACCGCTGAGAAGCTTTCAAGTTAAAGGAAAAAAAACTGCCAAAACTGTGTATGTTGTTCGGTGTATGTATGATATATTATTCTTCTTCTTTTTCTTCTTCGTTCGCTTCTACCACCAAGACCGCACTGTGATCCTACTGAATTTACGCCTGTGGTCCTTGTTAAGTCCCATGGTGTCCTGTGTGGTCCCAGTATGGGCGTGTTTGGGACGTGACCAACCTCTAGAACAGAGGTATTGTGACATGTGTAGCCTTCAAGATTCACCCCTGGTGTGAGCCGGTTTAGGCATAATTCACCAGTATGGGTGTATATCAGGCGTGACCGACCTCTAGAGCGGAGGTGGCATGACATGTCTAGCCATCAAGTTCCACCCCTGGTGTGTGCCGGTTTAGGCGTATTTCACCAGTGTAGGTGTATTTCGGACATGGCCGGCCTCTAGAGCAGAGGCGCCGTGGTATGTGTAGCTCTCGTAGCGATACTACTGGACATACCGATTAAACTTCACTTTATCCTTTCCACCACCTTTTCACATCGGCACCGCACAGCAACCTTTATTTCTTTTCCGCATTTTCTTCCTTGACCGGGAGGAGCTTCACTCCACGCGCGGCATTTGAAGAATCTCGCCAGCAGTGACTTAACCTCTGGGACAAGCCGGTTCATCCATTGCACCCGATATGACTACCCTCAGGACGTGGCCGACCTCCAGACCAGAGGTGCCGTGATTTGACTGTTTGCTTCGCTTTATCTTTTCTACCACCTTTTCCGCAGTGGTGCCGCGCGTCAACTCCATTTGCGCCTTTCTTCATTGGCCGGGAGGAGCACCACTCCACGCACGGCAGCTGAAGAATCTCGCCAGCAGCGTATATATTATATGTAGTTCATTTCATATGCAATTGTTCTTAATATTATTAATCTTACATCCTTCCCTGCTGTTAAACGTCACATAGGGCTAGCATAGTTGTTTGCCAAATTGTCCTGTTTTTGACGAGTTTTTCAACTTCATCAAGGGATGTTATGTCCACTAAACTGGCTTCTCTATGTCCTCTTTAGAGTTTCACGTGGTCGACCTCTTTTTCTTCGACCTATTGTGTTCCACTTGATAGGTTGTTTTGGTATTCTCTGATTGTTTCTTCTCATCACATGACCTACATATGTCCATCTTCTTTTTCTTCTGATCACCTATCAGACAGGTTGTTGTTTGCTCATCTGTCTTATCTCTGTGTTGTTCTTAAATCCATTCCACTTTATATCAAGGATTTTCCTGAGGCATTTGTTTTTAGTTTTTTTTTTTTTTTTGGTCTGTTTCTTTAGTTGATTTCCAGCTTTCGCATGCATAAATGAGGGTGGATATCACATTTGAATTGAGTAATCTTAACTTGGTTTTTTTTTTGTGTTTATAACTTTTAAATGCCATATGTTCTCAAAATTCTTGAAGATCGATGCTGCTTTTGCAATTCTAATTCTAACTTCCTTCCTGGTGTCACCATCCTGGTCTATGTAGCTGCCAACGTACGCACATTGGTTTACTTCATCAACATCTCTACGTGTGTTTTTTCTTCTTGATTAATGAGAAGTTTTATTATTTTGCTTATATAATACATGTAGTAAAACTATATTCAATGAATATGTTGGAACGATGAAAGTTTTAGTAGCAGAATGTTAGATAATTTCTTCACATTTTGAAATTGTCCTCTCTCTCTCTCCCTCTCTCTTACTCTCCTTTCTTAGTTATTTTTTCTCTCTCCTCTATTTGTTTTCTCTCTCTTTCCTTCTTTCTCTTTGTTTTCTTCTCTCTATTTCTTTCTGTCTTTATCTCCCTCTTTCTTTCATTCTTGCATTTTCTCTCACTCTCTTTCTCTTTCTTTCTTTCTTTTCGTTATTTATTTATTTGTCTGCTTCCTGTTTCTTTCTATCTTTATCTCTCTTTCTTTCTTTCTTTCTTTCTTTCTTTTTTTCGTTGTTTTCTCCCAGTTTCTTTCTATCTTTATCCCTCTTTCATTCTTTCTTTCTTTCTTCTCCCTGTCTTTTTCTATCTTTAATCTCTTTCTCTCTCTCTATCTTTCGTTATTTCTCTTTCTTTTTTTTTCTCTATCATCACTTGAAATCACATGCTGGAAAAACTAGATATACTTCATTTGTCTGCTCAAAACTTAATGGTAGTGAATTACCAACAACAGTGTAAGCAATACAACAGCATTGCTAGTCTCAACAGTTGCTGGACATGCAACAGCAGTGCTAGTCTCAACAGTTGCTGGACATGCAACAGCAGTGCTAGTCTCAACAGTTGCTGGACATGCAACAGCATTGCTAGTCTCAACAGTTGCTGGACATGCAACAGCAGTGCTAGTCTCAACAGTTGCTGGACATGCAACAGCAGTGCTAGTCTCAACAATTACTGGACATACAACAGAAGTGTTAGAGTTAACAATTGCTGGAAATACAACAGAAGTGCTAGTCTCAACAATTACTGGACATACAACAGAAGTGCTAGAGTTAACAATTGCTGGACATACAACAGAAGTGCTAGTCTCAACAATTACTGGACATAGAACAGAAGTGCTGGTGTCAACAATTACTGGACATAGAACAGAAGTGTTGGTGTCAACAATTACTGGACATAGAACAGAAGTGTTGGTGTCAACAATTACTGGACATAGAACAGAAGTGCTAGTGTCAATAATTACTGGACATACAACAGAAGTGCTAGTCTCAACAATTACTGGACATACAACAGAAGTGCTAGAGTTAACAATTGCTGGAAATACAACAGAAGTGCTAGTCTCAACAATTACTGGACATAGAACAGAAGTGCTGGTGTCAACAATTACTGGACATAGAACAGAAGTGCTGATGTCAACAATTACTGGACATAGAACAGAAGTACTGGTGTCAACAATTACTGGACATAGAACAGAAGTGCTAGTGTCAACAATTGCTGGACATAAAACAGAAGTGCTGATGTCAACAATTGCTGGACATAGAACAACAATTGCTGGACATAGAACAGAAGTGCTAGTGTCAACAATTACTGGACATAGAACAGAAGTGCTGATGTCAACAAATGCTGGACATAGAACAGAAGTGCTGGTGTCAACAATTGCTGGACATAGAACAGAAGTGCTGATGTCAACAATTGCTGGACATAGAACAGAAGTGCTGATGTCAACAATTGCTGGACATAGAACAGAAGTGCTAGTGTCAACAATTGCTGGACATAGAACAGAAGTGCTGATGTCAACAATTACTGGACATAGAGCAGAAGTGCTGATGTCAACAAATGCTGGACATAGAGAACAGAAGTGCTAGTGTCAACAATTGCTGGACATAGAACAGAAGTGCTGGTGTCAACAATTACTGGACATAGAACAGAAGTGCTGGTGTCAACAATTGCTGGACATAGAACAGAAGTGCTGATGTCAACAATTGCTGGACATAGAACAGAAGTGCTGGTGTCAACAATTGCTGGACATAGAACAGAAGTGCTGATGTCAACAATTACTGGACATAGAACAGAAGTGCTGGTGTCAACGTTTGGTGGAAACTGATGGGTATGAGACTGACACACTTATGGATTAGAGCAAACAAGTTATTGTTGCATGTTCTATGTTGATATCAAATTCATCTTACATGTTCTGTGTTGATATCCAGTCCTCACACATTCCATGTTTATATCCAGTTCTTCTCAGTGTTTTGTGTTGATATCCAGTTATTCCAACATGTTTTGTGTTGATATCCAGTTCTTCTCATATGTTCTATGTTGATATTCAGTTCTTCTCACATGTTCTGTGTTGATATCCAGTTCTTCCCACATGTTTTGTATTGATATCCAGTTCTTCCCACATGTTTTGTATTGATATCCAGTTCTTCTCACATGTTCTGTGTTGATATCCAGTTCTTCTCACATGCTTTGTATTGATATCCAGTTCTTCTCACATGTTCTATGTTTATATTCAGTTCTTCTTACATGTTCTGTGTTGATATCCAGTTCTTCTCACGTGTTCTGTGTTGATATCCAGTTCTTCTCACATGTTCTGTGTTGATATTCGGTTCTTTTTTAGCCTTTATTACAATGTTCACGTGCGTCAACACCAGATCCTGTTCCCAACTCTTACAGTCTTAAGCAGAGATGCCCCAGGCCGGTGTGTCCAAACCCAAACTGTACTAAAGGGAAACAATCGAGCAGACAAAAAAAAAAGATCGCACCCAGCGTGAAGTTATCTAACTTTGGAGAGCCTAGAGTAGATATTTACGGCATGCATTTCGACGATATCTGGATGAAAAACTTTAATATGTCACGCTCATAATCCATTTAGGGAGCAGGGCAGTGGAAAGCCAAATCCAGGCCTGTCCCGCGGTTCAGCTACTAGAAGCCCAGCTGTCCAAACACAGAGGAAAGTAACCGTTTACCAGAATTTTTGTCTAATAAGAAAGGGGGGGGGGGGGAGAGCAGGGGTACGGGGACCCTTTCAACAATCCAGGCCCCACTCTCTTAAACACCCTGACTTCCAACCCCCCCCCCCCCAACCACCACCACCACGACCTGCTTCTATTATAGCTTATTTTTATATTAAGAAAACACTGCTGTGATTGTAAGAATACGGAACTTTGTTTAAATATCGAACAAGCGAGTATTGTTAGCAATGCGGATACAACGACTGAATTCATTCGAATACGTGCCCCATGCTACACAAGGGCTTAGCAACGTTTAGTGTAGATGTAGTTCGGCCAGATACACCCTTGTGGCCCACATCGCGTATCTATCCTTTGTGTGGTAGCGAAATGTAGCGCTGGAGAAAGAGGACACAGACGGCAGAGTGTGACGTGAATTCCTCTAATATGCCCATAGTCTCGTAAACATCTGTTTAAATTAACTTTACATTGTTTAGGGGGAGGGGGCTTTATTCAAGTGATATTTATGTTCTTTTTTGTGCGGAACATTTTTAACTGAAGTGGACGGTTAAACAGTTGAATGAAATCACCGAGAAATGGTTTATTTTTTTCTGTTTTATATCATAAAATAAATGCGTGATAGATGCTTATGTACGGTACAAAACCATTAAAAAGATAAGGTTTGTGTACGAGGTAACGCGTTCGTAAAGTGAATTTTCCCGCAGTGGACGCGTGTTGACACTTTTCATTATATTGCTGTGCCTTTATTTCTGTAGTTTTTGTTTATAGCCTAGTTTATATAAATCGTGGGATATGTGTATTTGCGTGTAGAGTATAGTTAATAGAACGAATCAATCTGCGCATATATATATATGCCCTAGTCTCTTGATACAGAATAGTTGGCAGAACTGCTGTTTACCGTCGCTCTGTTAAATATGGTATTTACAGGGTAAAGTTGTTTACAGCCTTAAGTTAGAATTTTCCAGCACATAGTATATGAAGTTAGACTTATCCAACACATAGTATATTGAATTAGACTTATCCAGCACATAGTACTCTTAATTAGACGTATCCAGCACATCAGTCAGTCGGTCATGTGCACGTCCCTTGCAGAACTTTGCCTCCCTAATAGCTCTCCTGTGACGTTAACTCTTTTAACTGCCCCTTTCACTCCTGGATTAATAGGAGCGCTGCGTGATTCGGCGCTCGGTTTATAATCTGATAGTACTGGGTTCAAATCCCAGCGGGGGGGATGGTGGGATTTTTCCTGGTACCTCTAAAACATGGGTACCTGGGAAATCTGGAAACTGACCACTTTTTTATGTGTCGTGGAAATACGGGCCTAACACCGTATCCACAGTAAGTGTTAATATCACGGAAACGGGGATTTTACCTTCTACTTTACTCCTGAATTAATTTCCATGCTCAGCCATGAGAAATTTTAGTAGAAAGAAACTGGGGAAAAAAGTTAATCTACGATGTTAAACTATAGTTTGGTTTAGAAATGTGCAACTTTTCATTTTATTTAGACTTTGCTGAACATCTGTGTGAGCACAGACTGCCGTAGTCATGCAAGATATAGCAACCTTGTCAGTGTTCTTTTGGAGTAAAAGAGTTAAAGTTAAAAATAATAAACGTTTCTAGCGTGGTTTAAAAATGATAAGCTTTATCAATGGACTTAAAGGCGATGACAAGTTTAAAACATGAATAAAGGTAAGAACATCTTATAAATAAACCTAAAGTAAAGAAAATATTATCGATAAAAACTTATGAAGATAATAAAATCTATCAAGAATTACCATTTGCATCAACTTTTAAATTTTTCGGTTGTTAAAAAAAAGTGTTGTTTTTTTAAGGCACGAGTAGATATTAAAGTACAGGGTGTCCGTAAAAGCATGGTGCGATTTTGAAACTCATAAATAACAGAACTAAATGTAGCAAAGCCATGATAGTGGCACTATATTAAATAGCAACTGCATTTGGTTTCGGACAAGTAGTTAGTCACGTGACGATAACGCAATACGAAACATTCCGCTAACATGTGACGTCATCAGTTCACGATGAAATGACAGCGCAGGGGAAGGTTCTGTGTGTTCTGCGGCTTGCCATATTTGAATACGTGAATTGCTAAATATGTCTAACGAAACTTTATGATTTATGTTTTCGTTTAGTGTGTATTTTCAATATATAATATGTATGGTTATGAAAATAAATAATTTTCAAACCCCCACCATGATTTTACGGACACTCTGTATATTTATGGAGCCTAACTTTAGATGGCTCTTTACTGTGACTCAGGAGAAGTAATCGATGTTTGTCTTAGTGCTTTTGATGCTTATTTGTGCGCGAATTGTCAGCAAGCTTACCACGAGCTATACCACGTCATGTAGAGTGAGGCTGGATTTATCTACCCTTGCGAGAGGAGAAAGATTATTGTCGCAGTCGTCAACCAAGACATCATTCGAGAGATTTATGCCATGACGCGACCAGCTCTAGGAACTGTCTTACTTGGAGTTCTGACTTTCTGGGCGGTTCCTGCACGAGGACAGTGCGACCCTAGCCATGCTGTGGTTGCTGTGGCCAGCATACTGTCCACTCTGGCACTAGTAACTGTTGTTCTTGTTGGAGTGTACTGTTTCATAAGGCACGGAAGACCAGGTACAGTATGACAAACCTTCACTTTCTTATGACAAACCTACACTTTCTTATGGCAAACCTACTTTTCTTATGACAAACCTACATTTTCTTATGACAAATCTACACTTTCTTATGGCAAACCTACATTTTATTTATTTATTTTTTTTTTTTTTGCATTTAGTCGCTCCCACTGATTTTCTATTCATTCGCAGAGAAGTCCACGAACGACGAAAAACAGTCTACAGTATTCATATCAAGATCTCACATTTTTTGTGAAGTTAGCGAATGGCAAAACAACGCCTAGATATTTATTACCTGGGACTATTTGTTTCTATATTCTTCCACTGTGGTCTTGAATGTAGTCTCACACTGACAAGACTGGCTTGAATGTGAGACCCTATTTTCCCTCAAGTACTGACGCCCATGTACTGTGCAGCCGAATGTACCTTCCTATACAAATTCAGAAGCAGTTTTCCCTGCAACTACAAGATCAGGTACCAATTTGTATTGCTAGGACAGATTGAAGAGCGTTGGTAGCGGGTTCACTTGACATGAATAGGCATTTCAATGACAAATGTAAATCACGAACCAGCCCTTTATCGATGTACTTAACTCGCCTCAGAAGTCTGAGTTTATTGATTATCAAAAAACTTTATTGATTGAGTTCTGATATTTACAGAGTAAAAATTGATTATACCTCAGACACATTTTTCAGTATCTGCATCACACCCCCATTGTTAGCAATGATCATTTTTGTCATACATATATGGATGTTTCTCCTTATGTAAACGATTTTTTTTCTTTGAAAAATGTACTATGATGTAGGACACGGAAGGTCACAAGATCGCCAGAAATACAGAAGCAGAAAAGGCGGTCACGTGAACCATAGCTTTGGATACGGTGAAGATTTCGTTCCCCAAGATAATGGTGAGTTATCAAGTATAATGTCAAACGAGTTTCTTCAAGTGTTTAAGGACGCAATAAAGAGTCACAACTACATTATAAGTTTTGGGGTTTTCATTGTAAGTTTTACATGGGGCTTCGTTTTCATTGTAAGTTTTACATGGGGCTTTGTTTTCATTGTAAGTTTTACATGGGGCTTCGTTTTCATTGTAAGTTTTACATGGGGCTTTGTTTTCATTGTAAGTTTTACATGGGGCTTTGTTTTCATTGTAAGTTTTACATGGGGCTTTGTTTTCATTGTAAGTTTTACATGGGGCTTTGTTTTCATTGTAAGTTTTACATGGGGCTTTGTTTTCATTGTAAGTTTTACCTGGGGCTTTGTTTTCATTGTAAGTTTTACATGGGGCTTTGTCTGAGTTAAAAGTTTCTATGGAGCCTCATTTTCATCAAGTTTCATATGGTGCATTTTTTCATTACAAGTTTCATATGTAGCATAATTTTTTTTCATTGCAAGTTTCATATGGCACATCATTTTTATCATTAAATGTTTCATATGTAACATCTTTTTTTCCATTAAATGTTTCATATGTAACATCTTTTTTTCCATTAAATGTTTCATATGTAACATCTTTTTTTCCATTAAATGTTTCATATGTAACATCTTTTTTTCCATTAAATGTTTCATATGTAACATCTTTTTTTCCATTAAATGTTTCATATGTAACATCTTTTTTTCCATTAAATGTTTCATATCTCTCTCTCTCTGAACCTTAAGTGCCCAGGGCACATGGGGCTTCCGCAAGGGTTTTCCACAAATGCCTGTCCTTCGCCTTTTTTTCTGCTCTTGCCCAGGTGAGCCCTCCACTGCCCAACATCCTTTCTGTTGTTCCTCTCCATGTCTCCTTTGGTCCACCCCCACCCCTGCTCCCTTGTGGTGTCCATCTTAGTGGTATCTTTGTTAGTGAGTTGTCAGTCATTCGGAGCACATGTCCCAACCATCGCAGCGTCTTTCCTCAATAACCGCTGTCAGTGGCCTCATCTGCACTTCTGCCAACAAGATGTTATTTCCCATAGTGTCTGGCCAAAACATTTCTCTAATTCTTCGTAAACATTCAGTCCGGAAAGAATTCAACTTGTTCTCTATGGTTCTGGTGATTTTCCAAAATGTTTCATATGTAACATCTTTTTTCCATTAAATGTTTCATATGGAATATCATTTTTTTTCATTACAAGTTTCATATAAAGATCAATTTTTTATTGATTTTACATAGATCATCATTTTCGTTATGGACTTTACAATCATCAATTTCAATAAAACTTTTAAAATGCAAATAATGGGCCGAGTTCTGCACCTGACTTCCCTAGCCCTGGCCACGAACACTTAGAACTCAGGCCAGAAATTCCTGTTTCACTCAGGAACCTGCCACAATGACAGACACGCATCACCCGACTGGCCCTTCGCTATTCCATGAACTTGACAGATCTCATTCACAAAAGATGAGAGAACACTGTTCCACTTTCTTGAATGTCTCGACAAGAGCGGCCATCTTTACACTGCAATTTTGTTTTACGTCATGTAGCGCTTTGGCACAATGCGGCTGCCTGCATTGTGTTCCTTAAGCGTCAACTTACAACGACGATTGGGCGTTTCTTAGAAGTTCTGTCACAGTTTTAAGGGTTTCGTTTAATCAGCCTTGTATCATAAAGAAGATAGTACACAGGAAAGAAACAAAAACACATACACACCCACGCATATACACCCACAAAAGAAATTGACACAGACGCTGCAGAACGTGAAAATAAGTATACAAAATGTCATATAAATTTTTTTTTGGATATGTCATGAACGGTCAGAACCTTTAGAGAACCTGATATTAGTTGGAAAACAAGAGAAAATGGAAACAGCATCAAACAGCACAACAAAGGAGACAACTGATTCGATTATAAATATCAACTACGGTACACAACGGAGGAACACAATAAAGAATGTCTATCATTACCGCGCCTGATAATGATGAAACACGACAAGATGTACGTGGAATGTGTTAGATGAAGGATATGCTGAATGTGTGTACGTGCCAACCCCTAGCTTCGTCATGCTCTGTTATCGGGTTGCTAAAGACACTTTTATGCGTGAGACATCTACCAGTGGCTAGGTGTGTTTTGTTTGCGAAACATCGGAACGAGACTCTACACCAGAGTCGTGTGCTTCATCCACTACAAGCGTCATGATTTATGTGTTTAAGAAATCTTTTCTCCGGCATGAATAAGTGACTCCACGGGCTGTCCTTCTTCCATGTTGGGGTAGAGAGAGAGAGAGAGAGAAAGAGAGAGAGAGAACAATTAACAGGTGTTATTACACTATTTTATTATTAGAAGAGCTGGATGGACTAACAAAATCTTGTCGAAAAAAAAATAAATAACAGAGACAATGTACTTTCATAGGACATGCAATGAGAAGAGAGGGCATTGAAAATATAATAACAACAGGAAAAATAGAAGGAAGAAGATCAAGAGAAATGATACTGGACAGTCTGACGGGATGGTATGAGAGGAGATCACCAACTGATCTAATGGCCTGCGTGAAGGATCGTGTACGCTGGAAAAGCATAATAGCAACACCAGTCGGCACAGCACATGATGATGATGATGATGTAGCAACACCAGTCGGCACAGCACATGATGATGATGATGATGATGATGTTATTTTGCTCGGATTACGTTAGTGTTGATCTTACATGCCTGTCCCCACCCGTCTCAGGCTACCACTTAGTACAGAGGTCGACAACCCAGGGCACGCGTCCCAAGCCTGGCACGACTGTCTGAACTGACATACACGAATCATGATCTCCTAAAACATTCAAAATTTTAATTAAATAAAAGCATAAGATTCTTTATATAGCTACTAGCTGATTACCCGGCGTTGCCCGGGTATTTATTTATCCCAATCTTCTTCTAGACAGGAACCCCATCTTACCCCACCCACCGCCCCCATGCCGACTAAACTTTAGCTTAAATGTCATCAAACAGCTTAGAGACCCCGAGCACTATGGATTCGACACTAATTTCTGTCGTTTTGGACATTTTATTTTTCATCCCTTCTCATCCCCTCCGATGCCGATGTGGGCTGAACTTGGACTTAAACGGCATCGGCAGCTTCACTATTCATCTCAGCAACCCCGAAAACTATGGATTCGACACTAATATCGGCCGTTTTCGATTATTTTTACACTTCACCCCCATCCTACCCCACCCTCAGGTCCCCCCTAAGAGTGATAGGAATATGTTACCCACTGTACTTTTCTCCAGATTGTAAGTCATATGTGTACCAAGTTTGGTTGAAATTGCTCCAGGCGTTCCAGAGTTATGCTGGAACACACACACACACACACACACACACACACACACACATATATATATATATATATATATATATTCCTGTTTTTTTTTAATTCCTTCAAAATGAAAGTAGTTTGGCAGGGGAAGTAAGACTGTATAATCTGATATCAAGTGACTTCAAACTTTTGGACTTTATTTGGTAATAAAATATATACATTTCTGTAATAAAATTTCAAAATAAAAAGCGTTCACAGCTTCAATTTCT